>CM052649.1:18223627-18285367 GCA_028533165.1 Leontopithecus rosalia
TAAATACACAAAATATTGATCAGCCATTATTAATAACCATTCTTAGAATTAAGCAATATTCCTGTTCTCTCTCCCTCTTTTTCTTCCTCTTTCTTCCTCTCCTTCTCTCCTATTAATAAACTTCTGCTCTAATCTCTTTCTTTTCCTCAAAAAAAAGAAACATACTTAATATAATTTTAATTTTTAAAAAATTATAATTTGTGTTTTGTGGCCAAACCTGTTATCTTTATTGAAGAATTTTCCATGTGCTGATGAAAATAATGTGTATTCTGTAGATGTAAGATAAAATGTTCAGTAATGTCTGTAAAGTCCATTTGTTCTAAAATTCAATTTAATGCCAATGTTTCTTTGTTAATTTGGTGGTCTGTGCAGTACTGTGAGTAAAGCTTTTGGTTTGTTCTGTTTAATTTTTGGAGTGCAGTGACACAATCTATGCTCACTGAAATCTCTACCTACTGTGCTCAGGTGATCCTCCCCTCTCAACCTCATGAGTAGCTGGGACTATCGGTGTGTACCACCACACCTGGCTAATTTTTGTTGTTGTTGTTATTTTTATAGAGATGGGGTTTTACCATTTTTTCCAGGTTGGTCTTGAACTCCTGAGTTCAAGAAATCTGCCAGCCGCAGCTTCCTGAGGTGCTGGGATTATTACAGGTGTGAGCCACCACATCCAACCCAAGTAAAGTTTTGACATCCCCCACTATTAATGTATTTCGGTCTTTCTTTGTTTAGGTCTAGTAACATTTGTTTTGTGAAATTTGATCTCTCTGATATTAAATGCATAAATGTTTAGAATTGTTATATCTTTTTACTGAATTGATTTGTATTGTTGTGTTAATAACCTTCTTTTTATTTTTTTAATGTTTTGATATAAAGTTGTTTTACCTTGTAGCTAATTTTAGTCATTTTTGATTTGTGGTTGTGTGGAGTATCTCTTTTCATCTTTACTTTTAGTCTCTGTGATTTTATGGATATTGTGAGTAATATGGTTTGGGTCTGTGTTCTCAACAAAATATGTTCAATTATGATATGAGTATTGGAGGGTGAACCTAGTGGGAGCTAATTGGATCATGTGGATGGTTTCTAACGGTTTAGCATCATCCCCTTAGTACTGTCTTGTGATAGAGTACTCATGAGTCCAGGTTGTTTGAAACTGTGTATCACCTCCATCTGCTCACTCTCCCTCTCCTGCACCAGCCGTGTAGGACTTGCTGGATTCTTTGCTTTCCACCATGATTGTAAGTTTCCTGAGACCACCCCATCCACACTTCTTGTACAGCCTGTGGAACCATGATCCAATTAAACCTCTTTCTTTTATAAATTGAGAACAGAATAATACAGTGAGTTTCTTGTAGGCATCATCAAGTTGGTTCATTTTTAAAACTATTTTACCAATATGTATCTTATGTGTGAGCTTTCATCCATTTACATTCAAGGTAATATTCACATGCAAGACTTTGTTCCTGTCATAATGCTGATTGTGTTCAAGTTATTTTAAATTTTTTTTTGTTTTTTTCTTCTCTTTTTGTCTTTGTGGCTTTACAAAATTTGGTCTTACTGACATTTGATTTATTTCTCTTTCTTCGTTGTGTGATTGTTTTATGTGAACTCTATAAAACACATAGAGTTTTATATCTCTATGTGTTTTTCTGTTGGTGAATATTGACCTTTCATTTTTATATTTAGGACCTCGTTGAGTATTTCCTGTCAGGCTGGTCTAGTGGTGACAAACTCTTAGCATTTGATTGTCTGGAAGGACTTTATTTCTCCTTTATGAGTCTTGTATAGTATAGAATTCTTGGTTGACTTTTTTGTTTGTTTCGGCACTTCAAAAACACCATTTAATTGTCTTCTGTCCTATAATGTTTCTGCTTAAAAGCTGGCATTTAGTCTCATGGGATTTCCTTTATGGGTGACAAGACACTTATCTTTTGCTAATTTTAATATCCTGCTTTTACTTTAACTTGATATATTTTGAATATAATATGCTATAGTGGATTCCTTTTTGCAATGCATTTTCCTGGGGATCCCTGGGCCTCCTGTATCTGACTGTTGAACTGTTCTGATAGACATAAAAAGTTTTCATTGATTATTTTCTTAAATTTTTTTTAAAAACATTTTTATATGTCTTCCCTTGGGAATACTGATAAATAAGTTTTGTCTCTTTATAAAGTTCTAGATATCTTTAAGACTTTGTTGATTCTCCTTTTTCTTTATTTTTGTATGAGAGAATGATTTCAAAAGTCCTGTCTTCAAGATGTGATATTCTTTTTTTTTTTTTGGCTTGGTCTCATGTATTATTGAAGTTTTCAAATGTATTTTTCTGTTTACTTTAATGAATTTTTTTAGTACCAGTACTTTTCCTTTTTTTATAAAAAGATAGTTCTCTCATTAGTAAATTTCTCCTTCATTAGCTAAATTGATTTTCTGATTTCTTTTTATTGTTTTTTTAGATTTCTCTTGCAACTCACTGAACTTCTTTAAAATCAATATTTTGAATTATTTATCTGGCATTTCAAGAAATTATTTTTAATTGGGATCTACTGCTGGACAGTTATAGCCCTTGGTGATATCATATTCCCCTGCTTTTTCATGTTTCTTGAGTCTTCCCATTGATAGCTGCATATATAGATGTTCCTCATTTCATTTTTTTAATTTTTTTTAAGGAAAAATATTTTCTTGAAGATATACATATGTCATTTGGTAAGATAGTTTGCCTTTGATTTTGGATGCCTTAGGTAGTGTGATCTTTGTGTGATTTATTTGGCAGTACACAGGGTCAGTGCTCTCTTGGATGTCCTCAGTGACTTAGGGTACAGTTAATAGTTGAGGTTTTGGTAAAGTTTAGGTGAGGACATGGGTGCCAACTTACGAGCCAGTCTTTTGGCTCCAGTGCTGAAAGCAGTGGGGTAAGTCTCTCTGTTTTTAAGTCTCAGAGCAGTTTACACTGGCTGTAGTCTTAGTGGGTCCTGGAGGGCTGATTCTTGGGCCTTCAAGTGGCCTGCTAACAAGTTGTCAGTGGGAATGGTGGGCCCAGTGTGTGAGTGACTTCTTAGGTCACTGAGAAGCTGGTGTGGTGTTAATGATGGCAGTAGTAGTGGTGGAGCAGCCCACTGGGACTCAAGTGGTCCATATTTTTGTTACTAGAAACTAGATGTGTTGGAAAGGCTAGTTTGCAAACCCATAGCTGCCCATAGGAAGCCAACGAGTATTGTCCTAAGTGTGCTTAGAAGAGTTTAGTCTCCCCTGTCTGTCTTTCAGCCGGGTAGTGGATGCAGCTGCATCACCTTAAACTCATAGTGAAAGTGAGGCACAGGCAAACATTAAACTCCTGAAATGTTAACTGTGGGAACAGAGAAGGCTGAATCTCTACCAGGCAAACAACCTGAGCAATAAGCTGTGGAGATTATGGTGCATTCATGTCTGTCTCCACAGCAGTCTGTTGCAGATCAGTGGGTCATATCATACTGATATGGTTTGATTCTGTGTCCACACCCAATCTCATCTCATATTGTCTTGACCATCTGTCAAAGGAGGAAACTGGTTGCAGGTGATTGGATCATGAATATGGTTGATCCCATGCTTTTCTTGTGGTATTGAGGGAGTTCTCACGAGAGTTGATTGTTTTAAGTGTTTGGCAATTCCTGCTTCACTCTCCTGTCATCTTGTGGAGACGGTGCCTCCTTCTTCTTTGCCTTTCACCATAATTGTAAGTTTCCCAAGGCCTTGTCACCCATGCAGAACTGTGAGTCAATTAAACCTCTTTTGTTTATAAATTGCCTAGTCTCAAGTAGTATCTTACAGCAGTATAAAAGCATACTAATTCACCTAGATATGCATAGGATAGTCTGGTTTCTCTGTCCCTCCTTGGCCTGGGTGTTGTCTGTAGGTGCATGTCTGCCCAAACTCAGGCCAAGAGTGGGATGCAGCTCAGTGTTAAACTCAGAATTGTACCCTGGGCCTGGGACTAGAGGGAAGGGTCCCTTGTAGGCAAGCAGCATGGGTAAGAAGCTGTGGGGTGTGTGGTCTTCTTACATCTCAGTCTCAACAGCAGCCCAGAGCAAGGGGGCAGAGACTCTTCTACAGATGCATAAGGGTCCCTGGTCTCCCCTCTCTTTCCTTGGAAAAGCATAGCAACAACAACCATATCTGTAGATTCCCAGTTTCAGGGTTCTCACGTTGGTTGCAAACTGATACTGCTCCTGGTTCGATGCCTGTGGAATTCTGTGTGATTTCTGTTTCAATGTCTCTGTGCGAGCTTTAGGCAGCTCAATGCACCAGGCCTGATTACTGGGTCAATCATTTCTTCCACTGCAAAGATTGTAAAATTCCAGTTTCAAGCAGTGAGATTTCTTTTGTACTGTTTCTATAAATCCAGGAGCATCTCCTGGCTTTGAGTCAGTTCCCAGGTAGGCAAGTTGCTTTGAATCCTCTGCTTACTTATTTCTGGTGCTTTCAGTCTCTTCTCTGGTGAATCGTAGCATTCTTTTCTAAATAATCTCTTCTAAATGTAATTATCTACTTACTATTCACTTTTCTCTCCATGGAGGGGGCACATACTACCTCTATCTATCTTGATTCCACCCCTAAAAATATTTTTCTAATAAAGTTGGCCTTATAAATCTATAGTACTTGATTGTGTATTTCATAGCATGGCAAAATTTCTTAATTATAATTTAATTGAGAATGCAACTTATATAGGTAATGAATTAAACATTTGAGGAATTTGAGATATTTAGATTTATTTAGCAAGGCACTTTTTACTTTGGTGTTGTCTTTCCTTCTACTACTTTAGACATCAGTTACAGATTTGATGGACAGATCTCATGTTTTCTGCAACATCTAATCTCACGTTTTTGCCGTATGTCTCAAATTTCTTGATTTGTGATTTTCTCTAAAGCTGCAAGAGTCCCCTTAGCCCACCAACAAGGCATCTCAAGAGGACAGAGTATAATTCATCTCCAGTGATATCCCTTAATCTTTTTTTCACTTTTCTGTCTTACTCACCTCATTTTGTCAGTCCTGCTTTCAGACATTCCCTCCAAAATCTCTTACCTGAAACCAAGTCTTTGTCTCAGCTTTTTTTAATAGTAAAAATCAAATAAAGCAATTTGGTAGAAGTCAGGTGGTATGCACATGGACATACAATAGTATCATAATTAATATGACTCTTGCTGTGGCTGGATTCAGATGATATGTAAAAAAAAAAAAAAAACATAAAAAAGCAGTGACCTCTCAGTAATTCCAAGACTTTAATGATATGAGAAAACTGTAAAATATAACAAACTGTTGTAAATTGCCTTTGTTAATTCCCAGAATTGCATGAATATTCTGAATGAAGAGAAGTAGCCTTTTCATCATTCTTTTTAAGGACGGCAGCCTCTTCTTGCTCAGTGAACATGCCAATTATCACCTCAACAAAATGCCTTAAAGATGCTATCTTTTATGATCAAGCTGTTCTTCCCACTCTTTTAATGCCTGCAGACCAATAACTATGGTAATGTCAGTTTCTATTTTGAGGTTAAATAACATTTTCATTGAAGAAATTGCAGAAGCAGACTAACATGACTAACAGGAACAGATTATAATGGGGAGAACTGGAGCAGTGCATCTTACAGGTATAGGTGAAAATAGAGAGCACAAACTATGGCTGAATAGGGGAGAAAATAATTGGCATGAGGAATCTCTCCTTTGATTCAACATTTAATATCCTGGCCAGATTAAATAGTACACGTCTAATATGCTTCCTGGACACTCCTTGGATATTAGACATTATGATATTGTCATAATAAATTGACTAGTACTTATATATTAGTATAGTAAATTGAAGTTAATATGCCCAAACTGTGTTGCTAGAACTTTGAAAAATATTGAGGATTAAGAATATGATAATTGATAAATTACATGAAACCAGAGGGCAAACTTTCCTATGCTCCTGAAAAGAGTTCAGAAAACATTTCTTTTACTAAAGACATAAGGTATATCACAACATGTGAATGGCACTGACAGCCACAAGAAGGATAGTAACAATGCCCTATCAGGTCATAATTGATGGTTAAGAGATGCTGCCTTTGGTCTGTGTTAACATGATTTGTTTTTAAAAATCTGGTGGAGCCAGTTGGTAGTACTTAAACATCAGCAGCAACATCATTTGCTACAAAACTGGTGGAAACATTGCTGTGGCAACTAGTATTTTTGACCCATAGGGATTTATGGCAACAGCTAAAAGATTAAGCTATTTTTAGGGGAAGCATAGATTAGAAATATGGATAGACTTGTATAGGGAAAGACAAGTATAGCTAGACTTGTATATTTTAAAACATACAAAATTAGAAAGGAGTTTAAAATTTAAGTAGGAGAAATTATCTGGGGATAATGGCAGCAGTTTTTAAATGTCATTAAATTTCCCAGAAAAACATACAGAGTTAATGAAATCGAGAAATCAAATACCCACGGAAAATATCTGCAACTATATTTAGTTAAGTAACCCCAGTGTTTGCTTGCAATGTCACAACCAAGTGCTAAAATCTGGGTAGCTTAGAACAAAAGAATTTCTTATCTCTCAGTTCTTGAAACCAGATGTCTGAAATCAATGTGTTGGCAGGTACATGCTCCCGATGACGTTTCTTGGAAAGGGTTGGTTCCAGGCTCCTCTCTTATTTTCAGAAAGCTTCAATCATTCCTTGCTTGTCATTGGCTATCTTCTATCTGTTTCTCTTTACATCATATTTTCATTGTATGCTTACCTATTTCTGTTTACAAAATTTTCCCTTTTTATGATGACATAAATCATGTTGGGTTAAGGCCTACCCTAGTGACCTTATCTTAACTTGTTCGTCTGCAAAGCCTATTTCTAATCAAGGTTACACTCATCAGTACTGGGGGTTGAGATTTTATCTTTCTGGAGTGAATTCAATCTATAACACCCAGAAATTATCAAATAAATGTGGTATGTACAAACTTTCTACTGCTAAAAAATCTAATGATATATATCAGATACTTTGCTAGAGGAATCAGAAGAGTAGCAACAGACTCTTTCCAATAAGCTGGAAAATATCAGATTATCCAACAGGTTCTTACTGACTAGGATGTGGCAAAATCTAAGCACAGAAACCAAAATTGACAGTATTTTTCAAATTCTAATTTATGGATATTTCAATGTAGCATGAGAGGTTTAAAAAAGGCAAACATCGACTTGGGAATGCAAATTTTTGAAACTAGTAAACAAAAGCTCCTTTTGAGGACAAGATCCTGCCCTGAAGAGTTACTGTTAGGGGTATAATCTAAATTGAGCAGGACACCTGCAACAAGGGAAAAGACGAGCAATGAAACAGATAAAAAAATCAGGGAGTAAATCAGAGGAGGCAAATATCAGAGTGTTAAGACATTTTTTATCACTTTTTACAAACAATTGAAAAGGCAACTCTAAGTCCCTGAAGCTAAAAAAGCAATTTCATTTTCCAATTGCTGTTAAAAGTGCAAAACAACTCATATCACCTAAACATAAGAAGCAGAAAAAGAATTGCAATTGAATCCTGCAAAAATATATTGTTAGAAAAAAAGACCAAAAAACATAATAAGGTCCCTATAGACAATGAGGGCTGATAACCACTATATGCCCACAAAACAAGAAAACTAAACCCAAAGCAAAAATGGCACCTAACAAAGTAAAATATGAAAGAAAGACTTTATTCAAAACCATCACAATCAGCGATATCAGCAGTGTAAATTCAGCTCCAAGGAAACAAAGGGCTGGTGAGTTTTATGAAATATTAGAAAATCTATATTTATCAATTGGCCTTACACACAGGAAAAGTAAACTTTCTCTTTTCTTTTTAACAGGCGAGAATAAACTAAAATATCAGTATGCCAGGAGAGAGAATTTAGTAAATAGACATTTATAAAGTTAACATATAGTCAACAGCTTTCATAAATAAAGGGGAATCCTTAGCTTGATATCATATTAAAAGGAGATGCCCATTTATAATAGCAAAACTAAAAATCAAGTACCTAGGCATGAAATTGGAATTCAATATGGAATACTGACATATGAAAGAAGAAAATTACATATGTATAAATTCTTTCATCCAGCAATGCCACTTTCAGAAATTTAACCCAAATGCAGTGGTGCTACTAGAAAAAGGTGTATGATCCAGGTTATTTACTGTAATGCTAACAATGGCAGAAGATTTAGAATGGAGTGGATATTTATTAAAAGAAGATTGGTTGAATGTCCTTGGTATATCCATGCAATAGGATAATATAATATGTGGCTATAAAATTGAATAAAGAATATACCTTTACTAGTACTTCTGACAACATTCAGCATAAATTGCTAAGAAAAACAATTGCTAAAATATAAAATTTAATATGGGTAGGATGTTATCCTTTATATTAAAAATATGGATCTAAAATATAAATTAAAATAATAATAACGGCAGGGCACGGTGGCTCACGCCTGTAATCCCAGCACTTTGGGAGGCCGAGGAGGGTGGATCATGAGGTCAAGAGATCGAGACCATCCTGGTCAACATGGTGAAACCCCATTTCTACTAAAAATAAAAAAAAAATTAGCTGGGCATGGTGGCACGTGCCTGTAATCCCAGCTACTCAGGAGGCTGAGGCAGAAGAATTACCTGAACCCAGGAGGCGGAGGTTGTGGTGAGCCGAGATCACGCCATTGCACTCCAGCCTGGGTAACAAGAGTGAAACTCCATCTCAAAAAAAAAACAAAAAAAAATACAAAAAAAAAAATAATAACAATGATGGAAGCCCAGAATTTGAAATTTATATTTTTAAAAATACTTCGTTTTCTGTATTTGGCTTTGGATCCATGTACACATCTCACACAAATATAAAATAAAATTAATCTTCAAAACATCTATATTAAAAGCTATATGAATCTAATATATAAATTATTCAAATAATAAAATACTGTTGTAAGGCCATATGGCAATACAATGAAAAGATGGATATCACAAGTAACTTCAAAACACAGTGGACAAATATTTGTAATGTAACATAGCTTAATCAAACAAGTTATGATAAAAATAAATTTTTTATTAATCACTTCATTGTGAATTGCATCTATTGTTATTCTGAAACTGTTGTGTGAATACTGTAAAATAAATCAAATGAGTAGTTATCCTTGGAGGAAAGGTGATTGACAATATTAAGTAAAAACTTGTACAGTGACCTTGAGTTTGAATTACCAGTGTGAACTCATTATGCATTTTTAATTTATAAAACATATGCATTTTCTACTTCTGTTCATAGTATCCATATTGTGGTATCTAAACTTCCCACAACCTCTTGGAGAAATGGTTACTTCCAGGACTTGGACTGGAATTGTGAAAGAACCAAGCAATGTTGTGTCCTTTAAGGAAGCAAGGAAGCTTTCAAAGACACTGGGTAATGTCAAAGGGACTCAAGTATCAACTAAGAAAGGTTCTCACAGGCAAAAGTTGGAACATAACACGTCAGTATAAATAATAAGCACTATGGATTAGAACACATAAAACATGTTTTAATCTGTTATTCAAATGAGAAAAAATACAAATTGCATAAATGTACAGAATTAAACATATATATATGTGTATGCTTTCCTATATGAACAACAACAGAATAATTAATAAGCACATTCATTTTCTTCATATAATTATTTCAGATAATTGGCAATAAAAGTTATAATTAGAATATTACCATTTAAAAACGCCTGATAATTCCAGAGTTTGCATTTCTGCTTTGCACATTAGTATCTTCCATTATCAAAAAGAAAATGAGAATGAGAGAGAGAAAAAGGAAGGGAAAGAATAAGAAAAAGAGAAAAAAGGGAAAGAATAGAGGAAGGAAGGAAGGAAGGAAAGAGGGAGGGAAGGGAAGAAGGAAGGAAGGGAGGGAGGGTGCGAGGGGTCTAGGAGGGAGGGAGCTGGAAGGGAAGGAGGGAGGGAGGGGGAAAGGAGGGAGGGAAGGAAGGAGGAGAAGGGAGGGAGGCAGGAGGAAGGGAGGGAGGGAAGGAGAGACCTCCAATTTCATCCTTATTGCTGCAAATGACAAGATTTTATTTTATGGATGAATAATATTTCATTATGCATGTATGCCATATTTTTAATCTATTCATCTGTTGATGAACACTTAGGTTGAATTTACATTTGGCTATTATGAATAGTGCTGTCATAAACATGTTAGTGCAGATACATCTTTGATATATAGATTTCCATTTTTTGTTTGGATATATACCCAGCAGTGAGATTGCTGGATCATCTGGTAGTTGTATTTTTAGTTTTTGAGGAAGCTCAATGCTGTTTTTTACAGTGGTTGTACAAATTACATTCTTGCAACAGTATATGAGGGTTCCCCTTTCTCCACATTGTCATCAGCACCCATTATTCCCTGGCCATGTTAACTGAGGCAAGTTGATGTCTCATTGTCATTTTGATTCATGTTTCTCTGATGTTTAGACATGTTGACTATTTTTAAATATACCTGTTGGTCATTCATATGTTTTCTTTTAGAAATATCTATAAAGTTCTTTTCTCTTTTTAATTAGATTAATTGGTGTTTGACTATTGAATGAGTCCCTTATATATTCTGGTTAGTAATTCCTTGTCATATGGATAGTTGGCAAGTATTTTCTCCAATTCTGTGTGTTGTCTGTTCACTTCGTTGATTGGTACTTTTGCTATGCAGAATTACTTAAGCTTGATGTAATTTAATTTGCCCATTTTTGCTTCAGTTGCCCATGCTTTTGTGGTCTTACTAAAAATAATCTTTGCCCAGACCAATATCCTAGAGGACTTTCCTAAAATTTTCTTCTAGCTGTTTTAGTTTGAGGTCTTGGATTTGTCTTTAATTTATTTTGATTTGATTTTATGAGAAATAGGTAGTTTTGTTCTTCTGCATATGGATATCCTGTTTTCCTAGCACTCTTAATTGATGAAACTGTTGTTTTTCCAATGCATGTTCTTGGTACTTCCTGTTGAAATGTGTTAGCTGTAAATGTGTGAATTTATTTTTGAATTATCTATTCTGTCCCATTGGTCTATGTGTCTGTTTATTTCTGTCTACTAAGTAATGTTTAAATGTAAGAATCATCTGAAAATTTTTTCCAGGGAAAAATTTTTAAAAAACATAATTCATGTTTAAACTATACTGAATAAAAGACGTATTTTCTCTTAAAAACCCACTGTATTAGTTCATTCTCACATTGCTATAAATAAATGCCCGAGAGTGGGTAAATTACAAGGAAAAAGGTTACATTTGCTCACAGTTCTGCAGACTGTATAGGAAGCATGTTAGTGTCTGCTTCTACAGAGGCCTCAGGAAACTTACAATCATGGCAGAAGGAAATGTAGGAGCAGGCATCTTCACATAGCTTGAGCAGGAAGAAGAGAGAGAGGGTAAGTACTGCAGACTTCTAAACCAACAGACCTCATGAGAATTATATTACAAGAACAGCACTGTAGGGATTTTGCTAAACCATTCATGAGAAACCACTGCCATGACAAATCACCTCCCACCAGGCCACACCTTCAACATTGAGGATTCTATTTCAACAAGAGATTTGGGGAGGGACATAGATCCAAACCATAGCACCTACCCTTGGTACAATCAAATATTGTGAAGAACAAATTCTCACTATCTAGTAAGTGACAATATGCATGTCCTTCAACTGTGAATGTCTAGTTGAATTTGTGCATCCTATATATATATATGTACAAAGATGACATGTACAAGAATGTTTATAGATACATTATTTGCAACCATAAAAAATTGAAATATGTCATTACTACACAAATAAACATATTTGAATATCTAAATTAATGTGATAGAGGATGAAAATTAACTTTCTTTGTATTAAGTATAAAACTCAAAATTAACATTAAATAATGTAGTCATTGATAAAGCATATGTACATAAGAAATGATTTTCACAGTTTTTAAAATGTAAACAACAAATACATGATATTTTTAAAGCTCCTTATAGATTGAAGAAATGTGTAAAAAATATATGAGAAAGAATACTTACCAACTTGATCATGGCAAACTGGTAAATGTGGAAGGTAATAAAATAAGGTAAAAGTGGCCAAGTGCAGTGACTCCTGCCTATAATCCTAGCACTTTGGGAGGCTGAGGTAGGCAGATCATGAGGTCAGGAGTTTGAGACCAGCCTGGCCAGCATGGTAAAACCCCTTCTCTACTAAAAAATACAAAAATTAATTGAGTATTGTGGCATGCACCCGTAATCCCAGCTACTCAGGAGGCTGAAGCAGGAGAATAACTTTAACCCGGGAGGTGAAGGTTGCAGTGAGCTGAGATGGCACCACTGCACTCCAGCCTGGATGACAGAGCAAGACTCCCTATCAAAAAAAATATATCTAGGTAAAAGTTCAAAAAGACACTTGAATGATATTTCTTATTTTTTATAACAATGCTTATCAATGTATATAATTCACATAACATAAAGCTCACCTGTTTAAAGTACACAAGTCAATGCTATTCAGAACATGTACAGAGTTATGCAGCTAACATTATAAATTAATTTTGGAAAATTTATCAACAAAAAACCCTTATTCAGATAAACAATTATAATATGTTATTGTGGGCCGTGCACGGTGGCTCAAGCCTGTAATCCCAGCACTTTAGGAGGCCGAGGAGGGTGGATCACAAGGTCAAGAGATCGAGACCATCCTGGTCAACATGGTGAAACCCCGTCTCTACTAAAAATACAAAAAATTAGCTGGGCATGGTGGCGCGTGCCTGTAATCCCAGCAACTCAGGAGGCTGAGGCAGGAGAATTGCCTGAACCCAGGAGGTGGAAGTTGCGGTGAGCCAAGATCGCGCCCTTGCACTCCAGCCTGGGTAACAAGAGAGAAACTCCATCTCAAAATAATAATAATAATAATAATAATAATAATAATAATAATAATATGTTGTTGTTGTAAAAATAAAATAACATGCAGCAATGTAGTAAAATAGAGTACGTATTTGTTGGATTCATAGATGTTTTGTTTATTATTCTTTAAAGCATTGTATGTCTAAAAATTTCATCTAAAATACAACCTATGAGAAATATTCTTCTACGTGAAATAGCTATAGAAGTTTCTGTTTTCTTGTATTAACCCTAATTTGTTACATAACATAACCTTCACTTGCTCAGAAACTGTCATATTCAATCTCTTTTGTGTGGATACAGATTTTCAGAATTGCTCTTCATTTGTGGATGAACTTTCTGATTTCTGAGTCAACATGTTTATGGCACTTCCCTTATTTTTATTGAGACACAGTTCTTATATCTCAAAACTCATACTTTTAAAGTGAACTATTCACCTGGTTTAATACATAACAAAGTTATAGAATCTTACCACTGTCTATTATTTTAATTACTCCAAAAGAAATTTTATATGCTTTAGTACTTATGTCCCTTCTAGCCTCTATTTCCTGAAAACCATTAATCTGCTTTATGTCTCCATAGGTTTGACTACTCTGGGCATTTCAAATCAACTGAAACATATAATATGTGGTCTTTTGTATAGTTTTCTTCACTTTAGATAATATTTTCTAAGTCTCCATGTTGTGGCATGTAGAAGTATTTTATTTCATTGTACTTCCAAGCATCATTTCACTGTTTGTATATACATTTTTTTCATCCATTTCTCAGTTGATAGATATTTGTGTTGTTTTAACTTTTTGTCTATTATGATATGTGCAAAGTTTCTATTGGGTGTATATTTTTGTTTCTTTTGGATGTTTACCTAAGAGTTGAACACTGGGTCTGTGTTTAATTTTTTTGTGGGATTGACAAAATATTTTCTAAAATGAGTGTGCCATTTAATTGTCCACAAATGTATGAATCTTTGAATCTTTGAAACATGATTCTTAGCACATTATTTTCTATTGTTTTTATTATAGCCAATCTAGTAGACGCAAAGTGGAATCTCATTGCAGTTTTAATTTGCATTTTGATAATTACTAAGAATGTAGACCATCTTTTTGCATACTTATGGCCATTTGTATATCTTTTTAGAAAGATGTCTGCTCAAATTCTATGCTGTTTTTAAATTATGGATTATGTGTTTTTATTATTGAATTGTTGGAGTTTTTTATGTTCTAGGTGAAGTCTCTTATCAAATATATATCAAATATTTTCTCACATTTTGTGAGTTGTCTTTTCACTTTCTTGATGGTATCATTTGAAGCTCAAAGGTTTTATATTTAATTGTGATGAAGTCCAGTTTATCTATTTTTCAATAGATATGCTTTTGGAGTTATAGCTAAAACCACTGTCTTGCTCAAAGGAAGATGTATGCCTATGTTTTCATCCAAGGTTTTTTTTTTTTTAATATTCTTTCCTCATTGTCTTGACACCCTTGTGCAAAATTAATAGAAAATAAACATCAAGGTTTATTTCTAGTATCTGAATCTTGTTACATTGATCTATGTGTCTAGTCTTATGCTAGCTATACTGTCTTTAATTACTGTAGTCTTGCAGTAAGTTTTGAATGAGGAAGTGTAAATTCTTCAACTTTATACAGTTTTAAGATTGCTTTAATTATTCTAAGTCCTTTGCTTTTCATATAAATTTTAGGATCAGCTTGTTAACACTTGTAATAAAATCAGACGTGATATTGATAGAAATTGAATCAAGTCTGTTTGTCAGTTTGGAGAGGATTGCCATTTTATTATTTATTTACTTATTTTTATCTTTTCTTAGGATTTTTTTTATTGTACTTTAAGGTTCTGGGGTACACGTGCAGATCACGCAGGGTTGTTGCATAGGTACATACATGGCAATGTGGTTTGCTGCCTCCATTCGCCTGTCACCTGTATCTGGCACATATATATTTATATAGCTTAAATTGATTTCTATTAGTTGGCAACATGATCTTAAAACAGAAAATCCAATGAATCTGCAGAATTACTACTGGAGATAATAAATCAATTCAGAAATGTTACAGGATATAATATCACTGCACAAAAACTACTTATATTTCTATATACCAGCAATGAACAATGTGAAAATACAATTAAAAATTAAAATAGCATCAAACAATAAAATTCGTAGAAATAATTTTTCCAAATGAGTGCAAAACTTATACCCTCAAAACTAAAACAATTGTTAATTTTCTAAAATAACATTTAAATAAGTGGAAAGATCCTGTATTTATGGGTTGATAGGCTTAATATTAAGCCATAGAAAATGATGAGTTCATGTCCTTTGTAGGGACATGGGTGAATCTGGAAACCATCATCCTCAGCAAACTGACACAAGAACAGAAAATCAAACACCGCATGTTCTTACTCATAGGTAGGTGTTGAACAATGAGAATGCATGGACACAGGGAGGGGCACATCACACACTGGGGTCTGTTGTGGGGGAAATAGGGCAGGGACGGCCGGAGATGGGGCGGTTGCGGAAGGATAACATGGGGAGAAATGCCATACTATTCTCTAACAATATTTTTAGTTTCTAAATTAATTTCTAGTTCATTCCACTTATGGATGTATAGATCAATTTCTAAAAATAAAGTTTGGGTAGTATTCATCCATTATTTCTGCTCCTTTCTTTATTGCCTCTCCTTTCCTTCTAATACTTCCAATATGTACAATATGCATATATAGTCACCGGAGGGTCTGTTCATTTTACTTCGTACTCTTTTTTTTGTTCCTCAAACTGGATAATCACAATTAACTTTCCTTGAATTTTAATGATATTGTTTTTTTCTAAAACCATCTCAAATCTTAAAAACCTCGAATACTTTTTGTATTTCACTTATCATAATTTTCAAATAAAGAATTTCTGTTTTTTAAATAATTTCTATCTTTTTGATTTGGTGAATAAACATTCTCACAATCTCTGCTAGTTCTTCCTACATAGGTTTCTTTATTATTTTAATTTGCATAAGATAGCTCATTTAAAATCTTTGCGTAGTAAGTTAGTAATTGTTTGCACTTCCTCAGAGACAGTTCCTATTGACACCTGTTCCAATGTATGGAATATATTTTCTGGTTTATTTGCATATACTGTAATTTTATTTTGTAGAAAACTGGGAATTTCACATGTATAATGTGACAACTTTGGAATCAGATTTTCCTCCAGAATTTTTTGATATTGTTGCTGTTTGTTTTGGCTTTCCTTAACCAATTCAATGAATTCAGTTTGTTTGTTGTCTGTCAATTGAAATATTTTCTTGGATAGATTTCTGGTCAGCTAATGATTGGTCAGAGATTGCCTTAAAGCCTTTGATGAAATAAGTCCCTCAACCTTTGCTAAGGGGCTCTGTGTTTATTTTAGAGTGCATTCCCCCCAACTCTGCCTTAGCCTTCACTTACTGTTTCAGCAGAGCCTCAAAATCAGCCATAAAGACAGTAGGGACTTCAAAGGACTCTCCAGAGCATTCATACAACCCTAAATGTCTAACATTTTAGATTTTTAGAAATATGACAGAGTTTAAAAAAATGTCCTGGTGAATATTTTATTCTATAAATTTCCCTTTTGAATATTTGATCTTTTATTTGTCCTAACTTTTACTATATATTTAGGCAGCTGTGGTGTTCAGCAGTTTTCACTGATTATTTTTCACAGATGCTTTGGGAGAAATGTGTTCACAATAAGTGAGTTCTGAATCGGGTCAAGTGAAGCTTTGTGAGTGCAGCTTTTCAGAGGATTGCCAGGCAGGTTGGATGATTGTTCTCTGCATTCAGGGCTTTTGTATCGCTCCAACCCCATATTGTGTTTTCCAGTGTCTGCCAGGTTTCTGGATTTTACCAGATATTATGGTTGTCAAATTTTTGGTTTTTAAGGCTACAAAGTGTCTAAGTGAGGGGATGATGGTAATGGGGCAAATTAACCTGCCACAAAGTATACTTTTTTTTACTGAAAGCCATTTTTTTAACATACAATCCTCAGATGGTTGTAAACCTTGCTTAATTTTTAAAAATCTGAAAATTAAAAGCTTTCAGAGTGGCAATTTTCTGGCATTTTTGTTGCTTTTATTGAAGGTTAAATGTTCCAAGATTCTTACTCCACTATTTCCACTGTCATTCATCCCCCCGCTTTTTTTTTAAAAAAAGGAAAACGCTGTTTGATATTTCTCAGGTTGTTTCTATGACTAGTGTTTCTGACAATCTGGTCTAATATTGACAATTTTTCATTATGGTGCCCATACATATACTTATTGTTGAACTCTCATTTATTTCAAACCACTATAATATTTTGCTCTGTACAATACCTTTAAAATATTTTTTTTCTATTAGAGTCAAAATGTAGCATCTGGCTTTTGTTGATGCTTTGGTGCTATTGTTAACAAAGAGCACTTAGTAGTATAAAAACAAAGTCCTGGAAATCGTGGAAATGTAGCAGTATTTATCAGACCTAGTCAAAAATCTGGATTGAAAATATGAGGCAGTTAATAAGCATCTTGGTGCCTATCTAGAATTAACATGTGCATTGAAGTCAAGGTTTGAAGGAAATTCTGTGTTAGCTGTGGTAGAAGAGATCATGTAGAAATCAGAAACTTCAACATGAACTGAGAAATTTGAAAGGCATTGGATAGTTTAAGAATGAGAACGGTGGTCTGAAATTCTTGTTCTTAGATGAATCCTGACTAAATCCCAATGGGTTTCCAGGGTACTTCTAAAAGAATGCATTACTTGTTACTGCCACTGGGTTGAAATAGCTGGAAATAAAGAATCAGTTTTATTTCAAGGGTTAAGAAGAAAAGTTGAAGTCACATTTACATCCCAGCAGTTATGTGAAATAAGAGTAAAAAAATCCTCATAATAATTACATAAATAGGATGGAGACTTCCTATAATAATTATATAAATAGAAAGGAATACAGAGGTTGTTCTGAATCCTGGTTCCCACTGGACTATTCTGGACAATATGAATAAAAATGCCATAACTTAATTGAAAGATTTTTCTTTTCCACAGTCCCACAATCTGTAATCTCTCTAGTAATAAAACTAGAACCAGACACCTATTTAACCACAGAGCTATTGATAATGTTAAACATTGAAGGATAAGCATTAGACAAAATGCAATTGCAAAAGTATACTCATTTTTAAATATATGCGCAAGTATGGATTCTAAAACATTAAAGAAGAATTTCACTTTTTATTAGGATAAAATTTGTATTTTTGTGTGGAGTTACAAATAATGTGGTGTGATTCTCTGTTAGCTGGATTTGTTTCTAATGATTTGCTGTAATTTTACCAAAGTTTAACCTTAAGAGTGGCACATGATTAATGAAATTAGCATACCAATTTTTATTGAATTCTTAGTAAGAATGTTGAAATATGTTGTTCATGAAGACTCTTTACAGGAACCATTAGAATTCCTTTCATAAAAGCCTTCAGAAATGTGACTATTACAACTGTGGATTGTAATTCATTGGTTAAAAATTATAATTGAGGACATTAAATTTGAGCTGGACTCCCTTTTCTCTGAAGTGGTAGAGCCCCATAAAGAACAACGGGAATATAGTATGAACTCAGAATAGTCTGATTCTTGTAATTTTTTTATATTAGCTGATATATCACTGTGACTTCAGTAACATTCAGAAATGATCTAAAGTTCATCCTGGTGTGTATAACAGTGAATATTCTAATGACACATATCTTGTACATATTTTTCCAGGTACTGAATTTTTTATTTTATTCTATCATATTCAGATTTTTAAGGTTAGATTATTAGAGCTAAGGAGCAAATAGATATCACATACCTATTAGACTCAGAGCGGGATGAAGGAATTTATTCAAGTATAGAAATCCTTTGGTAGATACCTATTTAAAAATATAAGGAAATCATAAATAAAACATAAAGCATAAAAACTGAGCATAGGTGTCAGGATGTGGTGGCTCATGCCTGTAATCTCAGCACTTTGGGAGGTGGAGGCGGGCAGA
The DNA here is from genome assembly GCA_028533165.1 of Leontopithecus rosalia. Classification (NCBI taxonomy): domain Eukaryota; kingdom Metazoa; phylum Chordata; class Mammalia; order Primates; family Cebidae; genus Leontopithecus; species Leontopithecus rosalia. Next base: position 18,242,532 of record CM052649.1, read on the forward strand.
TAACCTGAAGTCAAGAGTTCAAGACCAGCCTGGCCAATGTGGTGAAACCTTGTCTCTACTAAAAATATAAAAATTAGCCTGGCATGGGGGCGCACACCTGTAATCCCAGCTACTTGAGAGGCTGAGTCAAGAAGAATCACTTGAACCCAGGAGGCAGAGATTGCAGTGAGCTGAGATTGTACCACTGTACTCCAGACTGGGCGATGAGAGTAAAACTCCATCTAAAAATAATTTAAATAAATAAAAAAATAAAAGCAGTTGAGCATATCATAACTAGGAATGCTGAAAAACATATAATGACAAAATCTTATTTTCAAAGTAACAGAAAAATACACATTTTATATAGACAAGAACAACCAAAATGACAGAATTACAGCTGACTTACAGAAGGCCCAACGGAGATCAAAAAACATGGAATGATATGTTTAAACAGGTGAAAGAATAAATAAGAGATGCCATTATAGAATTTTAAAGACAGAAAAAACACTTTTCAAGTTTCAAGGCAAAATAAAAACATTTTTAAATGAAATAAGATCATTTTTTTAAAACCAGTTGATGTGTCCCTGCAGCTAAAGAAAGTTCTTAAGGCTGAGCAGAATAATTCCAGATGGAAATTCATCTGTTCAGCAAAGAATCATAAAGATTTGAATATGTGGAAAATATGACTTTTTAATATATTTTCTTACAATTAAAAAAACGAACCCTGAAAATTTTCATTTTGCCAAAATTTTGGCAGCTGTCAAATCCAAATAATCCAACATGTCCTCCAAAAGTATGTGCATCAGTGGCAAATAAAATTAGTAGTACATCTTTAGCAAAACTAGGAGAAACAGAACATTGAAAACACACAGTCACCTGTAACAAGAATAATAAACAAATGTTTTCTCTAGATATACTCTTGGTAGTCTCTTTTTAAGTCTTTAGTAACTGGGTACGGAAATTGTATAGAAATTAAAATGCAAAATCTGAGTGTGAACTAAAGTCACTCAAGAAATAGCAAGCTTACTACATTATAAAAATATTTAGAAAAAATGAAAAGTTAGAGCACTGATTACAGAAAAGAGAGCAAAATTATGGATGGGCCACAAGAAAGCAATTTGGAAAAGCAACTGTTAGGAAAAGAAGATGGTAGAAAAACGAAGTAAAAGGAAAGAGTTCTTTGCAGTTCACACAGTGAACAAGAACAGAGTAAGAATAAATCATTTACGATCCTGAAAATTAAAAGGAAAAGCAATCCCTAAAATTATCATTTTTCTTAGCATTTTGTCAGCAGAGTTAAAAACACGTATCCACCCAAAACCTGCACATAGATGTTTACAGCATTTTTAGTCATGGTTGTGAAAACTTGGAAGCAACCAAGATTTCCTTTGGCAGATGAATTGATAAGTAAAGTGTAGTACATCCAGACAATGGAATTATTATTCAGTTTTAGAAGCAAAATTTACTACCAAGGCATTAAAAGACATGGAGTAAACAAATGCATATTACTAGGTGAAAGAAACCAGTCAGAAAACTTTACATAGTGCATGATTCCAATTATATGACATTAAAAAACAAAATTTAAAACTACTCTGTATGTTATTATAATGGTAGATATGTGTCATTGTAAATATGTCCAAGCTTACAGAATGTACAACACCAAGAGGGAACCCTAATGTAAACTTTGGACTTCGGTGACAATGAGATGTCAGTATTAACAAATGTACCACTTTGGTGAAAAATACACAAAAACATTCAGAACAATCTTAGCAACTTTTCTGAAAATCTGAGATTGTCCTAGAACAAAAATTTTCATTCAGATATTATTGAAGCACTTTGCTTATGATTTTCCACTTTACTATATGTAATGTAAAAATACTTTTTATAAAATGTGATATAGAAACAATTGTGTTATCTTTGTACATGAAATTCAAATCCTGATTTATTTTTATTTAATTCAGCAATTCTATGACTTCATTTGCTAAATTGAATTTTTGTACCACACAATCAAATGTTCATAGTCAGAAAAATAAAAATTCAAAATCTTTCAGATAAGAATAAAAATTCAAAATCTCTGTCTGCAGGAGCTGTGGTATTCTTATCCTTATTTCTTTGTGCAAGTATTAATAAGCTCACAGAAAACTTATTATTTTTTTCCCATGTTTTTGGAATAGTCATTCTAATTTCTCAAGTTTTTCTTTATCTTTCCTTTTATCTGACTTCTAGTCATAAACTGTGTGATATATATATACATATATATATACATATATATATATATGTGAAATACAGAAAAAGAACTTGATAAAAATCAATGTGTTTTATAAATCTTATGAAGGTTAGAAAAAAAATTCATTATTAATTACCTCTCTCAATTTTCCACATTAGGCATATTTTTGATCAAATCCATTAAACAGCTGATAAATTCCTTTTATTTTTATTATATTCTCAACAAGAAATAAGTTTTAGATAATATACCTGAAAAAAAGTATAAATTTTTATAAACTCAAATAGGATGTTATAACTTTTTCTATATTTTATATAGAACATCATCAATTGGATTGAGCAAATGTGGAAAAAAATTATTTGTGCTATGAATTTACATCAAGATGTATCATTTTGGATTGAAATTATCTGATAAACTTTTTCATAAAAAATGTTAAGGTTAAAATTAAAATTTGTTTTGAAGAGTTTGTTGGTGAGAAAAGAAACTGTATTATATATTGAGAACAAGATAGTAAACCACATACATGATCCCAACTATTCTAAGCTAGTGTTTGATACAAACAAACATATTTTATTACAGTATGATAATAATTAAGATGGGAGAAGTAGAGGTGTTTTGGATACATAGCAATATGAGTGCTGAAATTGTATTTCAGGTGGTTGGATTACAATATCTTTTCTGAAACAATTTAAACTTATATTGGGTCTTAAAGAATGAGTTGAAGTTAGCTAGAAAAAGGAGGAAAAAATGTTCCATGATAATTGAATCAAGTGTTTGTAATCTGAATATGAGTTTAAACCTCCATCAGGAAATCAAAGTAGATCAGTAGGTGGTAGAGTGAGGTGTGCGGAGTTGATGGGGTGGGTGATAAGTTCCAAACCACAAAGGCTATCAGGTGCTTTATTACGTAGGGTTTTGTAAACCAGGGTAAGGAATTTACCAGGAGATTTATAAGGACAATTAAAGTTTTTAAGTGGAGAGAAGGAAAAGAGAGCACTCAGAGGATTTTACAGAAATCTAGGTTAAACAACGAAGATGGGCAATAAGAGAATAATGGCAAAGGGAAATGTAGGAAATTGCATGGAGTTGAGAGAATATTACAAAGACTAATTCGTAATAGTTAGTGATTGATTAGATATGAGAATGAGGGAGAGAAATAAATTGAGTGGGTCTCAATATAAACTCCCAGGTGTTTGCTTTCAATCACTAATCACCTTAGAATGTCATTTACTGAGATAAAAAACAAAGACAGATGTGTGAGTTTTGCATGGCAAACCAAGGATCCTACTGTGGTAATGCTGTACGTGATACATGAATATCATATTAGTAAGTAGGTTATTGAATAATCAGGTCTCTTTCTTAAAACAGAAAATAAGGTGAAGATAGACTTTGGGAATCATTCTTCTGGTGATGATATATGACAGCCCTAGAGTAAGAAATATTGCCTAATACTATATGCAGAATAGGAAAAGTAGAGGCATGCATTCAGTTCCTGTCTAAATCAATATTTTATTTGTTCAACAAGAAAAAGGACATGGATGAGGAGGCTGGAAAAGATTATGTAAGTGAGTGGAAGGAAAATTAGGAAGGTGTAACACCTTATTTTAATGGTAAATAACAAAATACTTCATAGTAAACATAATGTGGTCATGATAAGCAATGCCAATCTGCTAGGTGGTCAGGTAAAATAAATATATTTTAAAATTCCCTCAAATTTAGTAAAAATAATCCCACTGTTATCAATAAAAGAATTTTTTGATATTGGAGTATAATCTAGAATTGCAGACAATTTAAATGTGAATAAAAAGGAATTGAGTAAAGACAGTGGGATGCACAACTATTTTAAGACAATGAATGGTGTAACATCGTGTGGCAATTTGAGAAAGCCGTATAACAGATGAAAATATTTCTTTATGGGAACTGCATAAGGTCAGTTTATATGCTGGTTTGGTATTAGAGAGGGAAATATTGAAAATAAATTAACAGGAGACAAAGAATTTCTAGATGAGGGGCTATGTGTCAATTTATTGGAATTTCTTTTCTGATTGATTTACTTAACATTATATTGATTTAAACATCTGAACCAGAGTGCCTCAACCTCGATCCTGTTGACCTTTTGGACAGGTTATTTACTCTAGGATACTCTCCTGTGCATTATAGAATATTTAACATCATCCCTGACTTCTACCCCGAGATACCAATAGCATCACCTCTCATCACGACAACCAAAAATGTCTTCAATATTATAAACATGCCCTGAGTGGGGGCAAAGTCACCCCTATTTAGGAACCACTGGTTTAAGTGAAAGAATATATTGAAAAAAGGAATTCTAACAGTGATTTTTATATTTAAAATGTAGTTCTGAATATGTATTACTTTTATTTTAATCAGTGTATAAATGGGAAAGGAAGACATACTCTCATATATATTCAGTATGGTAATGTTTTAATACTCACAGTTCTAATGAAGAGAAATATTTTTGAAAATTTACATAGTACTTTATTACAGCTTGCAACTCATTTTATAACATTTTGCAGTGTGGATATCCTCTGAGAAAACTAATTTGGGGTTAGTGTTATCCTCTGAGAAACCTAATTTTGGGGTTAGTGTTCAAGTCATATACAGTAGTTTCCCTTATTTGCAGTGTATCTTTCCATAGTTCCAGTGACTTATGATTAAAGATTGTCTGAAAATAGGTGAGTACAGTACAGTAAGATATTTTGAGAGAGAAAGAAAAAAGACCACATTCACATAACATTTATCACAGTATGTTGTTATAATTGTTCTATTTTATTAGTAGTTATTGGTAATCTCTTACCCTTCTAATTTATAAATTAAACTTCATCGTATATATTTATATATAAAAACAAAATTACAATGTATGTGGGGTTTAGTACTATTCACGGTTTTAGACATCAAGTGTGGATCTCAAAATGTATTCCCAGATAAAAGAGTTAACTACTGTCTTAACTTTAGGGAAGCAATGGTGTAGGGAATGGGGACCATTTTCTGGAATTTAATATCACCTAAATAAGTTAGACTATCCAATGTAATCTGGAAGAGAAGAGATTATAATTCTTATAAAGTAGTACTTTGGAAGAAGTACGAAATCCAGGGTGAGTAGGTATATGAATATTTGTAAGTGACATTTTTCATGAGATATTTACCATAAATTTTGTCAAATGCGGTATCAAAAAATAGATATACTATGATTGAAACGTTTATTTTAGAAAACACACAAACACAAAAATAAAAAACAATGCATCGTTCTTGGCTCATTAATCTCTTTTTAGTAGACTTGTTTAAATGAGGAGTTCTTATTCATTTGGTGGGTAATACATTCTTTTGTCAGTTTTGTAAAGCAGGATAAACTTCTTTGAGTCCCTGTATTTGTTTTAAATCCATAAAATAAAATGTAGAGATTTCCAAAGAAAACCAAATATACTAAAATATAAATGTCAAAATGTTTAAATATAATTTGGTAATGGAAGTGCTTCTTTCTAAATGCATTCAAAACAAGAATTAGTGGCAAATTTAATAATAAAATAATTTTAAAGTCAGGATGAGCATATTTGCTATATTGACATATATGATATCCGATATGAAAATAACAGTGATTTCTGTTACTCATAAAGCCAAAGGTTCTGCTACTACTGTGATTTTCCCCCTATATTCATAAGTGAAGGAAATACTACAATTCAGTTAGAGTTTGGGCCCATTTTACTTGATACCACTACTGGTGCTCACTGTCCAGGAGTCTGGGGACAGGCCTGACTTAACTGTCACCACTGGTGCTTGGTCACATTATCTGAGGCATGAGGATGGGCCTTCCCTACCCAGTGCCACTGCCATACACACTATCCAGGGGCCTGTCCTGCCTGCCACCACTGATACACATGTATGCCATTTAGAAGCATAAGTATGGGCCCACCTTGTGGGCTACTGGTGCCCACACATAACTCCCAGGGCGCCAGAGCCCAGCCAGCACAATCTCTACTGACACTGCAGGCACCCACTCACTTGCACCATCTGGGGACCTAGGTACTGGCACACTCAGTCTACTGCCACCACCCCTGCTGCCTGCACACAGCACTCACGGGGCCAAGAGTTGGTTTGCCATTGCTATTGCCACTGTCAATGCCACACATGCAATCTGTGTGTTTGAAACCTGCTCAGCTAGCCTGCTTTTGTCACTGCCAGCACCCAAGCCCACTGTTGGAGACCCAGTGGTTGACCTACCAGAGTTGCCATGTTGGTGCCTGAATATACCTCCTGAAGGCACAGAGCAAGTATGCCCAATTTACCACTCCCAAACTGGTGCCCAATGGCCAGCCTGCCTGGGATCCCTGTCCCCAGCAAAGCCTTGCCATAGACTCTACTACAACTACAGCCCAAGTCACTAAAAATCGAACAAATACCACTGACACTAATTATGGCCAAAGAGATTATACATAGACTACACTACTGTGCCCACCCAGACTCAAAGTCAAAGCAGTGTACCCAACCAACACTATAGATACCTCTAAGGGAAAATGTCTTTTGCTGTGAATGTCAATTCACAGAGTAAGAAGAGGGACTTTTATACCACATACATGGATATCAATGTAAACTACCCAAAAAGATTTTAAATAAACAAAGAAATCCAGAAAAAAGAATCAAAGCTAGAGGCATCAGACTACCTGACATCAAAATACACTGCAAGACTATAGTAACAAAACAGCATGGTATTGGTATAAAACAGACACAAAGATGAATGGAACAGAATAGAGAGTTCAGAAATAAATCCACATATTTACAGCTAATTGATTTTTAGCAAAGACTCCAAAAGCATACATTGAGGAAAAGACACCTTCTTTAGTAGTGGTGGGAACATTTAATATGCAGAAGAATGAAACTTGTCTCTTATCTCTCCTGAAATACAACAATCAATTCAAGATGAATTACAGATTTAAATATAAGATCCAAAACTATAAAACTAGTACCAAAAAAAAAAAAAAAAACCACTAGGAAAACACTTCCAGACATCAGTTTAGGGAAAGGTTTCATGGTTAAGACCTCAAAAGCACAAGGGACTATAATAAAATAGACATAAATAAATAAATAAAATAGACTATAATAAAAAGGACTATACAAACAAAAAAAGCTAAGAAAACAATCACCAGAGTGAAGAGACAACAAATTGAATGGGGGAAAATATTTACGAACTACTCATATCAAAAGAGACTGATACCTAGAATATACAAGGAACTCAAACAACTCAGTACAAACACAAATAATTCCATTAAACAATGTGCTGACATGAACAGACTTTTTTTTTCAAGAGAAGACATACACATGTCCAACAGATGTATGAAAAAAGTACTCTACAAAGCAATATAATCATCAGATATGGAAATCAAAACCACAATAAGATGTTATCTTACCCCAGTTAGAATGACTATTATTAAAAAGACAAAAAAAATAAAAGATGACGGTGAGAATGTGTGGAAAAGAGAACTTTTACACACTCTTGGTGGGAATGTAGATTAGTACAACTAATATGGAAAACAGTAAGGTGACTTTTCAAAACCTAAAATTAGAATTGCCATTGATTCAGCAATCCCACTACTGGGGATTTAGCCAAAAGAAAATAAATCTGTATATAAAAGGGATACCTGCACTTACATGTTTATTGCGGCACTATTCACAATAGCAAAGATACAGGATAAACCTAAATGCCAACTGACAAATGAATGGATAAAGAACATTTGGTGTATATACAGTGGAAGAGTATCTGGCCATAAAAAAAAATTGAAATGATGTCATTTGTAAAATAAGATGGAACTGGAGGTCATTATGCTGAGTATACTGTGCCAGAAACAGAAAATAAAACACTGCATGTTCTTACTCCTGTGTGGAAGCTCAAAAAGTTGATCTCATGGAGACAGAGAATAGCAATGATAGACAACAGAGACTGGGGAAAGCAGGTGAAGGCAGGAGTGAAAGAGAGCTTGATCAGGAAGTACAAGCATGCAGTTAGGTAGAAGTGATAAGCCCTAGCATCACTTCTGATGGATGTGATGGATGTCCTAAAAAGCCGGATTTGATCATTATACCATGTATTCAAATATCACATAAGTATGTACAATTATTATGTATTAATAAAAAAAGAATTTCTTCATTTACCCAGTTACTTTTTGGCAGATTTTATTTATTCTACTTTGTAAGGTCCTAATGTGCTACTCCTTACATTCACAAGAACAGAAAAGGAAACGCCGTATATACTCACTCATAGGCGGGTGATGAACAATGAGAACACATGGACACAGGGAAGGGAGCACCACACACTGAGGTCTATTGGGGGAAATAGGGGAGGGACAGTCGGGGGGGAGCAGGGGAGGGATGGCATGGGGAGAAAGGCCAAATATGGGTGAGGGGGCAGAAGGCAGCAAAACACATTGCCACATGTGTACCTATGCAACTATCTTGCATGTTCTGCACATGTACCCCAAAACCTAAAATGCAATAAAAATTTAAAAAAAAAGAAAAAAAAAACAGCGTTGCTCAAATCTCACTCACAGATCTGTTTCTGTGCTAGGTTTTCCATCTCACTATTACTCTACTGTTCATCTGAATGCTCAGCCCACAATCTTGAGGCATTCTCTTTGGCCAGTCAAGCTCTATGGCTCAATGATTTTTACTACAATCATTACTTCTCTTCATTAATTGTCACCAGTTCTGGCAAAAACTGCTACTAGTTCTCCATCACGTCTCTTTACTTTTCTATATTGATAGCATTTTGAAGTGGGTATATAAATATTCTTAATGAGATTAGATTCTAGAATCCTCATAGTTTGATCTGAACATGTGATCAAGAACTATGAAATATGTTGTGGAAAAAAGTGGTGAGCTTCTAGTGTGTGGAAAAATGTTATGAGCTTCTAGATGTCTATCAAAGAAGCCTTGTCCTCCCTTTTCCTCTTTTCATTTCCTGTGTACTGGAAAGTGGGTAATGGTGATGGAATAACTTTGGACAATGCACACAAGAGCAATATATTATCAACAGAATAGGCAATGGGTATGGTGGCTCACACCTGTAATCCCAGCATTATGGGAGGCTGAGGCAGGCAGAACACGAGGTCAGGCGTTGGAGACCAGCCCAGCCAACATGGTGAAACACTGACTCTACTAAAAATACAAAAATTAGCCTGGTGTGGTGACATATGCCTGTAGTCCCAGCTACTTGGGAGGCTGAGGCAGGAGAATTGCTTGAACCCGGGAGGTATAGTTTGCAGTGAGCCAAGATCATGCCACTGCACTCCAGCCTGGGTGACAGAGAAAGACCCTGCCTGTAGGGTGGGGAGGCAGGGAGGAAAGAAAAAAGAAAATAACAAAAACAAAAAAAGAATAGGCAAGAAGCATTTCATCCTTGTTTAAAAATTTTTAAATTTTTTTATTTTGCTGTCTTAACCCAGCTAAAAGTTGGTCAGCCCTCCCTCTTGAACACAGAACTAACCACTTTCCTTACTGGGCTATCCCACCCACTTTAATTGCCCAGGGCCAAGTACTAGATAGCTAGGGATAGCCTTTATATCTCAGAGATGGCCAAAATTATCCAAATGAGCCAATCACAGGAAACCCTTGATACTTACCTAATCCCACACCACTTGCCATAAATGACCTGCCCCCTGAGGCTCAAGCTTGCTGTTCCCCTGTCCCCAGGTGTAGCACTCTGTGTGGACTTGCTTGGTCATCTTCTATTTTTTGGAGCTTAAAAGAAAAAAAGAAAAAAAATTGTCTCTCTTCTATTCAAGTGTCATTGTGTTATTTCCCACCATCAAAAGATTCTTTAAACTTTATGAATCACTTTGCCACTGTGAAGCCACAATAACTTTCTTAGGCTATTTTATACTCTAACTGTAATATGCAAAAACAGTGAGCTTCTATGATGTTTCAGTATGCCTGTGTTTTGCTTTTTTGGTTGGACAGAGATGAAGATATAAACCTCATGTTGTTACAAGTGATTGATGTCCAGAATTGTTATAAATGATAGAAGTCCAGAATTAGTATAATTTATCATTAACTATGTTTGATTATCATTTATCATTAATATGGCCACACTTTGTATCAGGATGGGTGAAATAAAGCATTCAGGTTAGATAAGCAGGTAGATAGGTAAGTGGATGGATGAATGGAAAGTAAAAGAAAGAAAGAGATTACAGAATGTAGACAGAAACATAAATAACAGAGCAGATGTTCTTTGATTTCTAAATGTTTACTTCACTGACTCTTCTACATTCACACCAAGCTAAACTCCAGAACAAAATAGTGCCAGTGCAATACACTACTGACAAGTATTAGTGATATGTCATTGCCATCTTTATCCCAGCCATCTAGTTGTTATTCTTTGAAGTGCTTGCTATGTTTTGCTCAGTTTTGAGAGATTTTACAAAAATTATTTACTTCATCAATTCTAAAATGCAGATGCAGTGACAGGGATGAAAGCACTATTAAAAAGTGCATGACTATGATTGTATTGAAAGTAAAATAAACTCCACTGATGGGAAAATGATTAAATGTGCCCATGTGAATGAAACAAATTATTCGGTAGGAAGAATTCTGAAGGACACAGTATAAATAATACAGCCCGTTGAAAGTGCTGTGAGTACGCCATTGCCAGTGATGATTAAGAGAAGTATGTGATAAAAGAAAGACATAAAACAAGAAGAAAAAACACCGTATGGCTAGTCATGAGGCCTAGATTTTCACAGAACAAAACACACAACAATATCATTGATTGCCCATTAAAAATTGCAAAAAAAGAAAGAATTAACATGGAAAATATTCTCCAGATGGCTCTGGAAGTACAAACTTTGTATAATCTGCACAATTTCTTTGTGCCTTGATGATAAATGCAATATCATGAGGTGTCCCAAAAACATTACAGAAATTTTCAAAAAGAATATTTTAAAGGAGAAAGATAACCTGTCTCACAAACTATTCAGTATAGATGAAATTGATGTATTTTGAGAAGAGACAAGGAAATAGACGAATGGATAAAGAAAATATAAGGTATGTATATGATGAATTATTATTCAGTCAGAAATAGAAGGAAATCATCCAAACTCTGGAGAACATTTGGCTAAGTGAGATAAATAAGATATGAAAGGACAAACACTATACAATATCATTTAAATGTGGAATCTAACAAGTTGAACTCAAAACAAGTAGAAAGTAGAATGGTGGTTTTCGTTATAAGATTAATTTAAGTTCTGGGGATTTAATGTAAAACTGTATTGTTTAGTTGAAATTTGTTAAGATAGCAGATTTTTATATGTACACACACACACACACACACACACGGTAATTATAAGCAGTAATAGATGTCGTAATTGACTGTAAAAACAGTACACAAATGTATAGGTACATGAAATGTATAGGTACACTGCACATCTTAAATATGTGCAATTTTTCTGTCAATCAAATATTTTAAAATAAAAAAGAATGAATGTAGCAAGGCATATATTAGATATTGTTAAAAGTCCTTACAGTGCTATTCTTGGGCACCCAGGGTGCTTTCCTCCGTGCCTCTACCTCCAAAAATATCTCAGCTGATAGATGGGAAGGAGAAGATCTTGCTTAGGAGGTTTTGATCGGCCAAACCTAGAAACAGCCAAATTATTTAGACGTATATTTCAATGGCCACAACTCAGGTACAAGACCAGATCCCACTGCCAGGGAGGAAGAGAAATGTAATCAAACTGAATGTCCAAGACTAAAGAAATCAAGTTTTCGTGAAACAACAATCTCGTCTAAATAGGTTCCAATCCTATATTTTTATTTTTGTTTGACAATAGAGTTATTAATGAGAATGTTTTTAATGGTCATTTTTATTTGGTTGTTTCATCACTTATTGTTACTACATGGTTTTGAGGGAATGTTTTCTCCTTCTGGGTCCATGAAGCAGGGTAGCTTTAAGGGCAAGAGTTTCCCAGCGCCATGCCCCCCTCCCATCTCTCTCCATTTGGGAGATTCAACAGATTATGTTTGAATTTCACGGGCATGGGAAGAAACTGAAAGTCAATCACTCTAGCGGAATCTCTAACAAACTCCTTTCATTGGCCCAGGGTCTTGGAGAAGGTGGGGGTTTCTCCAAGAATAAAAGTTTGTGCTGGCCGGGTACGGTGGCTCACGCCTATAATCCCAGCTTTGGGAGGCCGAGGCGGGTGGATCAGTAGGTCAAGAGATCGAGACCATCCTGGTCAACAGGGTGAAACCCCGCCTCTACTAAAAATACAAAAATTAGCTGGGCATGGTGGCGCGTGCCTGTAATCCCAGCTACTCGGGAGGCTGAGGCAGGAGAATTGCTTGAACCCAGGAGGTGGAGGTTGCAGTGAGCCGAGATCGTGCCATTGCACTCCAGCCTGGGTAACAAGAGCGAAAGTCCGTTTAAAAAAAAAAAAAAAAGTTCGTGCTCCCTCACCTGCGCTGGATTTTCCAGCTCTCTGGAATCCCTTCCCACACGATGGGAGCTCCCTCTGGGATTTTCCCCTCTAGAATCCCCTTCCACACTCTTCGTGGAAGCCTTTCTCTTTTCCTTTCCTTCTCTTTTCTCTACCTAAATAAAATCACCTTTCTGTAACACTGTTTTGGGTCCGATATTCACTATACAAGCATACAGTCCACCTGCAGTTGCCCCACCACTTATTCCTTAAGAGGTTGGAGGCCAAGAACCTATAAGGATCACCGGCATCCAAGAAAAACCTGGTTACATAATGTCTTCTTAAATCATAATGAAAAATATTTTCTTTTTAACATTTATAAGTTTGAGAACTCACTGAGGTTTTGTGTAAGCTGTGATAGTGACTAACTTCAATAAATGTTACAGTAATGTGTGGAGAGGAGATATTCTCAGTTTTACAGTTGAAGGTCCAATGTATCAAATATGTTGATTTATTTTTATGTATGTATGTATGTATTTGTTTATTCAGCCTCCAGGTCTCACTGTGTCACCAAGGCTGGAGTGCAGCGGTGTGATCATAGCTCACTTCAGCTTTCAAATCCCGGGCTCAAGTGATCCTCCCACCTCAGCCTCCTGAGTAGCAGTGACCATGGATGCATGCCACCATGCCCAGCTGATTTCTTTCTTTATGTAGACTTTTTGTAGAGGCAGGTTCTCATTTTGTTACCCAGACTAGTCTCAAACTCTTGGCTTCAAGGAATCCTCCCACCTGGACCTCACAAAATGCTGGATTAAAGATGTGAGCCACCATGCCTGGAATGTTGATTTCATCATTCAAATTCTTTTCATTAAACTTTATCTGTCAATGCTACTGCTGTCCTTTGTATTAAAATATTATAAAAAATTAAATTAATAGGAGACAAAAATGTATTTATATTAATAGCATCATATATTATAATGCTATGTTACTAGATATATAATGCTCCTTTAATTCATTGTGGATTGTTTGAAATATTGCTTATATAGTGATAAAAATTATTCATTTATTCTCATTTTTAATTCAATGTGTTTTTTCTGTTATCTTGGCTACCCAGATATATTACTTTTTGTATTTGTTTAATACGTTTCAATTAATTTTTAATTTTTATTTTATATTGTTACTTTCAAACATTCTACAGCAGCATATGTTTATATTCCTCACTTAAGTACCATACAAATTAAACGAAGCTGTATTTTTTGCCTTTCCTTTCATAGGGCTGTATTATTGGTCATCATTTATTGTTACTGTTTTTGTCTTAATTTACTACATTTTCATTTCATTTTTGCTTGTTTTATTTCATGGTTTGTTAGTTATTTTTATGTTTTACTTTTATATTAACTAAAAAGCTTCCTTTTGTTTGAATTTATCTCTACTTTTCAAGTGATAATGGTTTTCTTCATTTTTATGTTTCTCGTTTTCATATAGAAAAGCAAAATGGACCTCCTATATTATGAGACATTTGGCAAACTTTTTGGTCCTTTTATTCTCCGACTTTCTATTCTTTAACATTTTAGTCTTTATCAGTTATTTGAGTGCACTGAGCCATTCTATTATAGGTATTACTTTTTAACAAAATTACCCTCAGATATGAAAACTACATTTTTTCATATTTGCACCATTCTTTTATATTTAAAATTTTCCACTAATATATTTAAATTTACAGGACTAGTTTTAATTTAAAATTTTATTCTAGTATTTATTCCAAAATTTACATTTCAAGTTAACTGCTTTGATCTATTTCTAAGTCAAGTGGACCAATTTGTATGATGGTATTTTTTTAACCGATGTATTAATAAATTCAGTTCCCTCCAAAGCCTTAGTAAACTGCTTACCCAAGGTTTCCAGATAGCTGAGTAACGGGAGTGTCAGGATTTGAATCCAAGTCACCGAGTTCCAAAGCTGTTCCAATCACTGCATTGCTGTGGTAACTGCCATTGTTCCCAAGTGGCTTTGTGGTCTTTCTCACGTACCGTTTTTACATATTTAAGTAAAATTGTTTACAAGTATTATTTCTCAACATCGTTTAGTTGTAGAGCTCATGTATAAAATGCAGTTGACATAGAATATAATCCCACAAATTTGGAATAGCTGCTTATATTGATACATTTCTCTGGATGATAGAGGTCCTGAACATTAGGGTTAAGTCACAGACACAGAGAGTAAACTCAATGCATACACAGTTGGTCCTTCCTAACCATGGGTACCACATCCCTGAATTCAACCAACCAGGGATCAAAGTATTCAGAAAAAAATGTTGTGACTGGGCCGGGCATGGTGGCTCACGCCTGTAATCCAAGCACTTTGGAGACCAAGGCGGACGGATCACCTGAGGTTGTGAGTTCAAGACCAGCCTGACCAACATGGTGAAACCCCGTCTTTAAAAAATAAAAAATAATGTTGTGACTGTACCGAACATGTACAGACATTTTTTTGTCATTATTCCCTAAAGATGCAGTACAATAACTATTTACATAGCACTGACATTGTCTTAGTTATTATGAGTAATCTAGAGTTGATTTAAAGTATACTGGTGGATATGAATAGGTTATATGCAAATACTATGCTATTTTCTATAAGGTGATTGAGCAACTACAGATTTTGGCATCTATAGAGGTGTCCTGAAATCAATTTTCTCATCTATACCAAAGTGCAACTCTGTGTGTGTGTGTGTGTGTGTGTGTGTGTGTGTGCCACCCACATACTGTTTTTATTCTGAAAGCAAAGCTTATGACATGGCAATATGCTTCCTAATTAATCTCTATGAAGAACACAGTAAAGGCTGCCTCTTGCCACCAGCCCCCTCCAGATGGTTCACCTTCTATCCACACATACATCAACCATCAACCATTGTCAACTATCACTGTCCTTTCTAAATTTTTGTTTACCATTTTATTCCTTTCGGTTTTCATACTCTTGCATTCTTTGTGCTTTTTTTTTCTTTAGCATTGCCATGGTTAAAAAAATTAACAGAAAGTTAGTGATGTCACTTTCATGGTTGAGGCCCTGGAGTATTTTGCAGATGCATGGAATTATTTTAGATTCAGTCTTGTGAGACAGTTTACACTGACAGCTGCAGATTCTGGCACAGTCCATTGAACTGATAAAAGGAGCCACCTCTTTTCTGTGGTTGAAAATTGAAGTTAATTCTAACTTGGGTGTTTTCCATTTAAAAAGCACATTTGCTCCTGTATAATGGTAGCAACAGCTGATGTACACCTAGACTAGAGCTGCATTATTTCCACAATATGTGAGCAACATTTCTCATATTTGTTTCACATAACAGAACACCCTGTAGCACATAAATCATGTTCACCATTTACTCCTAACGAACAGTGTCAGCAATATAGTCATCCAGATTAATAGATGTTCTTCTGCTTTACCTTTTAGTTTACCATCCACATTTGGGAAATTATGTAAATTCTATAGAATGTTATTCTGTTGATCTTCAAATTCCCTTTTAATTTTTAAAAATGTCTTTTTTATTCTCTAGCATAGACTTTTATCTGTAAATTTACTTATTTTATCACAGTGTAGATATTATAAATGTATAATATAATATTTCTGTGTTAGTTGCTTTAGAAGCTTATAGATTAAATAAATGTTATTTCTGGTTATCAGGAATTTGGGGATGGTTTTATAAGGCATTAACAAGGAACTTTTAAATTAATGAGAAAGAGAGAATGAGAGAGAGAGAGAGAGAGAGAGAGAGAGAGAGAAACCCTAAGTGTTCAGTAGTTCTTCTGTGGGAGTTTAAGACATAGTAGGTACAACTAAAAGGAGCAGGGAAGTTTATTTTTAGAGACGATCCTCGAATTTACTCCTAGTAGATGGGTTGAATTTAAATATGTCGATTTCAAATAAGGTACCTAAACCGATGACGGCTTTATGGATATAGAAATACTTTATTTTGCATATTTCACCTTTTGTTATCTATTTCCTTAGTCATTGTATATCTCATTAGTGATACATATCTAAAACAGACACAGAATTAAAGTTCCTAAGATAAATAAAATAACTTTGCATATATTCTCTCTGCGTAGTTTAAAAAACTATTTTTTTCATGCTGTTCCATGATTTGGTGTGTGCAATAATCACTATATTGTTTGAGAACAGCAAAGTGAAACTTTCATAGAAAGAACCCTTGAAAAATAAGTCATAATCAACCGGTTTATCCTAGATGAATTAAACTTTGTCTTTCTAGTCTGTTTACTAATGAAGACTGATGTGTATTTTGTTGTCCTCAGTGTCATCTATAAAAAAAAAATTATCGATAGGTAAATATTTGCAAGTATCCTCTGTCACTTTTTCATCAGTCTGGGCCTAGCTCATAGTTGAAATACAAATGTTAACTATGTCATGTAAAAGTTTCATAGTGATGATTTAAGGGTTAATAACAGTGATGACTATAACCAATTATAATTCATTCCCAGAGTAATATGAAAACATTATTAAGTCACTGTTAAAAACAAATCCTTATAAATTCCATTGGAAGAAAAATGTTTTTGATCACATCTTAGGGGAAAACAGACGGTCTCCATTGTAATCAGTTCTATGAAAACAAATTTGAAATATACACACTTTTCTTCTACTGGGACTTTGAATATCTCAACTGAATATTTCGGAAGAAGCCACAAGTGTGTTTTAAAAAAAAAAAGCAACGAATGTATAGCTGTTGGCAGACTAATCAAGGAAAACAGTGCTATGGCATATGTTGTTTTCTCTGCAGAAAAATCCAAATGGGACTTTCTAATGACTGACACTGAAATTAATTTTATAAGCATTAACATTTGTGGGTGATTCACACATGCAAGTACAGAACCTTTCTCTTGATGATGAACCGAACTATATCAAGAGGGACATAGATTGAAATTCAGAGCTATTTACAATCAATTTAGTTTATATCAGCCATGGTTTGATTGGTCTCACATAGTTTATGCATTTTTTTCTTACCAAAACATGTGAGTTAAAACAATGATAGATATTTTTAAACTAAATGAGATTAAATAATACAATAACAATAATAAAAAAAACTACACATCAATCTTCATTAGTAAACAGACTAGAGGAGCAATAGTTGAATATCTGGGATAAACCAGTTGATTATGACTTATTTTTCAAAGGTACTTGCTATGAGGCTTTCACTCAAGTATGAAGTTAAATACTTGGGAGTTATTTAACCTTGAGAAGAAGGTTATTGTCATTAAAAAATTTGTTTTCTACTGTCCAGGTTTGTGCTTCTTTGAAATTAAAATAAAAATACCTAAAAAAACCCTCAATAAAGTTAAGAAATTAAATATTTGGTCTGGAGAAAACATCACAAAACTACCTGATAAAGTGAATCACATAATGTAACCATTTAAAATGTTTTGTTTTCTAGTAAATTAAAAATAACAGTCAAAAAAAGAAATGTAGTTACTGTTTTCCTAAGCACAAAAATTGAAAATCTGATTTGAAAATTATCATTTGGACCTATGACCAGAAGCATCCATTTATTGAACAAGTATATATTTATAAAAAGTTTTATGTGAGCAACTGTGCTAGAGATTCAAAGACGCTATCCAAGTCCTCAAAGGTCTTATAAACTAAAATGTACATAACATTTCAACAGTCGACAGAATTCTTGTCAATAATATTTAAATAAAGTCAACCCCAATACAGGCATAAAATTTGCGACTTATAATGTGTACATACTTTGCATCTAATAGTAAAAATTATTATAATCTTTCTTACAATTTACTTTATTCTATTAAAATTTAAAAAATGTGACAGAACAACAACAAGAAAGAACCGCAGCATAAGCAGCTTTTGTAAGCAACAGTCTAATATTGACTAGGAAACATTATGGTCTTTTACATCTGAAAATTCTGATAACACGGTATGTCTCTGCTCTCTAACACAGACACAATTCTAATTTGATTTTAGTTTCAGTGCTTTTTTCCAGAGAAGATACTATTTGATGTATTAATCTGTATTTCTCTGATGTTTTACACAAACAAAATCATTGTCTATTAGTAAAGCTGCTTTTTCTTCTTAGTACATATAGATGCATGTAAGTCACTAAATATGGAGCGGTCCAGCCACATACTTGACTTTGTTTGCAGAGCATGCCACACTTTCCTGAGAGTGAATATTGATACGCCCACCATTAGCATCTTTTACAATTTAGATAGACTGATCATTTATCAAATCATCAAATAATGGCTACTTTTTGCTTCACAGGTTTTCCCTCAATTTATCCATTTTCTCCATAATTAACATTTTACTATAAGCAGCAAAAAAGAAACCAGACCACACTGTCTACATTTTGCTTGGAAACTTTCTTAGCTAAATCATCACTTACAATTTCTCCCTTCTACATAGCTGTAGGATGTATCCAGATAGGTAAGATACCCTTCACTTTACAGTAAGGATCACTTTTTATACAGTTTCCAATAATATATTCTTAATTTCCTTCTCAACTCACATCAGCAATTATTTAATTGTCTGTATTTCTACCAATAGACTGTGTATGATGATGTAAGTATTCTCTAAGATACTATAGGTTTTTTCTTCTACCAGGCTTTCCACCTCCTTCTGAGTTCTCATTAGCACAGTTACTAATGTCTATTTTTTTTTTTTGAGACAGCGTATCACTCTGTTGTTCGGGCTGGGGTGAAGTTGCAAGATCTCAGCTCACTGCAACCTCTGCCTACTGGATTCAATCTGTTCTCCTGCTTCAGCCTCCCAAGTAGCTGGGACTACAGGCACGTACTAATTTTTGTATTTTCAGTAGAGACGGGATTTTACCATATTGGCCAGGCTGATCTGGAACTCCTGATTTCAGGTGATCCACGTGCCTCAGCCTCCCAAAGGATTACAGGTATAGTCGACCACGCCCAACATCCATGTTTTTCCTAGCAATTTGTTCAAGGCTCTTTCTGTCATGCTCCTTGGAATATCCTATGCTTCTACCCTTATCTCAATCCTGAAGCCAATTTCAAATTCTTAGATATTTATTATAGCAGCATCACATTTTTAAGTACTAAAATCGTTATCAGTCTCTAATTACTGCGGTAGAAAATTAGTACAAATTTAGTGGTCTAAAAGAACAAATGTATTGTTTTACAGTTCTGGAGATCAGAAATCCTGTAATCTTTGTCAGGGAGGGCTGAATTCCTCCTGGAGGTGAAAGTAGGAAAATAGCTGCCTTTCATTTTTCAGGTTCTAGGGATTGCCTGCAGCCTTGACTTGTGGTCCTTTTACCCATCTTCAAAGCCAGCATCTCCACATCTTTTATTTTGGCCATCATGTCTTCTTTTCTGACTTTTATTATATCATGTCTTCCTCCTACAAGGACCTTTGTGATGACATTAGATAGCCCAACTAGATAGCACAAAATAACCTCCATGTTTCACAACCCTCAACTTTATTACATCCACACAGTCCCTTTTGGCATGTAAATAACATATATAGGTTCCAGGGATTCGAATCTGGAATTCAAATTTTGGCAGGACCATTGCTGTGCCTACCACAATCACAATACATAATTATCAAAATGATTAAGAGTAAAAGAGAGAATAAATAAGTTCGCATTCATTAAAATAAAGAATTTTTGTTAAGCAAAATACATTACTTAGTAAAAAGCAAGGGCCCAGACTGGGTTAACATGTATTTTTTCTTTTCCTTTCCTTTTTTTTTTTTTTGAGACAAAGTTTTGCTCTTGTTACCCAGGCTGGAGTGCAATGGTGCCATCTCGTTTCACCACAACCTCCGCCTTCTGGGTTCAGGCAATTCTCCTGCCTCAGCCTCCTGAGTAGCTGGAATTACAGGCGTGTGCCACCGTGCCCAGCTAATTTTTTGTATTTTTAGTAGAGATGGGGTTTCATCATGTTGACCAGGATAGTCTCGATCTCTTGACCTCATGATCCACCTGCCTCGGCCTCCCAAAGTGCTGGGATTACAGGCGTGAGCCACTGCACCTGGAAACATACATTTTCAATACATACATTTGATGAAAGATCCGTGTCCATAATATATAAAGCTTTCAAACTAATAAGAAACTATGATTTAAAAAAATGAGAAGATTTATGGACAGATGTTACACAAAAGATATTCTTAAATCAGAAATAAGCAAATATAATACAACTTAACATCATTAAGCATCAGGAGAATGCAAATTCTATATTTATATATCATTATATAGCCACAAGCCTGGCTAAAATGTAATGACTTAAAAGTCAATACAGTTCTTCACATGTACTCCAGAACTTAAAGTATAATTTTAAAAATCCAAAAAAGTCAATAAAAAACCTGTGACTTCCATATTTTGAAGTTTTGTTCAATATGGATTCTCTCATTGCTTTTTAACAATAATACAATAAAATATTTTTTATCTTGATCATTGAAGTTTTTGGATCAACTCACATGCTTCATTGGCCTCACCCTAATCCTAGCCCTGATTTAAAGTACAAACACAGAAAAGAACAAAATGCAAAAAAGCAATCAAGGGTTTAGAGGTCAGAATACTGATTCTGTTTGAGAAGATGGTATCGATTAGGAAGAAGCATCAAGCAGTCTTCGTGTGCTGGAAATTATACTATTTGGTTGGTGTTGGGAGTTCTGTAACTATGTAAAAATTAATCAAACTATATGATCTACACATTATATTGTGTATAATTCATGCCTCTAAATAGGTAAAAAGAAAGTAAATTGCCAAATATTTCACATATCAGAAACTAAGTATACTGAAAAGTTCTCTTACAATGTGCCTGTCTTCATAACCACTTTCTTATTTTTATTTACCCACCATTTTATTTCATTTTAGCAAACATTTATTTCTTGCCTACTAGGCGTAAGTGGATAATACAAAATCAAATTTCACAATGGAAATGCACTAATTCAAACATCAAACTATTGGAAAGAAAGATGAGTAGTCATTCATTCTGATTTTTAAGAATTTTTCAAGACCACATCCCCAGTTTGTTTTGTAGCCTTGTGAAATTTGTAAGACTTTTTGACTCCTCCTCCCTCCAAAATTTGTAACATTTTGACTCAATGTTTACAAGTTTTCTTTTTTTCTTCAGAGAAATGTGAGGACATGAAGTAAGATCCCAGAGTTTTCCAGGAAACTCTTGGTAGCTTCCATGGCTTGCCCACATATGCACATTGCATGCATAGTTGGTAAGGTTTGTGATTAATAATGCAGTAAAGATTAATGGACTTAGTAATTATTGGGTCACAATCTTAATTTGCTATAACCATTAAAAGGGACCAAATTGTCCCCACTCTGTACAACAAAATCATTTACCCATCTTATACCTTTCAATAATTTAATAAAACTTGCTGTGCTTCTTGTATGAGTGTAAAATTTTTATTTTTAGCTTTCCGTTACACTGTGACTATGTAGTTTGGTAATTTTATTTCTGTAGAGGGTACTGTCTAGCAGACTACAGAGCTTATATGGACTCTGCAGTTTGTTTCATGTTATCTGCTTTTTGCAAGACCATCAACACCAAATTTCAAATTCCCTCATGATGAAAACTAACTTTAATGTTCTTGCTTTACTGTATTCTTGATCCTCCATAGTTCTTTGTCTCTGAAAAGTTCTTACTTTAATGCTTTTCCAACGCATTTAAAGGTACTTTTTAAAATGCATCCAATTGTTATGAACTTGTGTCCACCTAAAATTTATATGTTGAAGTGCCAACCTCAAGTACTATAAAACATGACTGGACTTGGAGGCAGGGACTTTAATAAGACAACTTGGAATAAATCAGTTTATATGGGCCAATAAACAATATGACTGTTGTCCTTATAAGAAAAAAAAAAGAGACACCAGGGTTGCACATACACAGAAGAAAAGCCAAGTGAAGGCCCAGCGGCCATCTGCAAGCCAAAGAGGAGGATCTCAGGAGAAACCCACATGCTAGTACTCTGATCTGGGACTCAGCCTCCATCACCATGAGAAACTACATTTCTGTTGTTTAAACTACCCAAATCTACTGTTATGGTAGACTTAGCTAAATAATACACATTATTTATAATCATTTTGAAAATAAAGGCATGTTTTGAGCAACTTAGTGTGTAATTTATGTAAGATTGTGGAGCTTCCACTTTGAAAAAATATGTTCAGTGCCTAAGTCTTACACTGTGATTCTGCTGAGAAAGAAAGCGAAGGACAATCTACAGGATGATAGGGAGAGAAGGGAAAACATTATCCACTGACCACTGCATGGAAATGTGTGCCGATGTTCACTGGTACAGTTGAAGAGTGTAGCCCACTACCCACTGCCACTGTCATGTATTAAATATAAATAAATAGATTAACATTTCCCATAGTAGACAGAGATAGGAAGAAGGTGATGGCAGGCTCCATTGATTCGACATTCTAACTCTTCTTGGGCTTACACATCATATTTCTAATATAGTCATATTATAATTGGAGAAAAAGAAAGAAATTTAATTATATTGAAAGTTTAAGGTTTTTGTTTCTGCCATGCTATAACAGTCAACAGAGAGCATGCCCACCACTGTTCCAAACTAAAAAGACAGAAAATGTCTATCACTCACTCTATTTTCCTCAGAGTGATCCAAATCAGATATCATGAAAAACAAACATATTTTAAAAATCACAAAGATGCATTTAATAAAAAGAGGTTACAAGAATAGCCGTTGATGCAAGGAATAAATTCAAATTTAAGTGTTGGTTTCAGTTACATAAGATTAGTGTGAGAATCTGAAAAGTGATATTTCAATTTTCAGTTGATTAAATGCCTGTAAATAAAATAGCATATCAAGCTTTATTTATCGCAGTCTCAGAAATAATTTTTTTGTTTAAATTTTCAGGTTTTAACTGTGAGATTAGTTGCAAATGTTTGGTTTCATAGAAACATTTTAACCAGTGTCTGCCTTCCAAAGATCAATTAATGTTATTTTTGTTTGTAGATGAATCTTCTTTAGACAAAAAAAAATCCAAAACTGAACATCTTATTTTGTATCCAATTTAGCTATCTAGCTAATTTTATATTATTCTTTATAGTTTTGCAACACTTTCAATTCATACAGAAGCAAAATATATAAATGTTTGTGCACAATATTTCTATATAAATCTATGAAACCAAAAGTAATTTGAAAATATCTTAAGTGTTTTTTTTCTTGAATTTGCAGAAAAACAGCTGTATATGTACAGTCATGCATCACTTACAGTGAGGATGTGTTTTGAGAAATGCATTGCTAGGTTATATTGTCATCAAATGAACATCTCAGAGGCTACATACACAAACCCAGGTTGTATAGCCTACTACATTACTGGGTTATATGCTATATAATCTATGGTTCCTAGATTACAAACCTGTACAGTAGGTTTCTTTCTTCTATCAATATTTCAGTTGCAATGCAATATAATATGTCCCTGAAAAACTATATGCTTCTCAAAATTGAGTCAGAGGTGAGAAAGAAAATACAGCATCAGATTAATAGAAATGGATGTGGTCATGTAATCAATAATAATTTAAAAATTCCTTAACAAAAGCTAAGCAAATACATATTTTAAAGTTGGAATGAAGACAGCTATTTTCTTTGGTAAATGTAGAAGTTCATCTTAAAATTGTCAGTAAAGATAGTTTGATGGAAATGGGTCCAAGGAAGTATTGAGGTAGCAGAGTATAACACAATGCACCAAGATCTCCAGTTCCCTGTGAGAAGTACTTTCAGTACAGACCAGATGCCAAACTGAGTGAAGAGGAAGAAAGTAGGCCAAAGGAGTATCATGTACAACTTTCCATTTCTCTGTTGTGTTTATCGTCATTAATATACTGGACAGCTGGTTGCTATCAGTAAGTGTTTCAAAATATCAACATGCCATGAAATAAAAAAAATTCAGCATATTTCCTGCACTATATTAACATCACTCCCTATTCACCATGTGTATAGGAGAGAATTTGCATAGAAAAACTTTTTAGCATAACAGAATGCAAAACCTCTCAGAATGTAGCAGAGTAACAATCAATACAATATTAGCATGCTGCTAATATTGTATTTTCAATGCTTCTCCTAGCTACAGGCACTGTGAAGACTGTCTTCCGAATTATTGCAAGAAACAGTTCTACCAATTGCACCACAAGGGTATCTATTTCCCAAGCCTTTGAGAAATATTTCTTTGTCACCTGCTGTGTGAGGTGGTAAGCACTTCTGATAACAATTTCTATATTGGGAAAAATAACACGGACAGTTATAACCAAGTCCAAACTTTCAGTGGATTAACATTTAGATATGATTTCATTATTCTTTTAAAATTTCAAACTAAATGTTTTAGATTAATATGAGGGTAAATAAATTCTGCTTTTCAAATTTATGTAGAGAGCCAGGCTGAAGGAAGCCTTTGTCAGCTTAGTACATGATTTTCAAAGTTGACTTGGTGTAAATATTCACCTTCCAGAAGGATCAGACAAAATGCAAAAGGAACATATTTTTAACCACTTCAGCCTCAAAGTGAATGTTCATCTTTTTCTTTCACATGCCATTAGCAAGAATTGGTCATGTAATCCTATTCACATTGAAATAGAGCTAGGAGGTGCAGTCTCTTGCAGGATAGCTACTTCCCAAACCACTTTTATATCTAATGAAGCAAGATAAACCTCTCCTCTTGTATCTTTTTTTTTAAACAAAATCAGCTGACTCTCCTGCGATCATCTTTGATACCTGCACTATTATCTCAGCACTATTCACAGTAGCAAAGATGTGTAATCAATATGTGTCCATCAATGGAAAATTGATTTTTTAAAATCTGGTATATATATAAACCATGGAAAGCTATTCAGCGATAAAAAGAATAAAATCATTTTTTGCAGAAACATGGATGAATTGGAGTTCATTATTTTAAGTGAAACAACTGAAAAACAGTCAAATACTGCATGTTCTCATTTATAAATGGGAGCTAAATGATATGTACACATGAAAATAGGAAGTGGAATAATAGACATTGGAGACTCGGAAAAACAGGAGGATGGGAGGGAGGTCAGGGAAGAGAAATCACCCATTGGATACAATGTACACTATTTGGGTGACGGTTACATTAAAAACACAGATGACACCACTATGTAATAATAGCCTTGTAAATAAAAACTGTGCTTGTACCGCCAAATATATAAAAACTAAAACCAAACAAACGAAATACACAAGGACAACTCTACAAAATTCAACATCTATTTATGATAAAATCTGCCATCAATATGGAAACAGAGATAGAAGATTCCTTAATCAAATAAGTGGCATCTATTCACAATCTACGCCTAACAATTGGGTCTCAGCATACTGGAACAATTGGATGTCCAGATGTGAAAATATGAACTGTAGCACATGAGTCACATCATATTAACATTAACTAAAAATGGATGACGTAATTAAATATAAAATGTAAAGCTATAACAAAAATATACAGGGCTGGGCACAGTGGCTGACACCCGTAATCCCAGCACTTTGAGAAGCTGAGTCGGAAGGATGGTTTGAGGAAAGGAATTCTGGACCAGCCTGGACAAAATAGCGAGACCTCATCATTACCAAAAATTTTTTTTAAAAAAAAGCTGAGTGCAATGGTGCACACCTGTAGTCTCAGCTTCTCGGGAGGCTGAGGTGAGTGGATTTCTTGAGCTCAGGTGTTCAAGACTGCAGTGAACTATGACTGTAACATAACAACCCCACCTGGGCATAAGAGTGAGACACTGTCTCTAAAGTGTGTGTGTGTGTGTGTGTGTGTGTGTGTGTGTGTGTGAACATCTGGTGATCTTTGGTTTAACATTCAATTTTTGCAATATACATTAAAAATATAATCTGTAAGGTTATTTATCAATAAAGTGATAAATTGGACTTCATCAAAAGCAAAACTTTCATTCTGAGGAAAACACTATTAAGAGAATAAACAGAGAAGGCCCAGATTAGGAAAAATTATTTTTCCATTACATACCTGAAAAAGGACTTATATCCAAAATATATGAAGTACTCTGAAAATCCAACATAGAAGAAAATCCAACATATAAGAAAACAAGCAACCCAATTCATTCTGAGGAAAACACTATTAAGAGAATAAACAGAGAAGGCCCAGATTAGGAAAAATTATTTTTCCATTACATATCTGAAAAAGGACTTATATCCAAAATATATGAAGTACTCTGAAAATCCAACATATAAGAAAACAAGCAACCCAATTAAACAAATGAGCAAAAGACTTCAACAGAAAAATTTCTCAAAGAAGTTATATGGATAATGAATCCACACATGAAAAAAGATACTCAATATTATTTTCTATCTGGGCAATCCAAATTAAAAGGACAGTAATGTACTCCTGCTCACCAGTCAGAGTGGCTAAGATACAGGTAAATACCTATAACCAATATCAGTAAGGATATGGAACTGGAACACTCATTCATCCTGGATGGAAATTCAAAATGCTACAGTCCATTTACAGACAGTTTGGCATTTTCTCATAATGGAAATATAAATACACATAGTATACAGTAATCTTACTCCCAGGTATTTACCAAGTGAATTAAAAATGTATGTTTATGCCAAAATGTGTGCATGGATTTGTGAAACGGGTTGACTTATTGCCAATTACAAG
Organism: Leontopithecus rosalia; assembly: GCA_028533165.1. Lineage (NCBI taxonomy): Eukaryota > Metazoa > Chordata > Mammalia > Primates > Cebidae > Leontopithecus > Leontopithecus rosalia. The sequence goes on from CM052649.1 coordinate 18,269,809, forward strand.
AAAGAACTTTCACTGCATTGAGGATAACAAAGTGCATCACCTGCTAACTACCAGGAAAAAGAGTCCATACACTCCATCCCAGTGCACCTTGAACTGTACTTTTACTATTTGCCTGAGTCTGGTGATACAGAACACTCACACACATCACAGATTACATAAAGCAGGTTTATTACTTACAGATAAGCAGCAAGGGACAACAGAAGCCTCAGATTCATAACAAGCCAGTCTCCTAAGGCTCAAGAAAGCTGGCCACGGAGCATGGAATTTTGTTTGATCATGCCCCACTTGCACTGCAGCTGAGAAACCCCAAAACCAGTCCACTCTGGGTTTTATGCCCTGGGGGAAATAGGAATCTCTGGAATAGAGCATTGTAGAACATTTTGCTCTAGGAGGGACAATAGCAATGCCTGGGCTGGCCTGGCAGTTCTCCATCTCAAGAAGTTGCATTCTCTAAGAGTGACAGAACCAAAGCCCAGGCTAGGTCCGACAGGTTTTTTGTTTGTTTGTTTGTTTTTGTTTTTGTTGTTCTTATTGCGGCTTTCCTATCTTGGGATGTTGCCTTCTGCAATTATTTTGAGAACTATGGACAGAAAAGGGGAAAAATCTGGGTCGGCAAAGGCCATCCAAGGACCATCCTGTGGGATGTTGAGGCCTGTTTTACTCATAATCACAAAAAACCTAGAAGCAACCAGGATACCCCTCACCTTAGAAATGCACAACCTGCAATATATCCATGCATTAGAATACTATGTACCTATAACTGGAAATTAAGTTGTGATGCAAACAATGACATAGACAAATCTTTAATGTAATTTACTGAGGGAAAGAAGTCAGGACCAAAAAGTTATATATTATATGATTCCATTCATAGTACGTTACTGAAAAGGCAGAACTCTAGGAATAAAAAGCAAATTTGTGGTTTTCAGTAGTTAGATTGGGGAATGGTTGACCACAAAGGATGAAAAAACCTTTCTAAGATGGAGGCATTGCTGTGCAGTGCTGGGATGGTGGATACATGACTGTGTTCATTTGTGAAAACCGGCTGATTTGTACATAACAAAGAGGAGATTTTCATGTGTGCAAGCCCAAAACCCAAACTAAATACCCAACAAACCACAATCATGTACACAGAAACTCGACCAGAAGGTTGAGGGATAATACAAATTCTTTTATAAATTTATCACATAGGAAGACTAAAGAGTGGAAGGTAAATGACCCAAATAACTATGGAAAATGATGTTTTCACTACAACCCATAATGTTAACGACAAACAAACTGAACATAAGTGCTGTAGTCTAGTTAATTTTTTTCTCATAGAGATACAGGCTATGAATTTTAAAACTTATTTAAATAAATATAGAACTTAAACAAATAAATAAATGGCAGGAGCCAGGATTCTCACTACCAGAGAAGAAAGATATTATCAATAAGGGAAGGCTGGAATAATCCCCATCATAACGAATTTAAGTTGGAGGCATCAGTATGAGTTCACATTTAGCTCAACAGTAGTATATGTGTATAAGATATGATTGTCTTGTTTTTTTTTTTTTTTTTTTGCAGCTATAACGAAATACTTGAGACTGGGTAATATATAAGGACAGACATTTATTTTCTCACAGTTCTGGAAACTGGGAAGTCCAAGATCAAAATGCTCTCATCAGGCAAAGGCCTCATGCGGATCCCCATGACCTAATTAACTCTTATAGGGCCTCTTAATACTTATCTGAAGGGTCGGAATCGGGAGGTCCAAGGCTGATGGCTGAGAAGAAAAAATGATATTCTTTTGAACTAAATATTGAAGTTAAAAATAAGAAACACTGTTAAAAATCTAGAACAATATTTGCAATTATTCTGTAAAACAGAGAAAAATAAAATAATTATATTATGAAAAAAGCTTCCAAATCATTAAACACATCTTTTTCTAATCTTTCTAAAGATATGATAGACAATTTACTTGGGAATAAACAAAAATATCAAGCATTTAAATGATTTCAGTCTCATTTCAAATAAGCTTAATTCATGACAAAATAATATTGTCTATAGATTGGCAGAAATCTAAAGAATAATACTGCCCCTTCATGGTTTGGGGAGAAATATATGAGGAAAGGTCATTCTCTTTTGTTGCTGTAGAAAATAATTGGTACTTTTTTTCTTTTTCTTCAACTTTATTAAGATATAGGTAGCAAATGAAGACTGTTTATTTAAAATATGCAACCTGATATTTTGACAGACATATACGTTGTGAAATGATTACCATATCAAGCTAATTAACATATCCATTATCTCACATAATTACTTTTCTTTGTGAGAATGTGGAGATTTGATATCTTAGAAAATATTAAGATTATAATACGATGCTGTTAACTATGGTTGTCCCCCTTTATCCACTGGTGATACGGTCCCAGACACTCAGTATATGCCTTAAACTGTGGAGAGTACTGAATCCCAACTATGACAGGTTTCTTCAAATATATATATACACACACACACACACACACACACACACACACACACACACACACCTATGATAAAGTTTAACTTATAAATTAGGGATGCTATGACATTAAAAATAATATAATCATAAAATAGAACAATTATAAAAATGCTATAATATATGTGAATGTAGTCTGTCTCTTTCTCAAAATTATTTTTGATTTTCACACTGTACTCACTTATTTTTTGACTACAGTTGACTCCAGGTAACAAACTGCAGAAAGCAAAAACCATGGCAAAGAAAAGACCACTGTGTAGTCACCAGGCTGTACATTCAGTATCCAGAATTTATTCATCTTATAATTGAAAGTTGGTACCTGTGACCAGCATCTCCCCTTTTTCCAAATCCTCCCCAAGCTGTGATAACCACCCTTCTACTCTCTGTTAGTATGTGTTGGAATGTTTTACACTCCACAAATAAGGGAGATAATTCAGCACTTGTTTTCCGTGTTTGGCTTATTTCACTTAGCTTAGTGAGCTCCAGGTTCATCCAAGCTATCACAAATGGCAAGATTTCCTTCTTTTTTTAAGGCCAAATAATATTCCATTGTACTGTGAAAAGAAAAAAAAGACAAAGTAAAATTTATCATCGCAGACCTGCTCTAAATCTCTGTCCTGGCCCAGGAATGTAAGTTGGTGCAAAGGCAGCTTTGGTAGCTAGGATTGCATGTTGCAATATCCGACAAATAGACATCTGTAACCCCAGGGTCAATAAACAAAAGCTGGCCCTTTGCCTATGCAATTAAGGTAGCTTAAATATTTCATCAACAAGTACTGGTTGTAACCTTGTTTACTGAATATAGAACAAGGCAGAATGAAATCAGTTATCCTTCCACCAGACCCTAAGATGTCTACACAATTATTAATCGTTTTCTCCTACCCACTCAACCACATATTTGTTCCAAGTATAATATCGCTGGACACCAATCACATTTGCAAAAATGTAACGAGTGATTTGCTGCCCATCCTCTGTATCGTGTATTGTACTTATCCCTTTGCTAAAAGCAAAACAACAAAAACAAAAATCTTGTATATTTTGTGCTTCCTGTAATTGACCTTGAAACTCAGGTCACAGGCTACTGTAATCCTGGCTTCCTGGGTGCACATCCTCAAGCTCCAACTTAATACACCTCACTAGAATAGGGTCCGGCCCTACTGGGTCTACGGGTGCTCAGACGAGAGACTGTAGAAATAAACATACAAGACACCGAGATAAAAAGAAAAAAGGTTTGAGGCCAGGGGTCCACTACCATCTAGTACGTGGAGTCCAGTAGTGGCCCCAAGTGCCTAGACATTCTGATTTTATTGGGTACAAAGTAGGGGGTAGGGATAGTAGGGTGAGTTCAAGTAAATCACGTGTCTAAAGAACAAAGGGGCCGAGGCTTGCAAGTAGCAGAAGCAGCGGGCAGCGAGATGCGTCAGCACTTTCTGTTATGCTTGCCAAGTAAGAACAAAGGCTTCAAGAATTACGCTGCTTCTAATTATCTTCAAAAGAGGAACCAGGTGCGGAAGTAGGGAGTGAAAGCAGACACCGAATGTGGCCAATATGGCAGCACCACGTAGAGACAATTAAACCCGCGGTAGCTGCTGATTGGGCTGATTGATACCAGTCTTTCCACAGGAGTGCAGGGAGTGGAGTGTTCTCCAGCTCATCCAAGGACAGGACATGTTCCCTTCCAAGGTCTGCTGAGTGCTTCCCCGGTAGCGCTTGTGCGGGTGCCTCTCCAGACACGGGCACCACCGCAGAGATTTTAGATGCCTTCCAGCAACCCTTACGCGGGTGTGACACAGGGCTTGGTTTCGGCATTCAACAGCTTATCTCTGCTGATCGCCACCAATGTTCCACAAGTATTAATGCTCTTGCCAGTGTCTCTTATCAATCCCTGATCACAGCAACCTGAAGTTCCTAAATAATTACGCATAAAGTACAAGGAGGCTTTAGTCAACGCTTAATATTCATAAGACTAATATCTAATCAGTTATGATACTTAATATTCAATAAGACTAATATCTAATCACTCATGATACTCATTCCTAACTAGATCCTTCTTTCTATATTCTATTTATTAGACAGGAACTGGCTGAGGCTTCAGTCTCCTGCCCAGGCATGTATGAGACTTTCCTCCCACAACTAGGTTGAGATTCCTGTCTCAGTCTCTCATTTGGGTTGATGTTACAAATACATCACATTTTCTTTTTCCATTTTCTGTCACAGACACTTAGATTGTTCCCATACCTTGGCTATTGTAACACAGCCATGAACATGGGGATGCAGATATCTCTCTTTTTTTTTTTGTTTGAGATGGAGTTTTGCTCTTGTTACCCAGGCTGGAGTGCAATGGCACAATCTCGGCTCACCACAACCTTTCTTAAATGGGAGGATGGGAGGAGCATTAGGGTGAAAATAATTGCCTATAGGGTATGATGCTCACTATTTGGGTGATAAACTCACTAGAAGCCCAGACGTCACCATTATGCAATATTTCCATGTAACAAATCTGGACATATAGCTCATCTACTAAATCTAAAATAAAAAATAAAAACAAAGAAAATGTAGAAGCAGATACCAAAAACCATTGAAAACATAAAATAATGAATACATTTAACCTAGCAACTGAGGTTAAGGAAACTACTGGAAAATTCTAGGCAAAAAACAATTGCGTATGTGAATTATATTGGTTAGGCTAGATTATATGCAGTCTTTATATATATATATATATATATATATATATATATATATTTTTATGGCACTTTAGGTTCTGGGGTATATGAGCAGATCATGCAAGATTGTTGTGTCAGTTTGTTGAGAATGATGGTTTCCAGATTCATCCATGTCCCTACTAAGGACATGAACTCACTGTTTTTTATGGCTGCATAATATTCCATGGTGTATATGTGCCACATTTTCCCAATCCAGTCTATCATCGATGGGCATTTGGGTTGGTTCCAGGTCTTTGCTATTGTAAACAGTGCTGCAATGAACATTCGTGTGCATGTGTCCTTATAGTAGAACAATTTACAATCCTTTGGATATATACCCAGTAATGGGATTGCTGGGTCAAATGGAATTTCTATGTCTAGGTCCTTGAGGAATCACCACACTGTCTTCCACAATGGTTGAACTAATTTACACTCCCACCAACAGTGTAAAAGTGTTCCTATTTCTCCACATCCTCTAGTCATTAGGAGAATGGTTGATATGAATGAATGGTTTGATTCTTTCACTTGCTCCATGTAGATTGCTTTTGTCCTAAAATTTTTGCTAGCTTATTGTAAACTATAGCAGTCTTAGAAAGGTCTGTTATAAAGCAGTAGTAAGTCTAGCAAACGCTGATGACCATCTACTTCTTTTTTAACTTTTGTTTTAGGTTTGGGGGTAAATGTGAAGTTTTGTTACATAAGTAAACATGTGTCATGGGGGAATTGATGAATATATTATTTCATCTCCCAAGTATTAAGTCCAGTACTCAATAGTTATCTTTTCTGCTCCTTTCCTTCCCACGACCCTCCATCCTCAAGTAGACCCCAGTGTCTGTTGCTTCCTTGTGTTCTTATCATTTAGCTCCCACTTATAAATGAAAATATGTGATGTTAGGTTTTATATTCTTACATTAGTTTGCTAAGGATGATAGTCTCCAGTTCTGTCCACGTTCCCACAAAAGACATGATCTCATTCGTTTTTATGGCGGCATAATATTCCATGTGGTATATGCACCACATTTTCTTTATCCAATCTGTCACTGACGAGCATTTAGGTTGATGCCATGTCTTTGCTATCATGAATAGTGCTGCAATGAACATTTGTGTGCATGTGTTTTTATGGTAGAATGCTTTATATTTTCTGAGTATATACCTGGTAATAAGATTCCTGGGTTGAATGCAGTTCTGCTTTTAGCTCTTTTAGGAATCACCATACTTCTTTGCACAATGGTTGAACTAATTTAGACTCCCACCAACAGTGTATAAGTGTTCCCATTTCTCTGCAACCTCACTAGCATCTGATATTTTTGTGACTTTTAAATAATAGCCATTCTGACTGGTGTGAGATAGTATCTCATTATAGTTTTGATTTTTAACTCTCTAATGATCAGCGATACTGAGATTTTTTTCATAGGCTTGTTGGCTGCATGTATGTGTTCTTTTGAGAAGTGTTTGTTCATGTCCTTTGCCCACTTTTTAATGGGGTTGATTTTCTCTTGTAAATTTAAGTTCCTTACACACATTGAATATTAGAACTTTCTCAGATGCATAGTTTGCAAATATTTGCTCCCATTCTATAGATCGTTTCTTTTGCTGTGCCAAAGCTCTTCAGTTTAATTAGATCCCACTTGTCAATTTTTGCTTTTGTTGTAATTGCTTATAGCGTCTTTGCCATGAAATTTTTGCCAGTTTCTACGTCCAGGAAGGTTTTGCCTAGGTTGTTGTCCAGGGTTTTTATAGTTTGAGGTTTTACATGTAATTATTTAATCTATCGTTAGTTGATTTTTTGCATGGTATAAGGAAGGGGTCCCCTTCAATCTTCTGCTTGTAGTTAGCCAGTTATCCCAGCAGCACTGTTTGATAGGGATTCTTTTCTCCATTGCTTCTTTATGTCATCTTGGTTGAAGGTCAGATGATTGTAGATGTGTGGCCTTACTTCTGGATTATATTGTTCCATTGGTCTATGTGCCTGTTGAACAGGACTAGAAAAAACTATTTTAAAATTTGCGTGAAACCAACAACAAGCCAAAACAGCCAAGGCAACCCTAATCAAAAAGAACAAAGCTGGAGGCATCACATTACCTAACTTCAAAGTATACTACAAGGTTACAGTAACCAAAACAGCATAATACTAAGACACGTTTACTTCTTTGGTTAACAGCATGTATTAATTCCCTACAACTATCATGCATCTCAGAATTTTTTGGTCTCTCCCCAATACCGTTTTGAAAGCCACCTCCATGTTTTTAAGTATGTTATAGTAGCATTCCACTTCCTGTTACCAAAGCTATGTGAATGTCTGATGGCTACTGTAAAAAATTATCACAGATTGGTGGCTTCAAAACAACAGAAATCTATTCTTTCACATTTCTGGAGGCCAGACTGAAAAATCAAGGAGTTGTAGGTCTGTACTCTTTCTGGAGTATCTAGGGGAGAACCCGTCCCTTGCCTCTTCTAGCTTCTAGTAGCAATCTCTGCCTTTATCTTCACATCACTTTTACTTATGTGTGTACTAGTACCAAAATTTCCTGTGTTTCTCTCGTGTTAAACTACATATGATCGAAGTTAGGACCCATACCGATAACCCAGAATAAACAACTCAAGATTCTTAACTTATCTCATTGTTTCCTATTGGGAAGATAATATTAACTGTTCCCATGTATGATAATATTTACAAATTCTGAGATTTAAGATGTCAATGTACCTTTGAAGCCGCTACTCAGCCTGCCATCATGTGAGTATGCTCATAACAATATAAATGAAAACTAATGAAGAGAGTTTGCATTTTGAAATGAATCTATGATACTTTTTTTTAATGTACTTTCCCATAATACAAATAAATTATGGTCATGAAGTATATTTTTTCAATAGGTTTTGATTAATCGATATGCCAACATTAATGTTTTACTATCAACTTCAGGTACAAAATTTTAATTTTTGACTTTATTATGCAATTGAGTCATTTTCTTCTGCACTCTTTTAGGAACTGAAAATACTCATTACCAACTTTTCTGCCACCTCCAGCAGTAACTATCATCTCCTTTCCAAGGTATTGTTACTGCCTAAATGAACTTCCTTTATCCTTTCCATATCTGATGCTATTCTGAATGTAACAGTTTGTCACTTCCCAGAGGCACAGTGCAAGCAATTTATTTTCCTTTGAAATGTTCACTCTAAAAGAAGCCAAAACTTGTCACAAGTTGAAGGCAAAGGCAGAGGATGCTTTAAAAGTGTGAGGTGAGCCGGGGGCAAGATGGTAGCGTAAAAGAGAACAGACTTTGAAGTCAGACAGACCATTAACTGGGGACCCATGGGCACTGCGCAGAATTCTCATGAGTTTTAGTTTCCATGAGCTGTAAAATTGGTGTAATTATCTAGACAATGCACATGGTTGTTATAAAGATGCCCCCATTGCATAAATGTGTTAATGTTGCTTATTTAACATTAGGGAGCAGAGATATATAAATAGTCTAGCATGGGGACTGGCATGAGAATGCTTTATTGTTAGAAGTATCAGCCAGCTATTATTTTATTAACTCTGAGATAGCATATTTGCTATTGTATCTTCACAGGCTGCAGTAAGATCTCCCAAATCTTAGGAATGTAGCAAAATAAAGGTAATCTCTTTTTCCATGCTACAACTCCAATGTTATTTACTGTCAAAGGAGAAAAAATCCAGTCTGCTTTCTGTGGTATGCAAGAGGTACTGCAAATCACTTCCATGAGAATTTTTTCTTGTAAGTAGAAGAATGAAGATCACGTCTCAAACTGCAGTGCTCTTTGATTTTTCTATAACCATATCCAGTGCAGGTTCACCGTGAACTGTGCCCTAAAGGTATACAGCCTTCCTGTCAATGACATAAAAGATAGAGAGTTAGACTATGTAGACTCTGGGTCCAGTCTACCTAGGATCAAATGTGACACAGGTGCTGCAAGCTACCTTTGAGGGAAAAGATCTTTCTGAGGAGTCACTTTAGAAAGCTCTGCTTCAGTTTCCTCCACTGGCAACTGCAGTTGATGATGATAATGGCGTTGACCTCAGAGTTGGTTGCTAGGAATAAAATGATCAAATCCATGTGAGAGCACTGAGAATAATGCTTCACATACGATATTACAAAATCTATCCCTAAGGGATTGGGGGATGACCAATAAATATATAAAGAAAGATGTTGCTGCTGATCCACACCCAAGGTAAATAGAAGGCTTCTTTCACTTTCTTCAACATCATTATAAAGAAAGATCACTATTGTGCCTTGGGGCAAGGTAATAATTTGATACTAATCACAAATAAAAGTTCAAAACTTTCCAGAGTTTCTGAAACCCTGAAACTTTATTATGAAAATGAATGCCAATGATTAGTGCATCATCGGGAGTTGAAATGATGTCCTAATTTATTTTTCTCTACCATTAGGTTTTGCATCACGTATTAATCTATTAGTTTATTGTATGTCTGCCCTATTTGAATGTAAACCCCACAAAGTCAAGGTTTTTTCTTCTGTGTACCCACTGAGAAATGTGGAACTCTGAGCACATGGTAATTCAATACAGATCTCTGCACTAAGAGATAACCAAATTCTAGCATGGCTTCTAACAGCATAAATTCCTGTCCCTAGGATGACCCCAACCTCCCCATTAAAATGCCTGCCTGAGAAATGGTTAACACTGACAGGGGAATAGACTTCTTGTTATAGCCAACATAGGAGATAGGCCCTTGACCTCCCTTAGAGCGATTAGTAAAAATGGCTTACACTTATGAATACTTTCTCTGTCCCTTTGAGAAGTGTGTGTATCACCTATAACCCAGAAGTCTCTTTTTTAAGGACATGAAAGCCATTCCTTTGAAATGTAATTAATCATCAAAGAGGATAGGGCCTCTGCATCCCAGTCTCTGTGGGACTACAGAACTCTTCCTTCTATAATTGCCAGCCAGCAGAAAAGCTGACCTAATTGCGTTTCCACTGACCAGCCCTTTGTAAATTTTTACTTCCTGGCTCTGCTGGAGTCTCCACCCACCCCTCTCCCTCATTCTTTCTTTAAAACGCCCAGTTACCTGCACACATCCAGATGAGCACAGCTCTTTACTTTCGGTAGTTAGTGAATAAAATCTGTTTTCATTGATTTAACTAATGTTCAGCTGTGTTTATCTTTGATACCAGCTCCTAGAATATAATACCAACTGCTGACCTATATATGTTAATCAATATTTTTAGATTAATTTTGTCACTTATTGTTCTTTTATAGTAGCAACTTCTTCTTAGATGTTCTGTCCAGAACAATTTGCTTGGTTTGGTTGTTTCTGACAACTTGTCAAGCTGATTCTGGGGGATTATGACATTTTCTTTCCCTAAAATGATGGATGGCCACCAATGCCAGTTATATTTCATGAATATAGAAAGCTGATATACCAGTAATTTACTTTTGGTTAAATTATCCACACACATATGTTTATTTGTAAAAATATATATTTAGAAATTTAACCAAAGTAAATGATACATACATACATGGCTGGGGTTAATTTGTTTTTCCCCCAGAAAGGATGTAACTGGAGTAAATTATGTTTTTAATTAAAATTAGGTTCATGTTGGTACAATTCACATATAGTAAGCTTAACTCATTTTAGATGTACAGTGTATGAGATTATGTAACCACCCCTGGCTACCACTGACATGATCTTATAGTTTTGCCTTTAGTATATCCTATCAGTAGGCCCAGATAGTGTAATATGTCCATTACGTTTTCATTTCAATGCTCTTTTTGACTTCTGCATTCCAAGTGGTTTAGAATTCTCTGATTTAATTTTATTGAAATTGTGTGTGTGTATGTGTGTGTGTGTGTGTGTGTGCATGCACACACATATATGTAGAGAGAGAGAGAGACAGGGAGAGAGAAACACTTCAAGTGATGAAATAGCTTTTCTGCTGTGGCATTATCTTTTTGCCATGAGAAGTTGGTCATTTTGCCTTAGAAAACCAAAGAAACCGCAGCTGATAGCTACCTCCCCCAAGCCCAAAACAGCTTCTCCCTGTGACTATTTCAGTGCTAAGCATTCTCCCAGTTCACAGAAGCTTTTTTGCTTGCCAACATTGACATTTCTCTCCCTCATCGTCAATCATTTGCCATTTATTAAATATTTGTTTACATATTGTTTCTTTTGAAAATATCTAATTTTCAAAAGAAAAGCTTCTATTTATCGATTCTTTACACACAATTCAGTTATTCTCTCAGACTCTAGAAATATAATACAGTGTATTTTTTGCCCTTTCCTGCTTAATGACGTTGCTGTGCAATGCAAATCCAATGATACAATGGGAAATAAATCAAATTAGGAAGCATTATGCAATGATTGGGTGTCATTTTTATCTGCCGCTGTTCTAACTCACCCCTGGTCTACTGAAAGTTTCCTGACAGGTTAATTCTTCTAATCTTCTCATGCTCCAAATTCAATCCTTGTCCAGCTCTTAGTTTTATCTTTTTGAAACACAGTTCTAATCCTATTATTGCCCAGCTAAAAAGTTTTTGATGGTTTCTCACCGCTGACCTCACTAAACCCAGATTTCTTACCCTGCCACTTAAAACCTTCTGTAAGATGATACTAAAAAATGTTCTTTGTTTTATCCTTCTATAACTTCCCTACATACCCTTATGCCCTCGTTCTAGCACATTTTGTGCTATTGCTGGAACAGGCCCAAATTAACTTTAGCCTCACTTAGAAGGTCCTGACAAATTTGCAGTGCAAAGTAAATGTTAATTCCCTTTAGTGAATCAGAAAAATAAGTAGGCAGCATCAAATCTACAATTTTGAGACACTTTAGAGTTAAGAATAAAGTTAAATAATAATTATATGATACTATTATTATTAATATTGAGACAGTCTTGCTCTGTCGCTCAGGCTGGAGTGCTAGTGGTACAATATCAGCTCACTGCAACCTCTTCCTCCCGGGTTCAAGCAATTCTCCTGCCTCCTCAGTCTCCTGAGTAGCTGGGATTACAGGTGTGCACCACCACACCCAGTTAAATTTTGTATTTTTAGTAGAGACAGGGTTTCACCATGCTGGTCAGGCTGGTCTTGAACTCCTGACCTCGTGATCTGCCCGCCTCGGCCTCCCAAAGTGCTGGGATTGCAGGCATGAGCCACCTTGCCCAGCCTATTTTTATTATCTTTATGTAGATAGTATCAAGTACATTAAGTCAGACTGAAGTTCATTTAATTGTTTCCTGTATGCCAGTCATTAGGTTTAGCAAATAGTTATTGTAACAAACAATAATTGCAGCGTCGTAAATGCCATTATTTAACAGGTTTAAAGTAAATATATATTATTTTAATTGTAAATTAAAAAGCAATTCTCTTTGATGATGAAAGTTTAAAATTAATTTAAAATTTAAAGGAAGATTTGAAATTAAGTAAAACATGGAAATATTTTATAACAGATAAAAGATGAAGCCTGAATCATAAAATCTAGTTAAAGCAATAATGCCACAGAATTTGTTACAAAATATTTCTTTACAGGGAGAACTTGAAAATGATTAAATGTATTGACTCTCTTTTTCCTCTCTCATATGCACACTAGTGAGTACATGAAAAGCACTTACACAAAATGTTTTCAAACAGTACCACACAATGGGCTGCAAATTCATGAACTCTCTCCCAAAGTATTTTGCTGTTTTCAAACCGTATCTCCTAATGTGAAGAAGACCTAACTGTTAGCTAACGTTAAAGTGATGCGTGTAGTTCTTACATAGAGACTAGTCCAGTCATTATTCTTAAACTAAAGAACATATAGAAGATGAACCAATTATACATACTTTGAAAGAATAAAAGCAGGCCTATTTGAAATGAACAAAGGGATATAATTTAGGAAGGATTATGTCTTCTCTGATTGCTTCCATAGATACAGAAACAATTATAAATGCTGATAGACAAATGTGCTCATGTGATGCAATAAAAGATTATTGTTCTCAATAATTTTACCAAGCAATTCTGAACATAAATTAAATATAAAGGGGCAAATGTCAATATATGTATAAGGTTAGTGCTTTTTGATGAAGAAATATGTTAAATCTCTGTTCGTATGTTTTTTCTTTGTTTTCTCAAAATTAGCTCACTACATGTTTTATTTCTATATACTTTAATAAATGTGATACATACTTTTATATTTATATGAACATATATAATATATGCATAGATGTGAATATGTATATTCATACATAATTTCACAGTAGTTATTGGTACTTTAGTATCTTTGATTTGGTTAGTTTAATAAAGACCAAATAAACAAATCTAAAACAATGCACAATAAACATATCTGAGTCGCCCTTTATTATCATCCTCACAGTGTGTTTACTCAGAGACAGCATGCAAATTCACCGGTCAACAAAACAGAGACTTATTTTGTTAAGTTACACTGATGTCGATAGTATATCACATAAGCAATAAAGTGGTATCTACATTATTGTGCCCTTTTGGTTCAATATTTCTGGGTTTAGATAGCTATGTAAGGCATCGAAGCCCAATGGTTAAGCTTGTGAAAGGTGGAGTCTAATTTTCTAAGTCTGGTATTGGTTCTAATACCTTTCAGATGTGTGCTGACAAATGAGAGTCTTAAACCTCTGTGCCTCCTTTTTCTCATATGTAAAATGTAGTTAAACAAAACAAATTAGTATTTGTAACATACTTAGATCTGTGACCTAATCATAATAGACACATATAATCATTTATTAAATAAAATAAAACACCCATTTTCTTTCTTGTGGTTTCATAAGAAATAGGGCAAACGTTTTCCCTTATGGTAGCCATGTAAGTTTATGGCATTAAAATTATTTTTAACACTTTTTGGCTTTTCCTTCTTCTTGAGTCAGAATTTCATGTTTCTAATTGTTCTATTTAGCAACAGAATATTTTATATGTTTAGAGTTCAAGACCTGCCTATATGTACTGTAATATTTAAAAGTTATTCTCACCTCTCTCTCTCTTTCTCTCTCTCTCTCTCTCTCTCTCTCTCTCTCTCTGTGTGTGTGTGTGTGTGTGTGTGTGTGTGTGTGTGATTTTTATACCTGAGCATCTCTATTGTCACTCATTTGGTAGTTATTTATTGAAATCTTATTCAATATTTGCAATTCTAAAAAAGACATGGTCTTCAAAGAAACTTACATTTTAGACATTTTGAAATATTCAGTATGAAAACATAAAACCAAATACCATATCAAGAATTGCTGTATGAACCTGATCTTCTCACCATTACTATCTAATGCATTACATTATAGATTACATTTTTAAAAGTAAGAAACAATAATATAGCATTGCCAATTATTTTCAAAGTGAATCATATAAAATTAGTATACAATTATTATGCCTTCCCAGAAAATAAATAGGAGTAACAAGTATTAAAAATAAAGGGCAGTATTTCACAAAAAGAATTGTAATTTATAAATAGAAGTTTATTTAAAAGCAATTTAAAAATAAAAATAAATTTTAAGTTTAAAAGTAATAAATCACAGTAAAAGTGTTAATTATGGTATTTGATTTATTCATCTACTCTGAAATTTTCTGAGTGAGTAAACAAGATGTATTAACATGAAATTGAATAAACAAGGTAAAATAGTTGATAATTGGGAGAACTAAAACACATAAAACTTCAGTTACTATGTTTAGCATATATGAAGAAAGTCATACATAAATCAGAATTAGATGCCTTGATATAAGAGTACTCTGAGGCTAGATACAGTGGCTCATGCTTGTAATCCCAGAACTCTGGGGGGGCAAGGCAGGTGGATCACTTAAGGTCAGGAGTTTGAGATCAGCCTGGGTAACATGGTGAAATCCTGTCTCTACTAAAAATGCAAAAACTAGCCAGGTGTGGTGGTGTGTGCCTGCAATCCCAGCTGCTCGGGAGGCTGAGACATGGGAAAAGTTTGAACCCAGGAGCTGGAGGTTGTAGTGAACTGAGATGGTACCACTGCACTCCAGCCTGAGGAACAGAGCAAGGATCCATTTCAAGAAAATAAAAAAGTAATCTGAGAAAAACGAGACCTTGAAAATTAATTCGTTTGATGAAATTTTTTAAAATCCATTGTAAGCATCATGATATACCATTAAGGTTATTATCAAGACTGCAGAGACCATCTCTCCCACCACCAGCAATGAAATAAATTATTTAAACCAAAAACAAAGGGAAAATGTGGCACATATACACCATGGAATATTATGCAGCAATCAAAAATGATGAGTTTGTGTCCTTTGTAGGGACATGGATGAATCTGGAGAACATCATTCTCAGCAAATTGACACAAGAACAGAAAAGGAAACACCGTATATACTCACTCATAGGCGGGTGATGAACAATGAGAACACATGGACACAGGGAAGGGA
>CM052649.1:18285467-18308495 GCA_028533165.1 Leontopithecus rosalia
AAAGAAACACCGGATATTGAAAAACAATGAAATAATGTCTTCCAATTTTTCAAGAATAAATATTTTCCACTAGAATTATAATCTAGAACATTAATTAAATATGAGTACAATAAAAATATCTGCTTCCATGCACATCTTCAAGCAACGTGGTTCCCAGTGTCTTCTCATGAGAACTGAGTTTGCTCTAGCAAAATGAGAGAGTAACTTCAGGAAGAGTCAGATCTTGGAATCTGGATTCTGACTGAGAAAGCCAATGAGAGCAGAAAGTCACACAGTGTCATGGATAACCCTGGCCTTAATGAGCAGAGTAACCAGCACAAATTAGAAGAGGATATTGTCATCTGGGAAAGGATGCTTGACAAAAAGAAAAAGCAAGGTAGAGGGGAACTTGGTAAACAAACCTTATGAGACATAGCTTTAAAAATGTGAATTATATTAATAAAATTATTGACACAAATATATTAAAAATGTAAGCTTATATAATATTTCAAGTGGAATCAAGTTTAGAGAATAAAGGTTGTGTTGAAAGTCATCATGCATTTACTATGTTATGTGCTAAGCGGAGGAGAATTCTAATGAACTTACTATGCTATCATGTGCTAAGCAGCGAACAATTCTAATATGAGCACATGAGCAAAACTGTTTTACCATAACAATATTTTGATATAATGAAATAGTAGGAGGAAATGTAAGTACTGAGAATAATAACTAGAATATGGAGTAGTCACCTTACTCTATTTTGGGCTTTCATTACATTTTAGTATTTGGAGACATTAGAATAATGCAGAGAGATTATGAGGAGAGTACAGGAGTGATTATTTGTATTTTTAATAAGCTGTGACTAAATGTTAGGACATCAAATGCTATTATTTCTAAACTCTAAGGAGCAAAACAACAACAAAAATGAAACATTTCTGGCATCAATGCCATTTTTTTAAAATGAGGTATATTATGGATGTTTCTGGCATACATTGCTTTCCAGAGAGTGCTGACATGGATCATCCCAGTCCTTATAAATATTAGTCTCTAACAGTGCAAAGTCAAGAACATTCTGATAATGGAATGAAGTCATTTGATGTTTAGTAAAACATTCACATTCACACATTCAAATTCCCAAAGCATACTGAGAAACAGGTAGGAATTCAGAGCTCTGTCTTCAAATATTTCTGCTTGTTTCAATACAACATGTTAAGCATATGTCAAATCCACAGTCTAGTGATAACTGTTGCTAAGCAATGCTTGCTTGGATTTGTTTCCATGTAATCATTTTACTTATTACAATATTCTAGTGCAAATAGAGATTGCTTAGAAGAAAATTGTCTCTGTATGACTAAAGTTCTTAATAAGCACTCTTCTCCCTTTTAAACTTCAAAATCTATTGTACGTACCCAGATGAAAAAGTGTCTCCATATTTTGGATGTCTTCATTATAATTGAATTGAAACTACCTACTAATTTTATTCATCATAACTTCTCTCATCACCTTTTCTTTTATCATTATGTTTTGACTCATACCAGTGAATAATGAGGAGATGAATGAAAAGTAGGAATAAAAGATTTATCTGATAAGGATCTCAGTCAGAATAAAATAATGACAGCAAAATTACTTGAATGTCATTAGAATTCAAAAATAGTTATTTGTTGACTTACGTATTAGTTTTTTTCTTATTATACTTCAAGTTCTGGGATATGTGTGCAGAATGTGCAGGTTTGTTACATAGGTATACATATGCCATGGTGGTTTGCTGCGCCCATCAACTCGTCATCTATATTAGGTATTTCTCCTAATGCTATTCCTCCCGTAACTGCCCACTCCCTGATAGGCCCCGGTGTAATGGTCCCCTCCCTGTGTCCATGTGTTTCACTGTTCAACTCCCACTTATGAGTGAGAACATGTGGTGTTTAGTTTGCTGAGAATGATGGCTTCCAGCTTCATCCATGTCCCTAGAAATAACATGAACTCATCCTTATTTTTTTTTTTTGAGACAGAGTTTTGCTCTTGTTACCCAGGCTGGAGTGCAATGGCATGATCTCGGCTGACCGCAACCTCCACTTCCTGGATTCAGGCAATTCTCCTGCCTCAGTCTCCTGAGTAGCTGGGATTACAGGCACGCGCCACCATGCCCAGCTGATTTTTGTATTTTTAGTAGAGACCGGGTTTCACCATGTTGACCAGGATGGTCTGGATCTCTTGACCTCGTGATCCACCCGCCTTGGCCTCCCAAAGTGCTGGGATTACAGGCTTGAGCCACCGCGCCTGGCCAAACTCGTCCTTTTTTATGGCTGCTTTTGGGTTGGTTCTAAGTCTTTGCTATTGTGAACAGTGCTGCGATAAACATACGTGTGCGTGTGTCTTTATAATAGAACAATTTATAATCCTTTGGGTATATACCTAGTAGTGGGATCCCCAGATCAAATGGTATTTCTGGTACTAGATCCTTTAGGGATCGCCACACTGTCTTCCACAATGGTTGAACTAATTTACACTCCCACCAACAGTGTAATAGCATTCCTATTTCTCCAAAAGTAATGGCAACAAAAGCCAAAATTGACAAATGCAATCTAATTAAACTAAAGAGCTTCTGCACAGAAAAAGAAACTATCATCAGAGTGAACAGGAAACCTACAGAATGGGAGAAAGTTTTTGCCATCTATCCATCTGACAAAGGGCTAATATCCAGAATCTACAAGAAACTTTTACAAGAAAAAAAAAAACATCAAAAAGTAGGTGAAGGATATGAAGAGACACTTCTCAAAAGAAGACATTTCTGAAGCCAATAAGCATATGGAAAAAAATATCATCATCACTGATCATTAGAGAAATGCAAATCAAAACCACAATGAGATACCATGTCACACCAGTTGGAATGGTGATCATTAAAAAATCAGGAAACTTATATATTAGTCTGATACTACTAAACAAATTGCCAGAAACTTAGCAACTCAAACAGCATACATTTCTTACCTCAGAACTGTCTTGAGTTAGGAGTCCAGGTAGGAATTAAATGTGCCTTCTGCTCAGGGCCTCAATGAGCAGAAATCACTTTGTTGATGGGGTTTGTGGGTCCATCACAGACGGAGTCCTTTTTCAACTTTATTCAATGTGAATTTAGTTCCTCGGAGTTAAAGGCCAAACATTCTATTTTCTTGTGTGATTTTGGCAAAGATCTATTCTCAGCTCCTAGAAATTACCTTCAGATACCAGCCACAAGCCCCTTCTCAAACATAGCAGCTGCTTGCTTCTTCAAAGCTATCAAGAGTATCTCATTTGCTTCAAATATTTTTATTAAATCTCCTAAAATGGAGGCTTATATAATGTAACCTAATTAAAAAAGAGAAAATCTAATCATATACAAGTGTTCCAGGCACACTCAAGTGGAAGGGATTATACAGGGAATGTGCACCCGGTGCAGAAGTCTTGGAAGTTACATTAGTCAGGATTCCCTGGAGGGACAGAACTAATAGGACAGATTATATATGAAGGGGAGTTTATTAGGGAGTACTGACTCACACGATGGCAAGGTGAAATCACACAATCGGTCATCCACAAGCTGAGTAGCAAGAAAGCCAATCCAAGTCCCAAGACTTCAAAAGTAGGGAAGCCAACAGTGCAACCTTCAGTCTGCGGCTGAAGGCCTGAGAGTCCCTGGCAAACCACTGGTGTTAAGTCCAAGTATCGAAAAGATGAAGAACTTGGAGTCTGATGTTCAAGGGCAGGAAGCATTCAGCACAGGAAGGCTGGAAACCTCAGCAAGTCAACTTCTTCTACCTTCTTCTGGCTGCTTTATTCTTGCCTTGCTGGCAGCTGATTAGATGATGCCCACCCAGACTGAGGCTGGGTCTGCCTCTCCCAGTCCACAGAAGCAAAACATTAATCTCCTTTGGCAACATCCTCCCAGACACACCCAGGAACCATACTTTGCATTCCTCAATCCAATCAAGTTGACACTCAATGTTAAGCATCATAGGAGTCATCTTAGAAGTTTGCCTACTACAATTCGACAAGAATCCTTGTATATTAACAAGATTTCAATAATTAAGAACTGTTTTAATAATGTTAATTGCTTTAGTAATTCTGAAATCTGTTGCCTATTTGAATCAAATGTTAACCTTCAAATATAGCAATTCTTAGGCTGTCTATTCCAGCCAATTACATTGTAATTGCTGATAGTGTCTTACGATCACAATATTTTTAATGTTTCTCAGGTTATTCTGAGATGAAAGCAGGGTCAAACACTCAATAGGAAAAGCACGTGAAGTTCTGTGTTAATACAGCTTACACGGTCTCATGCGTCTTTGTTTTGCTGCTATTGAATTTCTGCCTATGTGAAATTTAAGAGTGCCCTTACCTAAAGCAAATAATTCATTTGACAGAAAACTAGCACAGTGCTCAGCATGTTTTAGAATTAAAAAATATGTCTGTTAAGCAAATAACCAAGGAATATTTGGTTGTACAAGCCAATGGAATAAAAAATGGGAGCAAGAAAGAATTGCAAAGAAAGGGAAAGTATGTGTGTGTTTAATACTGAGCACATCCAAACTAAGGTAAAAGTCAGTAGAATTAAATGATTAATTGCTAGCTTTCACAGATGAAGACAATAACATTTTGAAAGATATATATTGGTATGATCTGGCCAATAACAAAAGTTGGAGGGGTTTCAAACTGAGTGTTTTCCTGTTGCAAGGCCCTTCATTAACCCCACATTAACATGGGAAATTACTTTCTGGTCTTCCATGACACTTAGGTATGGTTTGACATTTACAGCCTTATTTCTATCCATAGATGCAATTTTATGGGGGGAAAAACTAATTTTATTTTTCTGCTGTCAACTTTATAGTATTGATGAAATTACACATTTAGAGTGTGGATGTAAAACAGTCTAAGTTCATGAATGGAAAGCAGAAGACATAAATTTTTAATACTTCAGAAAATACAGAATTTTATATATTTAGATAATATAAAATTTTATATTTACAGAAAATATTACTTTTTATGTTTCAGAAAACACAGTAGTTTATATTTCAGAACATATAACAGGGAAATGAAAGTAGCAATAAAATCATTGATGGGTTGATCTGTAAGTTCCAGGGCATGTTATTGCAGAATTTTAAAATTCAAATCCTATACAAACTAAATAAAACAGTTCATATAAGATTTGAATTTTAAAATCCAAATAAGTATGTATCTGGTAATTATTTTGCATATATAAAGATTATGTTCTGCCTTTGGTTTAGCTTAGACTTGAGTATATCTTGATACTTAGACTTAAATATGTCCTTTGCTTTCTTCAAATGATCAGATCCGTAAATGTTGCTATCTCAGAATAAAGAATATGTAAGAGCATTGCAGCTCTGCATAACCTGAAACTCAAATAAATTTCTGAAGTGACTTTACAGTATGTCCTACCTTTTAGTTGCTGATGCTTGAGAATCTAATGCTGAGCAATTTGAAGGATGAGAAAGCTTCAATTCAGCAAATGGCTTCTGTAGATAATCAGAGTAAAGTAATATGCATGCTTATTTTATGGATTGCTAATAATATGCAAGAAATATCCAGCAAAAATGTCTGAAACGTAGAAGACATTTCATATGTGAAAGTCAGTTTAGTGATTGAAAATTTAATCTTTCTTAAGATTGTTTGACTTTTAAGATATTTAATTCAGTTGTTGTATACTTTATACATTATTTTCTAATATTAAGGGGTATTTGAAATTTGCATTTTTTCCCAGTAAGTTTGAATGTGACTGGTAAATGTAAGGAAGACATCAGAATAAAGTAAAATTTGCATTAATTCACATGTTATTTTCCCAATTCACTAACATTATAGACCATTAAATAAAATCAAGTGGATACAGAGTGTAATAAATGGGAAAATGCAGCAAGCATCAGCAGAAAATGGTAAAGTACACATCCACCTGTCTCGTATTCCTTCTATTATGACCATGTTAGCCTTGAGCTCTATCTTGGAAGTGTTTACTGCGTGAATCTACATAATCTTTGTGCATTTTGCGGTTTTGTTCCTCATAATTCAGCAATGTGAAAGAGCTTCACCTATTCTTTAAAGAAAAAGTCATTTATATATTGTAATATTTATTTATTTATTAAGAAATTAACATATTTAGAAAATATTTTAAAATAATTTTATCAGAGTTGTTTTGGTTAGTGCTCTGGTTGCAAATTTGCATTTACTCTTCTGTGGTCTTCCCTCAACCAAACCTCCCTCTAAACTTTCTTCTTTTTAGAGTATGTTGTGTGGAATGAAACATTTACAGAAGCATATACATTGCATTCTAGCAGAAAAAAATCCTATTTACTTTTCTATTATATATTTAACAAGATTATTATCCATTAGAAAATGCATAACTTTATGATAAGCAAATAAAACTAAAAATGTAAATATTTAACATTTACATGCAAAATTATAAGTTGGCAATTAATATATTTGACTTAAACAGTTTTCAGACTTAGCATTAAACACTAAGATTAAATTTTCAAATAAATGAGTAGATTCAGTTCCCATCGCAGTGAAATTTATATTCTAGCTGGGAGACAAGAGATGGAGACAGGAATAAGCAAAACAGTATAATAATGAGATATTATGAATGATACAATATATGTTATGGGGCATAAGAAAGTTGTGTTATGATTTCTGAATTTAAAATAAATTTTTAAAATTCACGCTGGTTAGCTTCCTTAGGGAAAACATTTGTTAAATGATATTAAGCCGCTTGCAGATTTTCCAGGAAATCCAAATGAACCAAGTTTGGCAGCTGCACAGCCATGAATGCTGCCTAAATTGCACCTTAGAGCTGTTACACTGGAGAGTCTTCAGTGACTCTCTGAGCACTGATGTCATAGTTCACGTCACTTAGTGTGGGCACTAAATATGAGACTACTGCTGCTATCTATCTTCATCACAATATACTTAGTAATAAACTTCTTTTTATACGATACCAGTTTCTGAAGTGAAATTCTGTACAAAGGTACCTAATTGAAGAATTTTATATCATATGCCTGAGTCATAGCGAAGTGCTACCTAAAAAAGAGGTTCTGCTTTCTATTTTTGAGAATCATTTGATCTCATAAGTTAAAGACTTTCTCCTAAGAGGAAAAAGTATATATAAATGTTGGTCAGCCAACTATTCTGAAGGCAGTCCCATACTGTCCCCCTCTTAGATTGCCAACAGAACTCACTGAAACTGACACAAAGCAGTAACAGTGACAAGAAGCCGTAAAAACAAAGGTAAAGTTCTCTTAATTGACTAAGCATTATATAATTCTGAAAAAAGCAGAAACATACATGTAAAACAAAGTCAAGGAACTAATACCTTCAGAAAACATCTCAGCATCCTTTTCTCATAGCATAATACACATTTTCACCTTTTTTAAAATTGCATTTTAGGTTTTGGGGTACATGTGAAGAACATGCAAGACAGTTGCATAGGTACACACGTGGCAGTGTGATTTGCTGCCTTCCTTCCCGTAGAAATTAGAGATCTAAAGTGACATCATGGAGATAGGTAAGGCAATACAAAGGTGAAAATGTAGACCGGGAAAATGTGGCACATTTTCACCTTTGTATTGGCTTACCTATCTCCGTGGTGTCACTTTAGATCTCTAACTTCTACTTTTCAGTGGATACAAGAGTGTATGAAGCATGCTGGAAATTCTAGGTTTCACACAAATCCTACAGAACACACAATAATGGCAATCATGATGATATATCTATCTAGTTAGTTTCATTAAAAAAAGCATTTGTTAGACGATATTAAGTCACTTGCAAATTTTCCAGGAAATCCAAAAAAACCAAGTTTGGCTGTTACACAGCCACAAATGTTTCCTAATATCTCAGGGCTTTTACAGTGGAGAGTCCTTAGTGACTGAGGATAGAGAGAGATTTACTTGTTCAGTGACCTAAGATGTTAAAATTGAATCTGAACCTATTCAATGAAATGGTTCGGTGTTCTTCTGGTGGAATTATTCCGTCTGAAGAAACAAAATTTCCAATTTAGTAGAGACTAGGATGATGCAATATAAGGTAAAAATTAAATGTCATGAGCTATAATATTCCAGGGTACCATCCATGTATTCTGATTATCAGAGAAACAGTGACAAATCACTTCTTAATTTTGAACATGTGCCATGTCATGTAGGATATGACCTCAATTTATAAAGTGTCTATTTCCTCCTGTTATGTAAACAGAGCTTCTTGTAGATGATGTGGTATATGCTAAGATTAGCAAATTACAAGGAAATTACTTTTCCCAAACTTTTCTACCACAAAATTAATATTTTAGACAAAATCAATGGTATGCATGAAATATATAGTAAATATTATAGTTTACTAAATTAATAAATGAGATTATAGACAGATGTATGGTGAACAGAGAAGACAAAATTGAATTATAATACAATGTAATTGGTGTCTGCTTTACCTACCATAAACGACAGGTTTAAATTGGACCAACTGACCTCTATTAACTATTGGTACACTGACTATGTGATAACGTGATAGTTTTGCTTGGCAGTCAGTAATATTGGAAACTCAGCAAGTCTAACCCGATTGGTATTACTGAAAGAAAAATACTGTTGCTGAGTCCATGCCAATAAGGAAAATATCTGTACATCCATTTCAAAAGCACTAGAGATAGGGAAAAAGAGTGCCTGACAGTAACAGCAAATTTTCTTGCTAACCTGTTTTGAAAGCCTTATGTCAATAGAAAGCCTTGGGTAAACGTTCACACTTGGTCGCAGTTATCAGATTTGATTTACCTTTGCCCTTATTTTTTTCTGAAAAATGTCCTTCTAACTAATTTCTTAATAGTCTTTGTTAAAAATCTGTAACTGCTGATAAGTTACAGATTTTCCTATTAACTGGTGAATCTTAACCTCAGCTTATCTTTTCTTCCAGATAATGAGGACAGATAACTAAGTTTAATCACTAAAAATTACAATATTCCCCCCACTGTTTTCACTCCCCAGACACCAGCAAAATTATTATGTCTAACAAATCTCTTCTGCCTATGTTAATAAATTGTGCAAAATCATCTTGTACTTGTAACCAGATTTATTTATTTGTTTGTTTCCTTCTTTCTTTTTCTTTTTTGAAATGGAAATTCGTTCTTGTCACCCAGGCTGAAGTGCAGTGGAGCAATCTCGGCTCACTGCAACCTCTGCCTCCTGGGTTCAAGCAACTCTCATGCCTCAGCCTCCCGAGTAGCTGGAATTACAGGTGCCTACCACCACCCCCAGCTAATTTTCATATTTTTGCTAGAGACAGGGTTTGACCATGTTAGACAGGCTGGTCTCGAAATCCTGACCTCAGATGATCTGCCCGCCTTGGCCATCCAAAGTGCTGGAATTACAGGCATGAGCCACCATGCCAGGCCCCACATTTCTTTTTTAAAGTTTCTTTTCAGTTAAATGATTGTAGAGAAAGCACCAAGGAAGTAAACAGGTGAATTTAGAGAGCCAGGTCATGCCGTCAGTAGTAAGTATATGAAAATTGTGAGCTACATGTTTATTTAACTTAATATTACCTTGAGGGACTGACTTTGCTTCATATTCATTACTTTAATTTAGTAATTAAATACTACTAGTAATGCATTATTTTATAGCCTAATGAATAAGATAATACCAGGTTCATGAAATGCAACTCCATTCAAATGGTTACCTTGTGTTCTATGCTGGTCATGCAGTTCTTTCTGTGACTTAGTGACAAACTAAGATTCGTTTCTCAAAAATAGTATACAGCCACTTTCAGCGTCCTTCTCTTCCTTATTTAGAACTTCCCATTTTCAGAATAGTTGATGAGAGCAATTGGCATCAAGTGTCTACATGTCAAACAAAGAAATCAAACCACTGGTAATTTTTAGAGAGTGTATGCAAAGTAGTTCCGTAAATTCTAGCTATACATTATCCCTGGATAATATGTTATAAGATGAATAAGATTGGTAAGAAGTATTATATTTGGAGTGCAGTCCACTTTCCCTACCTTCTGCATTCAGTGAGTAAATGTGGAACATCAGCAGGGTGAATGTTATTATTTTAACCACACAGTTAGGAAATGAGAAATTAATCTTGACATGATATTTGGTTTCCAATAGTCCCAACTTGTCACCTATTTAAGTTCAAAACTTTACATTTAACTGGAACTCCATAAATCTATATCCTAAGTATTCATCTACTATGGTGTTTTGTGTTCCAGAAGATTAGATTAAGCTAATGGTTTTTCTGCAGTCATCTCCATTGTATTGGAATATTTTCTTTTCTCAATGAACTGTTATTTTCAGGAATATTCTGACTGCATGTCAAGTATATATATCTACTAAGAAGATAGTGCCTAACTTTAATGTTTTTGGAAGATATTTCCTCAAAGATTCCCAGTTTATCCTTCGTTCAAGTGACTCTGAGTCTGATAATTGAATTGGGTCCAGAGAATGAGTGAGAGTTGTTGTAATGATCAGGAAAACTCAGAGCTGTTCTAGAGTTATTTTCCTTGTTAAACAGACAAAGTGCTATTTTGTGTGTTGCTCACCTATTTCCAAACTAGGAACCTAATAATTCACTATTCACTAACAAAAATCCAGCAGTGGTCAACCAAAATATTGACCTCATGCTTACCTTGCTTCTGAATGTTAACTGCTGTCAGTTGTCCTGAGCAACTCAAAAATCCCATATCCCTACTGAAATCAGAAAGCCTGTTTCAACTGCAACATATTTTACCTGAAGAGAACAAACACAATGGCACATTTCAGTGATGCTGTCACTCTGCTCACCAATAAACTTGTCAATCTTAAGGTTCAAATAGTACCTCCTGGATCTAGTTAAGAGATATATTTAAGGATTAAGTTGCATTACTGTTCTTTTTTTTATTATACTTTAGGTTCTGGGGTACATGTGCAGATCATGCAGGATTGTTGCATAGGTACATACATGGCAATGTGGTTTGCTGCCTCTGTCCCCTCATCACCTATATCTGTCATTTCTCCCCATGTTATCCTTCCCAATCTCCCCATCCCCATGCTGTGCTTCCCCTGGCACCCTCCCAACAGACCCCAGTGTGTGATGCTCCCCCCATCTCTGTCCTCATGTTTGCCTATGAGTGAGAACATTCAGTGTTTGATTTTCTGTTCTTGTGTCAGTTTGTTGAGAATGATGGTTTCCAGATTCATCCATGTCCCTACAAAGGACACAAACTCATCCATTTCTATAGCTGCATAGTATTCCATGGTGTATATGTGCCACATTTTCCTTGTCCAGTCTATCATCGATGGGCATTTGGGTTGGTTCCAGGTTTTTGCTATTGAAAACAGTGCCACAGTGAACATATGTGTGCATGTGTCTTTATAATAGAATAATTTATAGTCCTTTGGGTATATACCCAGTAATGGGATTGCTGGGTCAAATGGAATTTTTATTTCTAGGTCCTTGAGGAAGTGCCACACTGTCTTCCACAATGGTTGAACGAATTTACACTCCCACAAACGGTGTAAAAGTGTTCCTATTTCTCCACATCTTCTCCAGCATCTGTTGTCTACAGGTTTTTTAGTGATCGCCATTCTAACTGGCGTGAGATGGTATCTCAATGTGGTTTTGATTTGCATTTCTCTAATGACCAGTGATGATGAGCATTTTTTCATATGTTTCTTGGCCTCATGTATGTCTTATAATAAAAGTGTCTGTTCATATCCTTTGCCCACTTTTGAATGGGTTTGTTTGTTTTTTTTTTGTAACTCTGTTTTAGTTCTTTGTAGATTCTAGATATTAGCCCATTTTCAGATGGGTAGATTGCAAAACGTTTTTCCCATTCTGTTGGTTGTTGGTTCACTCTAATAATTGTTTCTTTTGCTGTACAGAAGCTCTGGAGTTTAATTAGGTCTTATTTGTCTAATTTTGGCTTTTGTTGCCATTGTTTTTGGTGTTTTAGTCATGAAGTCCTTGCCTGTGCCTATGTCCTGAATGGTTTTGCCCAGGTTTTCTTCTAGGGTTTTTATGGTGTTAGATCTTTCATTTAAGTCTTTCATCCATCTGGAGTTAATTTTCATGTAAGGTGTCAGGAAGGGGTCCAGTTTCTACTTTCTGCATATGGTTAGCCAGTTTTCCCAACACCATTTATTAAACATGGAGTCCTTTCCCCAATGCTTGTTTTTGTCCAGTTTGTCAAAGATCAGATGGTTGTAGATGTGTAGTATTCCCTCTGAGGCCTCTGTTCTGTTCCATTGGTCTATATCTCTGTTTTGGTACCAGTACCATGCTGTTTTGATTACTGTAGCATTGTAGTATAGTTTGAAGTCAGGTAGCGTGATGCCTCTGGCTTTGTTCTTTTTGTTAAGGATTGTCTTGGCTATGTGGGCTCTTTTTTGTTTCCATATGAAGTTTAAGGTGGTGTTTTCCAGTTCTGTGAAGAAGGTCCAAATTATTTTATGAGAACAATGTCATCCTGATACCACAACCCAGCAAAGACTCAACAAAAAAAAGAAAACTTCAGGCCAATATCCATGATGAACATAGATGCAAGAATATTCAATAGAATACTGGCAAACGAATTACAACAGTGCATCAAAAACCTTATCCATCACTATCAAATAGGCTTCATCCTGGGGATGCAAGGCTAGTTCAACATATGCAAGTCTATAAAGGTAATCCACCACATAAACAGAACCAAAGACAAAAACCACATGGTTATCTCAATAGATGCAGACGAGGCCTTCAACAAAATTCAACAGCCTTTTACAATAAAAATTCTTAATAAACTAGGTATCAAAGGAACATATCTCAAAATAATAAAAGCTATTTATGACAAACCTACAGCCAATATCATACTGAATGGGTAAATATTGGAAGCATTCCCTTTGAAATCTGGCAGTAGGCAAGGATGCCCTCTCTCATCACTCCTATTCAATATAATATTGGAAGTTCTAGCCAGAGCAATCAGGCAAGAAAAAAGTAAATAAATGGTATTCAGTTAGGAAAGGAGGAAGTCAAATTGTCTCTATTTGCACGCAACATGATTATTTAGAAGATCCTATCATCTCAGCCCCAAATCTCCTAAAACTGATAAGCAACTTCAGTAGTCTCAGGATACAAAATCAATGTGCAGAAATCACAAGCATTCCTAAACGCCAATAACAGACTAACAGAGAACAAAAACATGAGTAAATTCCCATTTGCAATTGCTATAAAGAGAATAAAATACCTAGGAATGCAACTTACAAAGGATGTAAAGGACCTCTTAAAGGAGAACTACAAACCACTGCTCAAGGAAATAAGAGAGGACACAAACAGATGGAGAGACATTCCATGTTCATGGTTAGGAAGAATCAATATCATGAAAATGGCCATACTGCCCTAAGTAATTTGTAGATTCAACACACTACTATTCTTTAGGTTCTTTCTTCTCCTCTCAGCAAGTAATTTCTGTTTGTCAAGTCATTTGCAGGAGGCCACAGTTAAGTAGAGATTTAGTTAGTCAACCAAGCAAACAATTAGAACATCTGTCTATGTATTGAATTACCAGATTTTAATCATAATCTCTGGAAAGTACACTTGTCTTAGGTTAGGTGCCCAAGAAGCAGAGCCTGAGATGGAGACTTATGTCTATTTAATTTATTAAAGCAGTGTTCTTAGGAGAAATTGATTATGGAATGAGGTAAGGAATAGGAGAAAGGGGAGGAACCTGTAAGAATGTAGCTTTGAGTAAAATTTAGAAGGATTCTGATGTAATCAACTTACAAGTACCTTGTAGGTCCCTGCAAGTGTGTAGGTTATGGTGAGAGTCAGTTTCTTTATTTTCTGCAGACAGTTTGGACATTTAGGAACAGCAATTGGTGACAAGGAGCCCATACAGGTGGGTATTGGCACAGGCTCGATCTCCGCCACCTGTCTACTTTAGTCATGAGTTCTGTGCAAGCTCTGAGGTCACTGAGGAACAGGATTCATAAATCTTGAGGCTCATATGTCTTGACAAACTGTAAGTAACTGTTCTGCAGTGAATGCATTCTGGTACTTGTTACTGTGCAGTACAAAGACACCTACGATTTGTATATTGTCCCATAGATCTGTCTATATACTTATTCCTCAAACATGTTTCCATGATTGTTTTCTTGCTTCTTCCAGACAACAGACCAAACATTTGTAAATGCAAAAATGTCAAGCCATTTTTAAATGCACATATGTCCTTGTGTGTCTTTAAATTAGGTCACTTTATCTCCACATCAATTAGATGGCCAGGTGCAGTGCCAAAAGCTCTGTTCACTGGACAGTAATCTACACCTAGTGGCATCTAAGTCCATGTCTCAACATGTCTTTAGATCATTTCAATCTGCACCAACATACCAAGCTAATTCATGCCTGAATCAAGTCTAGTACTTTGTTCAACTCTCAGTTCCTATAAGTAATATTCTTCACTGTATTACTTATTATATTTTACAAATATATCTATGAATATATGTATATACAGCAGTGGTACTGGTGCTTACTGACCAGGGGATTGACATGAATGTATGAACTACCTGTGTATACAGCTTAGTTTACATTTGACCAATACCAGATGTATGACCGTCATCTTATGATGGATGCTGCTATGTCTACTCAATAACCCAATTATTTAGTGAATTTGAAATCAAACAGCTCAGGATGGGCAGCTTGAGTTCCCAGGTGATTTGCAACTGATGGCCAGGTGGTCATTTATTACCAAGTCTCTCTAAGATAATAAGGGCTGCTTGTGAATGGTGTATAGTTTTCTGTTACAGTTGGGAATAGAATCTTAGAGCATTGTACTAAAACTCTTCTTTTGTACCTTGCTGGAGAAGCCACATGAAGTGTCCTTTCTCTCATGGACATTCCTACTGTTACTATGGTATACACTAGATCCTATGGACAAAGTGTCATTCTTTTTGTTCTTGCCTTGAACCCCACTCAAAATGAACAGACATTTATATTAATTTAGAGAAGGCTTTAAGAGTACTCACAAGTGTAAATTATTCTGCCTTTAAATTGGACACTGGCCACATATTGTGCTCATTTTTTAGTGGTAACATTGAATAACTGGTACATTTTGAGAGAAGCTGTCCTTATAAGCCCAAGAATGCTGGACAGTTAAAATGTTCACCAATATGTCAAACCTTTGAAACTTTGTGAGGGTTAACTATCATCTTCCAGAGTGCCTATGTCTCACAAATTCTCCAGTGGTGGGAGGTCTGATTAAATCACTGGAATCAATATGCTAGGGCAAGGGTGAAAGTCTGCTCAGTGTTCAGATTTCAGGTGTTTTGGGAATGTATTGTGACAGAGAGGTAGAGAAGTACAATAGCCTTGGGGCAACCTTTAAATACATACTGCTATTCCAATCAAGTGATTGCAAACTGATTTCTGCCCTCTCTTGAAGGAGAAGGAATGAATGTCAGACCCAAACCTGTGTCCACCTACCAAATGCTATAGTCATACCTTTCAATAAAAAATGCCACATCTGGTACAACAGCTGAAATTGGAGGTGCTATGTTCTTAAGTTTACAGCGACCCACTGTCACCTTCAATGCTGCATCTGCATTTTGCAGGAGCCAGACTGGTGTACAAGGAGGACCGCCACCCCTGAAGTCCTTGACAGTGTCCATTTTCCCTGCCATTCCACCTGAGATTTGCCATCGTTTCTTATTTACTCTGTCAGCTCAGTCCCACAGGAGATAGCACCTACTGACCATGTCTTATCACCTTGAATAATAGAATGTGCTCTGGGTTTCCTGAGGGACATTTTCAGCTGGTGAGTTTGCAAGTCTCACATGGTAGATCATTTCTAGCATTCTCAATCATCTAAGCCTTATATTCCTTCTTCCATTTTTTGCTGTCACACACCTTACAGTTGTCCTTTATTTTAGGTGGATCATATTTTTTGTGAACATCCAAGGATTACCCCAGCACTCTATGTGCACCGTTTCCTAAGGACTTTGCTGGACATCAAATGTCTGTCCTTCCTCCCTTCCTCCCTTCCTCCCTTCCTCCCTTTCTCCCTTCCTCCCTTCCTCCCTTCCTTCCCTCCTTCCCTCCTTCCCTCCTCTTTTTCTTTCTTTCTTTCTTTCTTTCTTTCTTTCTTTCTTTCTTTCTTTCTTTCTTTCTTTCTTTCTTTCTTTCTTTCTTTCTTTCTCTCCTTTTATAGATTTAGAGGGTATGAGGGCTGTTTTATTACATGAATATAGTGTATAGTAGTGGAGTCTGGGCTTTTAGTGTAGCCATCACCCAAAGAGTGTACATTGTACCCATTAATTGCTGCTCAACCTGACAAATCGATATTGGCAGAAATGAAGAGAACACACCTAGGAGTGACTCCTGAGAAACTGGACTACGGAGGAAGGAGTATAAAGCTGGATGGGATGAACTTGTTCAAAATGGAGCAGTCTCTAAAATGGATTCCTTTATTTTGAGAAAATTTACCTCGAATGAACTTTCAGAAACTTTACTTTAAGAAAGTTCACCTTTTCCAGCTTTATATTCCTCTCCCCTTAGTCCAGCTTCCTCAAGATCCACTCCTAGGCATTCTTTTCACTTCTGCCAGTGTGTGTTAGTCAGGCTCAGCAGCTCCTTCTGCATACATAATTTCATTCTATTCGTGACAGGTCCAGCTTTTCCCTAGTTAGATCTCTGGGAATAAAACTTAGTTGTTGCTATAATTGGCAGGACGAGAGAGGGTGCTGTCATATGAGTCATTTGCATCATTTAAAGCCACCATGTAGTCTTCAAGCATGGGAGAATGATACTGTCTTTTAATAAGAGGACCGAGTCATTTTTACAAGTCCATGGAAGAGGCTTCAGCGTTCAACGTTTCCAGTGCCTGCACCCACCCAGATCTCCCAATCTAGAGTCAAGATACCACATGCTTTCAATAAGGACCCTGACCTTGGTGTAGAAGGTTCATCTTTACTGAGCATTTAGCCTTCCCTGCTCTTGTACTCCTGTTAGGATTCTCTGCATCATCAGCCTTCGAGTGAAGGATCGAGGGTCACTTTAAACACTGCCAGTGGAAACTTCTGACTTTGACACTTTGCTTTACATTGATGATTAATTGAATGGAGTTTTTCCTTTTTTTCTCTCTAATGTATTAATGATGATTTGCAGCAACCATGTGATTCAACAGCCTTTAATCACCATCTCCACTGTATCTGTTGAATACCGGAATTTTGCATAAGTCACCGTAGGCTTTGCACCTGTATCACCTCCCGGGTCACCACAGTTGAAAGCCTTAGCAACTGTATTGCAACTGCATGCCTGAAATTATCAACACACCTCCTTCCATGAGTAATGATATTCCAGTTGTCAGCCAACTGGTAGATGCTGCAGTTCTGGAATGTCATCGGGAGTGTCTCTTTCCTGGGACCTCTCCTCATAATGACTCTTTTAGTCTGGGTTTCTTAGAGGAATACCTCGAGGTAAGATTCATATGCACATAATTTAATGAGAGAATATTCAAATGAGGAACAAGTAAAGGAGTGAGGAAAGTGAAACAGGAAGGAAGAAGAGGTGAAAATAAGCAAGGATGGGCTTTTTTCTTTTCTTTTCTTTTTTTTACATTTTTTCTTTTTTTTGAAAGAAAAGGAGAGAAGGAGAGGAAGAAAGAGGAAGAAAAAGAAGGAGAGAGAACAGGAATATTGCTTAATTCTAAGAATGGTTATTAATAATGGCTGATCAATATTTTGTGTATTGAAAGTGGAGAATGTATATTTTGTGTATTTTAAGTGGAGAGCGCTATACATATTTATTAAGTTTACTTGTTCCGGATCTGAATTCAAGTCCTGGATATCCTTATTAATTTTCTGTCTCGTTGAGTCTAAATCTCTTTATGGGTCTTATGTATCTGGGTGTTAGGATCGTTAGCTCTTATTGTTGCATTGATCCTTTTACCACTGTATCTTTATTGCTTTGAAATCTATTATATAAAATGCAAGAATTGCAAGGATGGGCTTTGAGTGAGATCTAGCTTCAGCCTGATTCTGCAGTGGGGTCTAGAGTGAAAATGGCACCACCTTTTATTTCAACAAGGGGGAAGAATTTTTCTGCCCAGTCCATATTTAATTGATTTGTTAATTAACAATCAGTAATTGCAAATCACAGTAGACTTTGGACAACATGACTTGTATTGCTCAAGGGAAACACTTCAGAGATACCTGCAGATTTTAGCTGTTATGAAGGCTGTCTGCTGTGGTACTAAAATCAATTCTTAGTCTGATATAAAATTGTTTTCCTTTCTAGTTAAGCTTATTAAGGATCCATAAACTTCACACACAGAATTACTCTTGTACCTAAAATATCTGTATATTTTATGTGTACATACGTTATTAAAAAGCATATATGTGTATATATATTTGTGTATATATGATTGATAAGTAATAAGTAATTACTTATTACTTATTGATAATGTTGATAAGTTATAAGTGATAAGTAATAAGTGATGATTGATAAATAATAAGTGATAGATGATTAATAGGATGATAGAGAAACAGATATAGACATATAAGAAAATTTTATAATCATTCAATTAACTAATAAGCTGTCTTTCCTTGGGTTTTACTTTGTTACTGTTCGCTAAGGGTAAGTTTGGCCCTTACTCTTGTCATAAAGCTAGAGAAAATGGGACATTAGGGGGAGACAAAGCAAAAAGATTAGAATTCTCTTTGCAAATTAGCTGCCTCAGGTGAAATGGGTTCAGCAACTTAAAGCAGTGCATAAATGACTCTATCGAAAGTTAAAAATATCAACGCACAAAACTGCTTTGGCTGGCAGAATATAATCAGAGGACTCTGGGAGTTTGAGTCCCTTAAATCTTTGTTTGTGACCCCTTTACAATGTCCAAGACTCATCCTTACTGCTAAGTGAATAAATTTTATGTAGGAAACTGGATAAAATTGCAGTCCATTCATTTCTATGATGAAGGATATCTTGGTGACTCCTGGTTTCTAGTGATGATGAATAAAGAGGCCTTCAACATCCTGCAGGACAGTCCTTGGATGGCCTTTGCTGACCCAGAATATTCCCCTTCTTCTTGTCCATAGTTCTCAGAATAACTGCCGAAGGCAACATCCTGAGATAGAAAAGAACTGCCCAAAATACCCAGGCTTTCGTCCTGTCCCTCGTAGGGAATGTCACATATTGAGATAGAGAAAAACTCCCCAGGCCAGCCCAGCCATTGTTCAAGTCCTTCCTGACTGTGAATTAAACTGATCTAAATTGGCATCCAAAAAGAGCAAACTTTTCCTGTGAATTTTGGCTGTATGAGCACCGTATCCCAAAAAGATAAAATTATTTTAGCAGAGAGAGCTCCTTTGCCTTTGACTGTGTTTTGAGCTGAAAATTCTCAAGTTACCTTTCCACTCTCTTTTCTTAACTTCTCTGGCCCAGTTAGAAATAGCCGGCCCAACTCTTCAGTGTCTATATTCTTCATGTCCCTGATAATATTACTTATCAGTTGATATCTAGTTCTCAGAGCCTTGCGTTTATTTTGCACATCTTTCTAAATAACATAAGTGATAATTTAACTGCTGACTTCTGTAGGAGATGGCTCCATACTGTTTCTTTCTGTAATAAAAGCATGTTTTTCATTATTTTCACACCCAAGGAGATTTAACAACCATTTCTTCAGTTCTCCATTCTGTTTTGTCTTTGAGAATCTTCTGCCTAAAATGCTCTTGGTACTAAACTAGTAATCACTGTTTCTTAGTGCAAACACTGGAAATAATTCTATAAAAATTGTGCAAAAATTATTTTTAAAGTGTTTCTATTCACAGAATTTCTGGAAAATTTTGAGAATGAAAATTGGAAAACTAGACAGTTAAACACACACACAAACATACGTGTATATATATAAATAAAAATTGGACTGATCTGCTGGTGACACATTTCTGCTGTTAGGGAGCATGAATATTAAAACTCCATTACAAATGGAATTTTAGACTAGACTCTTAGATTCCTATGTTTCTTTAATGCTGAATCTGAAAGCTGAATATCTCTTCTGCTGACCTATCAGGTTGAAATCTCTAGGTGGCCTAATTTTTCAGTTCCACTAGCTTCTGGATTAGGTATATCTGATTGTCACGGTCATCAGGGAGGCTGAAAGATATAAAATTTTAGTCCTAGTCTTGCAAAATTATGCATTCATGATTTAGAAATTTCCAGAAGGTGCTCAAAATGCTCATTGGCCAGAGAGCATGCTAAATTGCATGAAAAATCTAGCCAACATTTGGAAGAACCTGAATGTTTCTTAAGTGGAATATGAGTCAGTGTTTCTAAGGCAAAAGAAATAGTTATATGAGAAGAGACAAAATGAAAGTAGGTCAGAATAGCAGGAATACTAATGTATAAGGCTATAGTTATGGCTAGGGGGATTAGGGAGGACACCAAGAACAAGGAATAAGGCTGGTTAAGCAAGCAGCGGCTTAGATCATGCCAGGCTTCTGATGAGCTTCATTAAGGCAATATACATGGAGCAATGGAAAATATCAAGAACTGTGAGGTATCTGAGATTTTACTCTACCTGAAAACTGTCAAGTTTCACGAAGCCAGTGCCATGGAAAAACCCAAGATTTTCATGACAGACATAAAGGATAGTTTAATATTCATAGCCATGACAATAAACAGAGTTATCAAAATTTCCATGTTGGTCTGCTAAGACCAAATTCCCACAGGACCATGTGAAAAGCGATAGATGACACCTGCTCCTGTGGTGTGTTAAATTACAGAAGAGAAATGCTGAGTTCAGTGGACCAGCATGTTTTATCTCGGATTCTAAGCTCATTTGCTTTTGCTCTGTAGCAAGATATTTCTTTATTTTACCAGAAATAAGTGTGTCTTCCCTTTGTTTCAAAAGGAGACATCTTGCCTCCAAAAGGAGGCATCTGTATATGCCAAGATTGTTCACTATAAAAGTATTTTTGAAAAGATGGTGTGAAAGCAAAGCCAGTCAGTTTGTCTACTTGAATGGTATGTAGACATGTGAGAGAGCCAGGGAGAACCATTAAATATTCCAGCATGAAGACACTTGATCTATAACTCCTCTTCTCTTTTTTCATTCTTTTCTAAATTTTCTATGAAAAGTAAAGAATGATGTAAGGGTTTCAGAGCAGCCTGGCCAACATGGTGAAATCCCATCTCTACTAAAAATTAAAAAATTAGTTGGGCATGGGAACAGGCACTTGTAATCCCAGCTACTCAGGAGGTTGAGGCAGGAGAATCACTTGAACCCAGGAGGCAGAGATTGCAGTGAGTAGAGTTTGCACCATTGTATTTCCAGCCTGGGTAACAGAGTGAGACTCCAACTCAAAATAAATAAATTAAAATAAAATAAAAATAAATAAAATAAAAAGAATGGTGTAAAGGTATTCTTGTTGAATAAAGTGAATGGGAGTTTTGGAGTTCTGGAGAATAAATTTCAAGAGATGAGAAGAAATAGTTGTATGTTGTGTTAAAAGAGAAGTGAAGAACTACATAAAAAATATGAGAAAAATTATATATACAAAATTTTATTAGACAAATGCTTGTGTGTGTAATAATTACACACAGTAATATCCCTTCATCCATATAATTTATAAATACTTGTAGGTAATACTGCAAATGCAATGACCTATTTAGTCCAGTTACAAAGCAATAAATGCACACCTGCATATAGCACAGATACCATAAGCTTGCAAATGTCACTATTTCATACATATTTAATACATATATCTTTTATAATATGTGTCTACATAAATATGTACATATTTATTTTTAAAATATGCATATTTATAGACACATTATAAGTACACAAGTGTTTATTCACAATTCTATCTTTATTAGATGAAAGTTGGTCCCAGATTGGAAATTAAATGTTGCTGCTATTAAGTTAAACCTTGTACAAAACACCTTATTTTAACTGTGAATAGAATTTGCAAATAAACCATATACACTTGAGACAATCATCCAACTCTACCTCTCCCTAGTATATCAGATATTTCCAGGAGGAAATGCAGAAACCCAGACTGTAGATACCCAGCAATTTTTCTTTCTGTATTGTAGAATTTGTTGTGAGAATTACAATTGTAAATTGCATCTAAGACTATTTGCTTTATGGACCTAGAACCACAGATAAAGGAGAAGTGTATTACCTAGATTTTTGAATTGAGTCATGGTTTCATCTTTAGGGAAAGGAAAAGCTGATTTCTAAAACTCTGAGCTTTGTTTTCTCATCATTTCCAAAATCACAGCCCGGAGCTATGGCTATTACTGCTTCTGCGATACTGGTCTCTGTGGCTGTCTTCACTTTCTTTATTGCTTATAGTATTCATACTCTTCTTCTTCTCTATAATTTCTCTAAGGATTTTTATCTTCTGTGTGAAAAATATAGATCTTTTTCAGACTCCACAGGCAAGTCGCAAATGTAATAGTCACACATATATGACTATAAATCTTGGATATTTCATACTTCCCAAGTTTGTTAGCTTAAGAAGTACATTTTTTAATTTTATTTTTTATTTATTTTGTATTATTTATTTATTTGTTTGTTTATTGAGACGAAGTCTCACTCTGTTGCCCAGAATAGAGTGCAGTGGTGTGATCTTGGCTCACTGAAACCTCTGCCTCCTAGATTCAAGTGATTCTCCTGCCTCAACCTCCCCCAGAGTAGCTGGGACTATAAGCACCCACCACCATACCCAGGTTATTTATTGTATTTTTAGTAGAGATGAGGTTTCATCATGTTAGCCAGGATGGTCTCTATCTCCTGACCTTGTGATCTGCCTGTCTTAGCCTCCCAAAGTACTGAGATTACAGGCATAAGCCATCATGCCCAGCCCAAGAAGTACATTTTTTTTGGGTGGGGAGGAAGGGAGGAAGGCAGGAAGGGAGGGAAGGAGGAAGGGAGGGAGGAAGCAAGGAAGGGAGGAAGAGAGGGAGGGAAGGAGAGAGGGAAGGGAAGGAAGGAAATCAAGCAATGAGAGAGACATTGCCGAACTGGATCTAGAGGTTTACAAGCTGATTTCTTTCTTTTTTTGAGAGAAGGAAAGAAAAAAAA
>CM052649.1:18308995-18332517 GCA_028533165.1 Leontopithecus rosalia
TATCCCTTTGTTTTGAGTCTTTGTATATCCTTGCATGTGAAACGGGTCTGGATGTAACATGCCGTTGGGTTTTGGCTGTGTCTTTTGATTGGGGGATTTAGTCGATTTAAATTTAGGGTTACTGCCATTTGATGTTAACTGGCTGTTTTATTCATTCGTTGATGTAAATTCTTCTTTATGTTGGTGCTCTTTACTTTTTGGTATATTTTTAGAAAGGCTAATACTGGTTGTTTCTTTTTATTAGTAATGCTTCTTTCAGAAGCTCTTTTAAAGCAGGCCTGGGGTAATAAAATCTCTGAGTACTTGCTTGTTCATAAAAGATTTTATTTTTCCTTCAGTTGTGAAGCTTAGTTTGGCTGGATATGAAATTCTGGGCTGAAGGTTCTGTTCTTTGAGGATGTTGAATATTGGCCCCCACTCTCTTCTGGCTTGTAGAGTTTCTTAAATCAGAAGTTTTATTGTTATTGTTGTTCTTCTCCTGCCTTGTTTCAGATACTAACAATGGAGGCTTTATGCTAGAATCATAGAATATTTCAAAAGACTGATCATTGTGTAAATCGAGTCTTAGAATTCTACTTAAGCATTTCGTGTTTTCCTAATATCAGATGGGAATTCTTACAAGTAATAAGACCTGCACTACCGCCTTTAGAGTTCTTTACTGATTGTGTGTGCATTAATTGTAAGTCAAATTTTATTCTTAACAAATTCATATTATGTTAAATGATACTCATTTCCCCAGTAAATAACACAAGTGTCCTAAATATTTATTTTGACAATATAAATTCACTACATTTATAATTTATTTGAATCTTTTGTATTTTCTTGATATATTTGGATATTACTTGCTTTTTTAAGTATACTTTAAGTTCTGGGATATATGTGCAGAATATGCAGGATTGCTGCATAGGTATACATGTGCCATGGTGGTTTGCTGAACCCATCAATCCATCATTTACCTTAGATATTTCTCCTAATACTGTCCCTTTCCTAGCCCCCCACCCCCCTGACAGCCCCTGGTGAGTGATGTTCCCCTTCCCGTGTTCATGTGCGTGTGTTCTCATTGTTCAACTACCACTTATGAGTAAGAATGTGCAGTTTTTGATTTTCTGTTCCTGTGTTTGCTGAGAATGATGGTTTCCAGATTCATCCATGTCCCTGCAAAGGATGTGAACTCATCCTTTTTTGTGGCTGCATAGTAGTCCATGGCACATATGTGCCACGTTTTCTTTATCCAGTCCATCCCCAATGGGCATTGGATTGGTTCTAAGTCTTTGCTATTGTAAACAGTGCCACAATGAACATATGTGTACATGTGTCTTGATAATAGGACAATTTGTAATCATTTGGGTATATACCTAGTAATGAGATTGCTGGGTCACATACTATTTCTATCTCTAGATCCTTGAGGTATCGCC
The DNA here is from genome assembly GCA_028533165.1 of Leontopithecus rosalia. Lineage (NCBI taxonomy): Eukaryota > Metazoa > Chordata > Mammalia > Primates > Cebidae > Leontopithecus > Leontopithecus rosalia. The sequence goes on from CM052649.1 coordinate 18,310,411, forward strand.
ACACTGTTTTCCACAATGGTTAAACTAATTTACATTCCCAACAACAGAGTAAAACCTTTCCCATTTCTCCATATCCTCTCCAGTATCTCTTGTTTCCTGACTTTTTAATGATCGCCATTCTAACTGGTATGAGATGGTATCTCAATGTGGTTTTGATTTGCGTTTCTCTAAAGACCAGTGATGATGAGATTTTTTCATGTTTGTTGTCCACATAAATGTCTTCATTTGAGAAGTGTCTGTTCATATCCTTTGCCCACTTTATGATGGGGTTGTTTGCTTTTTTTCTTGTAAATTTGTTTAAGTTCTTTGTAGATTCTGGATATTAGCCCTTTGTCAGATGAATAGATTCAAAAATTTTCTTCCATTCTGTAGGTTGCCTGTTCACTCTGGTGATAGTTTCTTTGGCTGTGTAGAAGCTCTTCATTTAATCAGCTCCCATTTGTCAATTTTCACCTTTGCTGCCATTGCTTTTTCAGTCATAAAGTGTTTCAGTCATAAAGTCTTTGCCCATGCCTTTATCCTGAATGGTATTGCTCAGGTTTTCTTCTAGGGTTTTTATAGTTTAGGTCTTGTGTTTAAGTCTTCAATTCATCTTAAGTGAATTTTTGTATAAGTTGTATAAGGAAGGAGTCTAGTTTCAGTTTTTTGCATATGGCTACCCAGTTTTCTTAACACTATGTATTAAATAGGGAATCCTTTCCCCATTGCTTGTTTTGGTCAGGTTTGTCAAAGATCAGATAGTTGCAGATGTGCGGTGTTATTTCTGAGGTCTCTGTTCTGTTCCAATTGCTCTATATGTCTGTTTTGGTACCAGTACCATGCTGTGTTGGTTACTGTAGCCTTATAGTATAATTTGAAGTCAGGTAATGTGATGCCTCCATCTTTGTTCTTTTTACTTAGGATTGTCTTGACTATATGGGATCTTTTTTGGTTCCATATAAAATTTAAAGTCATTTTTTTCTAGTTCTGTGAAGAAAGTAAATGGTAGCTTGATAGGGATAGCACTGAATCTATAAATTACTTTGGGCAGTATGGCCATTTTTACAATATTGATTTTTCCTATCCATGAGCATGGAATGTTTTTCCATTGGTTTGTGTCTCTGATTTTCTTGAGCAGTGGTTTGTAGTTCTTCTTGAAGAAGTTCTTCACATTCCTTGTAAGTTGTATTTCTAGGTATTTACTTCTCTTTGTGAATGGGAGTTTAGTCATGATTTAGCTCTCTGTTCATCTTTTATTGGTATATAGGAATGCTTGTGATTTTTGCACATTGATTTTGTATGCTGAGACTTTGCTGAAGTTGCTTATCATCTTAAGGAGATTCTGGGCTGAGATGATGGAGTCTTCTAAATTTACAATCATGTCATCTGCAAACAGAGACAGTTTGATTTTATCTTTTCCTAACTGAATACCCTTTATTTCTTTCCCTTGCCTGATTGCCCTGGCCAGAGCTTCCAATACTATATTGAATAGAAGTAGTGAGAGAGGGCATCCTTATCTTGTGCCGGTTTTCAAAGGGAATGCTTCTAGCTTTTGCCCATTCGGTATGATATTGACTGTGGGTTTGTAATAAATAGCTCTAATATTTTTGAGATATGTTCCATCAATACCTAGTTTATTAAGAGTTTTGTTTTGTTTTGTTTTGTTTTTTAGCATGAAGGGGGTGTTGAATGTTATCAAAGGCCTTTTCTGTATCTATTGAGATAATCTTGTGGGTTTTCTCATTGGTTCTTTTTATGTGGCAGATGATGTTTATCGATTTATGTTGAACCAGCTTTGCATCCCAGAAATGAAGCCAACTTGATTGTGGTGGATAAGCTTTTTGATGTGCTGCTGGATTTTGTTTGACAGTATTTCGTTGAGGATTTTTGTATTGATGTTCATCAGGGATATTGGCCTGAAGTTATCCTTTTTTGTTGTCTGTGCCAGATTTTTGTATCAGGATGATGCTGGCCTCATAAAATGAGTTACAGAGGAGTCCCTCTTTTTCTACTGTTTGGTTAATTTGGTTTATTTTAGAAATAATACAAGAATTTTTAAATGTTATCCTTCCAAAAAGCATGTTTATTATTATAGGTTTGGTTTGTTGGCATCATGAATAAGACTTAAAAATTAATATCCTACATGACAATATATGAATAAGATGAAACATAGAGGACCCTATGTTTATTCCTGTGAAGAGAAGATGTGATAATGTTGAATATGTCAATTACAATTCAGGAAAATATTATTTCACATTTGTATACAAAATATACACCTAAGGTGAAACTTTTAATTTAAAAATTTCTTTTCTCAGTAAAGAATAGAAAATAATTTTTGTGGCCAACAGTCTTAACTATTCAAATATTTTCAAGCAACAGCTTCACTGGAAATGCTTTTCGTCAATGCTTTTAGCAGGAGAAGAATAGAATGTCTAAGAGAGCTTGGTTTCCTGAAGTGATGGGCTGACACACAGTCAGGGGTTAGTTTATATACTTAATTGGTCCTGACTCTTTTTGGCTCAATTGCTTCTTTTATGTTTGTTTTATCCTTATTTTAAAGCTTACATACACTTAATTATAGTAAAAAAATAAGAAATTCCTCTTAGCATTCCAGGAAGAGGCCTGATTTGTTTTTCTTAAACTTAATTATTTTGTTTGCTCTTTAAACACCAGGATTTAGGAAAAATTGTGACGTTAATTAATTTTTATTTTCCATATGCATTTCAGGTATCTGCAGTATGGACTTCCTTAGCAATGTCCTGCTGTCCAGCTGGAAGTCAGTTTTGGAAGGTTTGTCACTCCAAAGTGTGAAGATATTACTTCACACTACTTGAGATGTTCTTACTCTCAGAAAATTGTACCAGTTGAACAGAAACTCTGGAGATAGTCAAAGTTCTCAAGATCCCAAAAGGAGTCACTAGTGGTGATGAAAATAACCGGAGAAGATACTAGACAGTGACTTTACTTTCTGAAAGTGGTCTGATTTGGGACTAATAATCAATTATTCAACTTAAAAGTTAAATAAAATTTAAATAAAGTGAAAGATAAAAATTATATATAATACATTAAAACTTTTATTTAAGCTTTATATGTTTGAATATATATTTATTTATAAATCATTTGAATTTGACCAAACCCCTTTCTCCAAATAATATTGTAAAAACTAAATTAGTAATTGTATAAAGGACAACTTACTTAAACAAGCATGAGAACAAAACCAACTTTTGGGAAGTGCACTACTTGATTGGTAAAAGCCAATGTATACAGATAGCTGTAGCCAGTAGGCTATGCAGTATTTCCATGCATAACTCTTGTAGAATTTTAAAATGAATTGAATAGCCAGAAGAACATAGCATAACAAATGGCTACAAGTGTCCATCGTGCCTTAGCGTTTATGAATATTATTCAGATAATAACATGGATGAACCTGGAAACCATCATTCTCAGCAAACTGACACAAGAACAGAAAATCAAACACCCCATGTTCTCACTCATATGTGGGTGTTGAACAATGAGAACACATGGACACAGGGAGGGGAGCATCACACACTGGGGTCTGTCAAGGGGAAACAGGGGAGGGACAGAGGAGGGTGGGGAATTGGGGAGAGAGAGCGTAGGGAGAAATGCCAGATATAGGTGATGGGGAGGAAGGCAGCAAGTCACACCACCATGTGTGTACCTGTGCAACAATCTTGTATGTTCTTCACATGTACCCCAAAACCTAAAATGCAATAAAAAATAAAAAATAATAATAAAAAAGTTAAAGTGAAAAATAAAAATAATATATAATACATTAAAAATTTTATTTAAGCTTTAAATATTTGAATATATATTTATCTATAAATCATTTGAATTTGACCAAACCCCTTTTTCCAAATAATATTGTAAAAATCAAATTAATAATTGTATAAAGGACAACTTACTTAAGCAAGCATGAGAACAAAACCAACTTTTGGGAAATGCACTATTTGATTGGTGAAAGTCAATGTATAGAGATAGCCATAGACAGTAGGCTATCAGCCACAAGTGTCCATCATGCCTTAGTGTTTATTAATATTATTCAGATAATAAAACACATTAGTTAATTCCAGTTGATTAAGAGAGAGTTCAAAAGAAATTTTACCTAATTCTTTAAAATACGCATTGAGTGACCATTTCACAGGTTATTCTAATAGTCTTTTCTATGCAGTATTTCCATGCATGATTCTTCTTGAATTTTAAAATGCATTGAATAGCAGAAGACCATAGCATAAGAAATCGCACTTCGGAGAAGTAAACTAACCTTTGATTTAGAAAAAGCTGTTTTGTTTCAGTTGTCAGCATATATTACAAAGTGTGGAAAACTTAAGTGATTCAATAACTTCTGATTTGGGTCTACACAACTCCCTATTAGCATTGTCCCATCTACCGTGGAGATACAGTTCCTATTGTCCTCCTCTGGATCATTCCATCTTGGCTACACTGGTCTCCAAGCTATTTCTCCCAGGAAAGGTGGTTTGCATCTCAGGTCCCTTCTACCTGAATTGTTTTACCTTTCACTACTGACTTAGAAAGATTTGATTAAAGCTATTTCAACTTTATGAAAGTGCAAAAGCAATAAACATTCATTAGAACCATACTTTGAGTACCCATACAACCATTCTGTTTTTCACTTTCAGTACAGAATTAAAGTACCTGACATATTCAACATTTTATTATATAATAGGCTTTGTGTTAGATGATTTTGCCCAACTGTAGGCTAATGAATGTGTTCTGAACACATTTAATGTAAGCTAGGCAAAACTATGATGTTAGGTAGGTTTAGTATATAAAGTGCATTTTTAACTCAATGATATTTTAGACTAGTGATTTATTTATCAAGATGTAACCCTGTCATAAGTCAAGGAGAATCTATATATAATGACATCTTTCACTACATATTTGGCCTGTGCTCTCAAGTTTTAATCCTGCAATGTATCCGTTTATTATGAAGTTATAGATAGTACTTATTACTACGTAGCATTTTATAATGCATAGACTGCTTTTCTCCATTGTCTCTTTTACTATTAGAAACTGAAATCCATTACAGCAATAGTGCTGTGATCCTAATGTAGTGACAAATGCTTGGTATATAATAGGTGATTAATAAATATTTGTAAATGAAATAACAGTTAACTGGTTTTTACTATTACAGATATAATTCTGAATGTATTTTACTTTATTATATTTAAATGATTTTTTAAATGTTCATTTAAAATTTTCTTCATTATAACTCAATTTTTAAAAACAATAATTATGATTATAATTATTATTTAATTTCAAGGTAATTATAAAAATTGACTGGGAGCAGTGTCATATGCATGTAATCTCGGCAATGTGGGAGGCCAAGACAGGAGTCTGAGGCAGGAGTTTGTCCTGGCAGGAGTTTGAGGTTACAGTGAACTATGATTTTGCCACTGCACTGCAGCTTGGGTGACAGATTGAGACCCAGTCACACACACACACACACACACACACACACACACACACACACACACAGCTAAAAATTATTTTCTCCTGCCAAAAGTGTTTCAATAGCCTTCTTGTTGAGTCAGGAATACTTAGTTTATTTTTCTAGAATTTTCAAATAAAATAAGTTACTCAACTTTTCAAGAAAAAAATATGAAAGCAGATAAAAACCAGTTGTGTCCACTGCTTGAGTGAACTTCATAGGAAGGAAACATGCAATGGGGAAACCCTTTTTTAAAATTTCATCTTTTTTATGATGCCTTCAGAGATCTCCCATTCAGATTGATTTTTCCCTGTAGAAACAGGGAAAAGTTTATCAAAGGTTAAAAGGCATTGAATGAGTACAAAATTTACGTTTCTCGTACTTCAGTGATGTTCTCTGTAGCTTTGTTAGCAGCCCAAAGACACATTCAAAAGTCTTAAAGGATAAACAGTTGGCTTTATTACCACTGACTACAAATAAGGAAGACCAATACATAATTAAGCTGTTTGGATATTTGAGGAAGCATACTTCACACTGAGAACTCTATTAAAGTGTCTATATAAAATTATTCAACATTTGGCAGACTTAGGTGAGATTGTCTGTAACCAGAAGGTTTGAACACAATTTAAACAGCCAGACAACTCTTCTTAAATTTGGGCTGCTTTCTCCTTCAAATGCTATGAAGTAACAGGTGTCTATAGCAAGTGGAAAAACTTTGCCAATAATATTTTTTTTCATAATTTCTTGTCTCTGGCTTTTGGATTAAGACCTTCTGTAGATACTGAATGGCACACATACTCATGGAGAAGCCATTTCTAAACCATTAGTGATCAGTGGTACAGATAGACCACGTCACCAAAGGATACATTTCCTTTTCAACTTGAAATGCATAAGCTGCAATGAGCCTTATCTGAATCAATGTTTTCCAAGTTGTGTCAAGACCCAGAAATTTGCATTGTGAGGTTGAAATAACTTGTCTAATCAAGTGCAATGCTCTGCCTCAACCAACTTCATAAAAAAGTTGTGGCAACTTACTCTCTAAATCTACCTCCTGCTTAATTAACCAACGAGCTTGCATTTGTTCCTACTTAGGTGATTTGTCACACTTGTCAATGAAACAGTCCATCCATAACACGGTCAATCTTTACAGTGACAAAATACATAGACAACTTATGCTACTAAAAATGGATGTAGAACTTCCATTTTTCTGGAAAACGGACTGAAGAACTTAGGGTGTAGAGAAATTTGTCTGAAATTGACTGATAATTCATCTTTACTTAGGTTTATGAACTTTGACCAATATCCTAGTTTTATATTGTTTACTGTGCCACCAATACTAGAATATTAAATATACTCAAACTCCTCTGGAAACAAATTTCAGTAACTTTGTCACAAACTCCATCTATTACCCATATTCCCACCCAGTGAAAAGGGCCAAAGTTGTAAGAAAGCTTCTGTAGTTAAACAGGTGATCAAGCATGTTTTGGCACAATTTCTTCTGTAGCCCGACAGATCCACACTTTAACTCATCATGGAAATGAAAACATCAAGAAAGAATGGGACTCAAGATTTATGTTTTAAAAATCTCTTACTCAAGTACAGGTATCTTAACAGCCATAGGCACCGCATTGACATTCTGTGCTCTGCCTTAAACCTCTTGTATCCCATGGTTTTTATGTGTTAGCATTCATTTGCTGGAGATTATGGATAATCATAGTGTAATTACTGCACACTGGTATGGAAATTTGTAGGACACTTTTTTCACATCCAGTTACTGGCTACTGCCTATGGCAGAATGAAAATATGAATTTTCATTCATATTTTTGCCACTTAAAAAAACTCTGACAAAAGTAGTGCATAATTAATTCATACAATTTGGTGAGCTTAGAAATAAGTATACACCCATGAAACTCCTATCACAATTTATGCCATAAATCTATCCAACACACCTACACAAATTTCTTCCTGCTCTCTTATTGTGTGTGTGTGTGTGTGTGTGTGTGTGAACACTTAACACAAGATCTTTGCCCAGTCTTCTCTTGATCTTCTTTCTAGATGTTTCCTCCTACCTACTTACAACTTGTATTAATAGGCACCTTGATATTTTATGTCTCTTTATTTTGGAAAAACAGATGGAAGTTCTGTTGGCTGATATCTCTCATATTTATACCTCACTCAGAAGAACATCACTAGAGTGTTTTTCTGAATGTAGAAGCAATTCTTTCACTGAGGAGAATCATTTTAATTTCTCACAATATTTTCCCCTTGAAATCTGTATTCCAGAATATAAATAAAACACTATTGACATGGAGATTTATAATAATAAATTGTTCATTCACAAAGAAAGCTGGAAAACCCCCCTTTTAAAAGTATATTACAGATAGTGACTACAGGTTCTGAATTAAGCAAAATGGCAGGTTGTTTTAAACACATGGAAGTATTTCACTTTTGGTGTTAGTAAAGGTTTATTGAAGTTGTTTTATTGCAGGAGCCTCCTTAAATTGTTCTATGATCCTTGTCGTTGGAGGATTATGAATGCCTTTTTTGTCTATTCTACGAGTACAGATGAAATAGCCCAGCTATTCATCAGTGACCTGATTAGACATGCTTGAAAATGCTTGTAATTATGCTTTAAAAGTATCAGAACTTTCTTGTGTTGTTATGTAGAAGATTTTCTGCATATTTACAGCATTTGTAAGCTCAGATAGAACAGGAATGGTAAGTGAGAAAGCTTCTATTCCAGTGGAATTTTTGTTCCTCATGTTTAAGATAGAATAGGAACAAGACCTCAGAAAATGATTGCCATAGATATTTTTTTATGAGTGTCTGTAATGCTGTATGAAACATTGCTTTCACTTATTTATTATTTCCTGCCTTTCTTTTCTACTCTTTTCCTTTCTTATCTCTTACCATTCTTATATCTAGGGCAGCATTTAACTAACTCAAGGAAAATAAAAAGCATTGTTGCTATGACAGAAAAAGGGAGGCTGACATTTTGCTACCCAAGCTCTGATTCACAAATATTCATAAACTTTGAGATAACAAAGGTGAAAATATACATTTTTATTCAACTTAACGTTCTACTTTCTGTTTCCTATTACTCATTCTGCAAATTATTTTAAAACATAATTAATAATATATCAGTTTACACAACCACTCTAAGAATAATTTAATCCATTAATAAATATTTATAACAAGAAGGTACATGTTTTACATTCTGAGGAATTGTTAGAAATAAAACTCTTTACCTCAAATCTTATTAAAAAAATAAATGAATCAATAAACTCAGACAAAGCCAGTTTTAGTTCCTACAGATCTTGTGAAAATTGATATTACACTGCCAGGATAAACTCATTTGAAGTGGTAAGCCGTCAGCAAATGAAATATTTTCACTTGAGAATCATAGGACAGCGGGTTGGGGGCGAGCTGGGGAGGGATAGCCTGGGGAGAAATGCCAAATGTGGGTGAAGGGGAGGAAGGCAGCAAAAGACACTGCCATGTGTGTACTTATGCAACTATCTTGCATGTTCTGCACATGTACCCCAAAACCTAAAATGCAATTTAGAAAAAAAAGAAAAACACAGAGAATCATAGTTAGTATTCTAACCGTCTGTTTGTTTTGCCATTAAAACATTTTTTGTTACCACAAAATACTGAACGAAAGAAAAATATCTGAGAGCAGAATTAACTATGGAAATTTTTATTGACTGTGGTCAGGGAAATGCGTCTGCTGATAACAGGATTGTTGCTGTTTCTCAACCCCACACTAATAACCCAACCTTCTATTTTCAGTTATCAACAGCTACACCTGCTGAAGGAGTTCAGCCAGTAGATGCTGACTTGTGGTCACTGCTGCTGAACCTCTGGTCACTCTAGTGAGGTTTAGTGACCTTACTCTTTTTTAGCAAGTTTTCTAACCCATTTATTTATAGAATTCATATGCATTGAATTCAGCCATTTAGACTACATTTAATTGCATTTTCTATATTCACAGGGTTGTGCAATCATCACCACAATCGATGTTATCTCTTCCCTCAACAAACCTTATGGCCATTAACAGTAGCTTCCAAATTGCCCCCACAGGACCCCATCCCAGGCAATAGCTAATCTATTTCCTGTCTCTATAGATTCATCTATTCCAGACATTTTACATAAACAGAATTATATGATATATAGTTTTTGCAATGACTTTTTTGTTTAGTATAATTATTTCCAGATTTATTTATGTCGTAGGGTGCAACGTGCTTCCATTTTATTGCTGAAAAACATTCCACTGTATTAATATGCCTCCATTTTATCCACTTAGGAGTTGAGGAGCATTTGGGTTGCTTATGCTTTTGGCTGTTATCAACATTTTTGCACACCTTTTTGTGTGGATAGGCTTCCGTCTCTCTTGGGTTATGGGATAACTGCATGTTTAAAGTTTTGAGAAACCACCACAACATTCTGAGTTTGCTCCATTACTTTACATTCCCCTAAAAGTGTATGAAGGTTCCAGTCCCATATCCTGACTAATACTTGTTATTAGCTGTCTTTTTCAGTATAGCTATCCTAGTGAGTACAAAATGATATGTCATGGTTTTGTTTGTGTTTATCTAATGACTAATAATATTGACCATATTTTCATATACTTATTGGTCATTTGTATAAATGTCTATTTATAAACTTTGTCTACTTTTAATTGGATTATTTGTAATTTTATTATTAAACTAAGTGATTATATATATTTATATTTTAGATGCAAATCTTTTATCAGACATACAATTTGCCTATATTTTCGCTCATTCTGTGGGTTGTCTACTTTCTTGATGTCATTTTTCTTGAAGCATGAAAGTTTTAATTTTGTTTGAACTCCAATTTATTTATTGTTTTCCCTTTTGGTTGCTGTCTTCTTGATGTTTATGTTGACTCTTGATGAAAATTGGTAAGTTTCATTTCTGGTTTTTGTGCCTCAACAGGAACATTAAATTAAAATCCATTATGGAAGCAGCTGCAATAAATAAGGCCTAAGTTCAAGCTTAGTGGCTGTTTGTGGTGCTTGTCCACTTAGGAAGCATGATCTTAGGGATGCAAGAGTTTAAACCTGCACATCTTCAGGAGAATACATTCCCCAAAATCTAAAAATAAATTTAAAATTGGTTAAAACAAGGGAAAAATTCAAGAGGCATATGGATTATTTCTGGGCTTATCATACTAGGAGTATTACTTTCTTCAAGCATCATGCCCTAAAGAACAGCTGATAATCTCCCACATGTACCTAGTAGATCGTTTTATTTTATCTCTAATTTCTTCCCACATTTATAAATTTCACTATTTAGTATATGTTAAGTTCTTATTTTTTATGGGACACAAAAATACTATATTCCTAACCTTGATTAGAGTATTTAGAAACATAAACAAAATAATGTGGTTTGTAATATATGTTTCTTAAGTTTTAATAACAATTTAGTTTTTTGCTTTTATTTTTGGAGGGGAGAAGAGCCTATAAGAAGAATTTAGTGATGGGGATGGTTCTTTACCTGCATTGTTGAACCAGGTTGTGGTTGATTAGATGACAAGCTTTTCTTATGGTGAAAGCCTGGGATTTTGAATAGAGACACTCTTTAGGACAGAAACAAGAGCCGAACACCTTCCCCATTGGGAAGTTGACAACACAGTCGATCTAGTTCCTGAGTCTTTATTAAATGCTGTGGTACCTACCTGAAAACATGGGAAATCATTTACATACATATATAATAATTACAGTCTATCAGAATGTCCATCTGTTTATTATTTGTTGAGAAAACAGTGAAATATTCCTTCATCTCAAATGCATTCATTCACTACCAATCAGTAACTGATACATTTTCCCTCAACCCTGTATCAGCAGAATAAACTTTATGAAATGAATAAGTGGGGGCTAAGCCATCATTCACCCCATCCTGATTAAATGAAGTATATTTTACAATATATATGAAACTGAAGTATATGATCTTTTTTGAGACAGAGTCTCACTCTGTCTCCCAGGCTGGAGCATAGTGGCATGATCTAGGCTCACTGCAATCTCTGTTTCCCGGGTTCAAGCAATTCTCCTGCCTCAGCCTCCCAAGTAGTTTGGACTACATGCACCTGTAGTCAGCCACTGCATCCAGCCAGTATGTGATATTATATGTAATGTCACCAGGGTGACAACTATCTGGGCCAGTGGTGGTGGTGGGGGTGGGAGTGAGGCAAAATAATTTACCAAAAGAGTACTAGATAAGGAAAGGCAGATTTATTATAAAAAGTTGGACAATACATTGCAAACAGCAACAGGTAGGCAAGCACAAGCAGACAGCAGGGAAATAATGGCTTGCTGGAGGTTTCATAGCCTGGTATTTATGCTGTATGCTGAGTGGGCTTTGTGCGGTATTGATAACACCAAGGTTGCAGTGAGCTAACTTTCAGGTGTTTGGTGAAAGGCATACTTACAGCTTGTTTGCTTTCTTTCCCTGGTTCTATCAGCCTGACATCTTTTCCCTAATTAGGATGCCACATTTGATATATGTCTTCTTATATTTGCACCTGTTCTTGAGAGTCTGTGATCAGTTATTAGCATTTACTTCAATGTAACCCCATAAAATGTAGGTTAGTACTCAAATTTACATGCTATTTAGACAAAGTACAGCAATTCATTGTTTATGATAATGTAGTAATGCCCCAGCACAACAAAAGCCATCTATTCCAGGAGTCCACAAAGGAGGACATGCTAAGGAAATTGGACTAAAGGGACACACATCCCAATTCTCTCCAAAAAAAGACTGCAGAAATATTAAAATTAAAAGTTCATAAAACCAGCACTACAGGAAAGGAAAGAGGCCATTTCAATGAGTGTTGGCACAATGAAGGAAAGAGGAAAAGCAACCCCTTATCCCTCCCTCCTTCTTCTCAATCTTTGACTTTATTCTTGGGGCAAGATACCATCAAGGAGCCTGCGTTCTTCTTGTGCAGGGATGGAATGAAAACATTGCTTCTTATTCCACAAGACTTTATGTGGGCTCGGTCACTGCCAATGGTGTGTGTTGTGGCAAATTTCATAAAGTCATGTTGGTTTCAGTACTCTTTTGAATGAAAGATATACACAGACAGAGGAGCGCCTCTCTTCTTTGACCTGGAAAGGTAATGGCTACATGTTGCACTTCTGGAATTTGATGGTATTGATTTCAGTCCTTAGTATGTCACTTCTCAATGATGTTACTGAGCAATTCCCTCTGCAAAATAAGAACAATAATAGTCCTTGGTTGATTGGGCTAGTAGAGAATTAAATTAGATATTATGGATAAGCATGTACACTCTGCTTGCCAGGAATGGGTCAATAAATGCTAACCCACTATTTTACCCTGATTATACCCATCCTCTATACAATATAAATTAATTGATAATTTTTATTGACATTTCAATATGATAGTATCACCTTATATTCTCCATTCTATCTTTTTATGGCCATTGCTGTCATGAAGAAGAAATGAAGCTTTCTAATGACTAGCTATATGCAGAAGACTGAAGCTGGACCCCTTCCTTAAAAATATAAAAAATCAACTCAAGATGGATTAAAGACTTACATGTAAAAACCCACAGCATAAAAACCCTGGATGACAACTTAGGCAATACCATCCTGGACATAGGCTTGAGTATGGATTTCATGACAAAGACACCAAAAGCAACTGCCACAAAGCAGAAATTGACAAATAGGATCTAATTAAACTTAGCAGTTTCATCACAGCAAAAGAAATTATCAGTGGAGTAAACAGACACCCTACAAAATGGGAGAAAATATTTGCAAACTATGCATCTGACCAAGGTTTAATCTCCAGAATCTATAAGAAAAGCAAATTTATAAGAGAAAAGCAAACTACCCTATTAAAAAGTGGGCAAAGGACATGAAAAGGCACTTTTTAAAAGAAGGCATACATGTGATCAACGAGCATTGAAAAGAAGCTCAATATCACTGATCGTTAGAGAAATGCAAATCAAAACCACATGAGATACCAGCTCATACCAGTTGGAATGGCTAATACTAAAAAGTCAAAAAATAACAGATACAGGTGAGGATGCAAGAAAAGGGCACACTTATATGCTGCTGGTGGAAGTATAAATCAGCTCAACCGTTGTGTAAAGCAGTATGATGATTCCTCAAAGAGCTGAAAGCAGAATTTACCATTCTTCTCAGCAATCCCTTTACCAGGTATACAACCAAAGGAATAAGAATCATTCTATCATAAGAACACATGCACATAAATGTTCATTGCAGCACTCTTCACAAGAGCGAAGACATGGAATCATCCTAAATGTTCGTCAGTGACAGATTGTTTAAAGAAAGTGTGGTACATGTACAGCATGGAATACTATGCAGTCATGAAAAATAGGATCATGTCTTTTGTGGGAACATGGATGGAGCTGGAAGTCATCATCTTCAGCAAACTAACGTAGGAACAGAAAACCAAATATCATATGTTCTCACTTATAAGTGGGAGCTAAATGATGAGAAGTTATGAACACAAAGAAGGTAACAGCAGACTCTGGGATCTAGTTGAGAGGGTAGGGTGTGAGGAGGGAGAGGAGCAGAAAATATAACTATTGGATTCTGGGCTTAATTCCTGGGTGATAAGATCATCTGTACCACAAACCCCTGTGACATGAGTTTACCAACATAGGAAAACTTCACATGTACCCCGAATACCTAAAATAAAAATTAAAAAAAAATTCCTTAGCTATGAACAAGTTAATTAACTTATCTTTATCTTTATACAAAAGTTTTGACTAATTATGAGGCTGTTTTTATAAAATGATTTCATGGTTTCATACACATACGAATGTTATTCTGAATTCTGTGGTTCATGCAAATTTAGTTCTCACATATAATGTCAAGGGTCTCTATCATGCTAAAGGTATTTCTGGATATAAGCAAAACCTTAGAAATAGATACCTGCTCTTCTCTTTCCTCCTACATGTGAAAAGAAATGAAATTATAGAATCTGAGAGCTGCGCTCACAGGTTTACATGAAGAATTTGGATTTTAGAAAATCCAATGAAGTCCCTTCCAAAGCAGAGCAGACAAGGCTACCATTTCTACCCAGAGACCTATTGCTAAAGCAGGGATGTCTACCCCCAGATTGGGAGCTGTGGCTCAGAGAAGTTTGCCATGGGGAAGAAGCAGGTTGTTAAACAGGGAGCTCCGATACTCTTCTTTAAGGAAGGGACTTCTTTTGAAACAGAGTATGAGAAAGTTCAAGGCTGAGGGCACTTGCGAAAACAATGAAAGTTTTGGTCATAGGTAACTGAGAAGAGGCTGGTAGTTTTATGAAGGATACAAGCTAAATTATAGACCAGTTGGTTTATAGAGGGAACCAGGAAAGAGATGGCCAAGAGGAGGCCTTTAGGGTTCAGAGCAAATCTCAAACACTGAGCTCAACCACAACTCCAGTAAAGGGCTCTGAATTTAATGTGGAGCAATTTATGCTCCAGGGCATTATCAAAAGTAATAGAGGACTCAGATGGCAATTACTGTAGCTTAATGATTGTGTGAGATGGAGAAAGAGAAACAAAGACAACAGTTAACACTGTCATTCCAGAGTCACTGTGCACATGAGTGAGCATGTGTGCTAGGAGGCTTTACACTGCAGGTGTGACAGATTTCACTAAAAAGGTCAAAGCACATCCCATCCCCCGCAAAAGAAACAATAATTAAAAGCCACAGAGAGAGGGACCCGAATCTAAAATTGCTGAAATATATTACCTAAAATGTCAGTTTTCACCCCAAAAAATTGTGAGATAGAGATATGCAGATACCAGAAAATGTGACCCACAAACAGGAATAAAAAAGCAACCAGAAAATGTCATTAAAGTGTTATATTACATTTATACGAACAATAACTTTAATGCATCCATTATAGGTATGTTCAGAGAACTAAAATCCACACTTAAAGAATTAAAAGGCCAAGTGTGGTGGCTCATGCCTGTAATTCTAGGTCTTTGGGAGGCTAAGGTGGGAAGATGGCTTGAAGCCATGAGTTTGAGATCAGCTTGGGCAACAAATTTCTACTAATGGGATAAATTTTAAAATATGCGTGTATCCAGGTGTGGTGGCATGTGCCTATCGTCCCAGCTACTTGGGAGGCTGAAATGGGAGGATCACTTGAGCCCAGGAGGTTGAGATTGCAGGGAGTTATGATGGCATCACTGCACTCCAGCATGAGCAGTGAAGTAAGACTATGTCTCCAAAAAAGAAAAGAAAAAAGAAAAGAAAAGGAAAGAAAGTCACGAAAATGTCTCACAAAATGATAATACAAGCAAAAAAAAAAAAAAAACTTAATCAGGTCCAAGCTAACTGTCTAATTATTTTAAACATTTACAAATAGTAACAAAGATTTCTGATTTTTACTACAGTGCCTAAGTTCTAAATGAGTTAAAAACATAACAGTTTCCTACTTGATAGTTTATTTTTATGTTTGCTTATTATTGAGACCCTTCTTACATTAACTTGTTGACTATTCTAAATTCTAGATCTTTATCTTTTAAAATTATTTTTAAATTATCTTTCCTTCCACCCCATATCTGATCTCTTCGATAGCAAAGAAGTACTTGACGGTAGACTTGTCTCCAATTTTGTGAATAAAAGATTAATTTTTTAAACATTAAGTTGATTTGGTATAAAAGTTTATCATTTGAAACAGAAATATTCTTTACTGATAGAGAATTTGATTTAATAACTTGGGATATTACAAGAGAGCTCTGGAATTCTTGGAGACTATTTTGGGTTGAGATAGGAAAACTTTGAATATTTCCTTTACTTCTTGGGAACTTCTCCTCATGAGGGTGTTTGTTACCTGCTTATATATTTACTATTCCTCCCCCACCCCTCAATTAAGGTAAAGTCTTCCCTTAATTTTAAGTTTTCTCATGGTTCATCAGTGTCATTAAATTACTAGAGACTGGGAGGGGAGGTGGCAAGAGGGGGAAGACAGCGAGAGAAAAAAAACACTATCATTTAGGAGTGTCTTTGTTTCTCATGAAGACAGAACAATGCGTTTTCTCCTCTCTTTGCTATATTTCACTGCCAGTAGGAGCCCTTGGTTAAGAAGACAGGCATCAGCAATTTTAAATAAAATTGAAGCAAAGTTTCTATGTGGCAACACTCCCACTGCTGCCTTGACTGTTCTACAGAAACCATTTCTGATTCTCCTGGAATAGTACACCTAGCTTCCTACGTATCAGCATTCTAATGAAAGGATGATTAGAAAGATCTTTCAAGAGTGTGATGCTTAATTTTAGGAAAAAACGTAGCCCAATTCAGTTCTTTCTTTGGAGGACTCAGTCAGCTCTCAGTATTTTCTCCAAGGTATTTTTTAATTTTTAGATTTCATTGTTATTTGGCAGGTATATTTTATAATTTATTTGTCTAATGGAAATTAAAAAAACCTATACATGTTTATATGTTATATTTTAATGTATATCATATCTATATATATTTAACCTTCAGATTTTTAGATTTTTTTGGTGAACAGAATAAAATAGATTACTCTGGTAGGCTCATTTAAATTTTGAAGTAGCCTAATGGATTACTCTGAATTTACTTTCTTTTCCAACCTTAGTCAAGGAAAGTAACAAGATGTGAAATGCCAATAGAAAAGTTATTAGAATCCCAGCACTTTGGGAGGCCGAGGTGGGTGGATCACGAGGTCAAGAAATCGAGACCATCCTGGTCAACATGGTGAAACCCCGTCTCTACTCAAAATACAAAAAATTAGCTGGGCATGGTGGCGCGTGCCTGTAATCCCAGCTACTCGGGAGACTGAGGCAGGAGAATTGCCTGAACCCAGGAGGCGGAGGTTGCGGTGAGCCGAGATCGCGCCATTGCACTCCAGCCTGGGCAACAAGAGCAAAACTCCGTCTCAAAAAAAAAAAAAAAAAGAAAAGTTATTAGAGAGGAAAGAAGGTGGACCCTGGGTTACCGGTAAAATGCATAATCATCAAGTAGTTTTTTTGTTCAGTAGACACTGTAGACTGCTACTGAATTTGTATCCTTTTACTGCATTCAAAGAGCAGGATCTCTGAGGAATTTATGACATTCAGTGTAAGTCCTAACTTTACATTCAGCTTTTCCAGGCTGTGAAAATAAAATATTTGAAATGATCCTAACCAGTTCTCAGCATCCTTGTACGCACTGATGGAGAACACAGAAGATAACTGCAGAGATAATTTCTGCTGGTAAAAGGAAAAAAATATGGGACAATGAAGAGTGACCTCCACTCACAGGACCTGTTAAAGTAAGCAGAGCATAAATAGCAAGACTGCTTTTCCTAGTGACAGAATAAGTAAAGACATTCATAAGTCAGTTTATTTACCACTGTCTAAATTTTTTAGTTTGGGACTAAATTATTTTTTTATTTATATTTTTTATTTGTTAATATAAATTAAAGAAAGGTCAGATAGTAATTCAATAAAGGTACATATGCTTAATACTGGGATTACAAAACTGTGAACATTTTGTTGTATTTGTTTTAGAAATGTTATTCAAGAAATCTAAAGATATTAACAAATCCTTTGCACACAATCTCAGAGGGAATCAGAATCCTTCCTAGTTAAGGATTATTCTGAATGTTTCTCATCTATATTTAATACACTTGCTATATATCAATATGCTACCAAATTATTCAAAATACTATTTTGTGTTTTCAAATTTTATGCATAATAAAAATTGTCAATTTTACTAAGGATTAATTTTTCAAGAGCTTCCTATGTTGATATATAGATCCAGTGTATTCATTTTAACTACTGAATACTAATAAATCCTTTGAAAATGTGTTCCATTCCAATGGTTAATAATATATATAATGTTCAGATTCTGGTTATTGCATACCTCATGTCTATGGACACTATAGCCCCTGTGCCCATATGGCATAGTTTCTTTATAGTATGTATCTATTTAAGAAAAATTTCTGGGTAATTTGTTCCACGATATTCTAGTCTATATTAATTCTCTACATTAATTCTCTTCCAATAATCACTGAATTGGACCTTTTTTTTTCAAATAAAATTTGAAGTTTTTTTCTGAACTACAAAGTGGACTCCAAGTTTTAATTCTTTGGAAACAATAAAATTAATATTTTATTCAGAAACTCCCAATAGAAGTTGTGAGTTTAGATTGCATATAAGGGCTGCTTCTCTCTTTCAAAATGACTGATTCTCCAAGCAAGAGTGGGATATTTTGCTCTTACTGGCATAATTTCAAGAAGCAAAATTTATGATAGTACAAGAAAGGAAGAAGAGAGAGAGAAAGAGAGAGAGGAAAGAAGGAAAGAAATAAAGGAGGAAAGAAAAAGAAAGAGAAAGAAAGAAAGAAAAAAGAAAGAAAGAGAAAGAAAGAAAGAAAGAAAAAGAAAGAGAAAGGAGAGAAAAGAGAGGTGGAGGGAGGAAGGAAGGAAGGAAGGAAGGAAGGAAGGAAGGAAGGAAGGAAGAGAAAGAAAGAGAAAGAGCAAAAGAAAAGAAAAAAAAGTAGTCAATCAAAGAAGGCAGTTATTTTACCACTTTTCAGTGGTCACATACCTTGGGAGAAATTTGTTTCCTCCTCCTGTTCACTTTCCAGCTGACTTTATCTAAATCTTTTTTTTTTTTTTTGGAGGAGTTTCCCTCTGTCACTGAGGCTGGAGTTCAATAGCAAGACCTTAGCTCACTGCAACCTCTGCCTCCCGGGTTCAAGCAATTCTCTTGCCTCAGCCTCTTGAGTAGCTGGGATTACAGGCGCCAGCCACCACACCAGCTAATTTTTTTTTGTATTTTTAGTAGAGATGGGGTTTCACCATATTGGCCAGTTCAACATTAGTTGAACTCCTGACCTCAGGTGATCCACTCACCTCAACCTCCTAAAGTGCTGGGATTACAGGCGTGAGCCACCGTGCCTGGCCTATCTAAATCTTTTGTGGGTGGGTAGATATTTGCAGTCCCATTAATTTGTATTTTCTTCAATAAATAATTTATATAATCCATTAAAAGGTTATGGATGTTTGAAAAAAATAAAGTATTGAATGAAGTAATAAATGAATAGAATTCTAAGTGGGAAGATGTTTGTAGCATTTATAGGGTGATCAGAGTCTTCAAAAAACAATGAAGTTTGAACAAATGCTTGAGGAATATGAGGAATTTAGCAAAGATTACATTTGGGCAATTTGCACTTTGGGAAGCAAGATTAGCTAAGGTGTATGTTCAGTGCAAAGAAACAACAAAGTAAGTTGTGGGGAGGTTGTAGCTGCAAATATCAGAGGAACATCAGTGCTTGTGTTCCAATGTGAGGGGATAGATCATGTAGTCTTCCAGTTCATTATTCTCTGTATGAAATACAGAGTCCTTGCAGAGCTTCCTGCAGAGAGGTGACAACAATTTGACGCAAGTTTTAAAAGCTTACCTGTGGCTGCTCCATTGAGACTAAACTTAGTAGAACGAGAAGCAAGAAGACTGGAAAAGAGGTAACTGCAGTAAGCTCTAAATCCAGTAACAAGATAAATAACCTTAATAATAATGAAGGTTGATCTGATTAAATTTTGAAATTAGAATAAATATAACTGTATGCTTTTCTAGCTCTATGGACTTGTATATATTTAAATAATGTTGGCTGTTTTTGCTTTTCTTCTACCTGTGATTAGATTGATATGCAATTTAGGTATGTGAACAGCTGGTTCCAAGACAACTTGTTTAAAAAGGAGGGGTCCTTCAATTTAAGTAGAAAGCATAGTGAAAATTTCTTTAAATATGTAAATCTATTTTATAAAATCCAACTTGCAAAGTAATACAAAATATGTGGGCTTACTTTTTCTTAAGGAATGAATAGCATATACTAGGAAGGATTTAAGTTTTTCTTGTACTTAGATACACTTCCTTTTTAAAATCTACTTTTCAATAGGTACTGAGGATAACATAGACGACTCACCAAAAAGAGAGTCTCTTAAAGACCTAAGTGAACAAATGCATTACACAAATAAATTTACTCTATTGTTAAGTATATTGGTATAAAAATGTTGACATAAAATTTAAAAATCTCTTACTCATTATAGTAAATTAGCATGGGTGGTTATGAGAATGATCTGAGAAAGTTAATTACCTTTTATAGAAATGTTAATATTCCTACTTTTTAAGAGAAGGGCTTGATTTTTTTATTATAAGAGCCAGCTTATCTCTAAGGCGTGACTTTTTGAAGCTCCACACTTGCTGATTTAAATTAAATCTGAGGATGAATAGTGTACACCATATGTGATTACCAGTCTGTAGTGACATAATGGCTTCACTTCAAATCTCTTGACTCTCCATTTAACCCCAGTGTCCCATGATTACTAGCTGCAGCTACACTAATGCTCTTGAGATAGGCTTTTTTCATTAGACTAGTGACATATTAAAACTTATTATATATTAGATCTTTATCACATAAAATACCAAATCCAAAGAAGTAATAGAATAAGATGGTTTCTTTTATTCCAGGTGCTGAGTTGAAATGATCTGCATTCTAATGAAATAGGAAAGAATAACAAGTGACCTGTCAGAGAATAGAACTCAGCTTGCAGGGTTTGCAAATGAAGCAGAGGAATGTGAGAATGTACCTCATCAGCGAGTTAGCGACCACTTTGCTATTATCGCCTCCCTTTATATTTCAGTGGAAATTTAAAAATCTAAATAGCATTTAAATTTAAAAATTCAACCAACTAGAAGTAATATATCCAAATGTACATGGCATAGAACATATTCTATTTCAGTGTTTTATTTGTATTCAGACAGATTAAAATGGAAATTACATAAAGCAAAATGTCATTACTTATTTCAGCTTCAGGGACTCAATGGCTAATCCTAATTCTCACCCGCAGTGCCCCCATGCCCTTTTCTTTTTCCCTCTAGATACCCCAGAGTTCTTCTTTGTCATAGAATGGAGAAATGGACAGAGTCAATCCAGTAGGCTTTTAGGAGGCTTAGTTTTTGCCAAGAAATTGAATTCTAACATATAGACTGAGAATAGCTGCGTGTGTCCAGATGAGCTCATGTTGTGCTCTTTCCATCAGTTCTAAAAAACAAAACAAACCAAATTCCCTAAAATAAAATGTATTAATTAAATCTTAGATAAACCTATAGTATATGATGAAAAATAAGGATATGTTGAGCCAGGAAAGGAAAATTAATTTTGAGGCATTATTTTCCATGTTAAAAGTATTATATAAGAACCCAAGAAATATAAAGAAGATTAAACTGAAATTAAGCAGTTTTGATAATTTATACACCATTCACTTAAAACAATTAAATGATTAATGTCACTAATTTTTAAGAATTCTAGTGAAAACGGCTATACTGCCCAAAGTAATTTACAGAATCAATGCTATCCCCATCAAGCTACCATTGACTTTCTTCACAGAACTGGAAAAAACCACCTTGAACTTCATATGGAACCAAAGGAGAGCCCACATAGCCAAGTCTATCCTAAGCAAAAAGAACACAGTGGGAGGCATCACACTACCGGACTTCAAACTTTACTACAAGGCTACAGTAATCAAAACAGCACGGTACTGGTATCAAAACAGAGATATAGACCAATGGAACAGAACAGAGGCATCAGAGGCATCACAACACATCTACAACCATACAATCTTTGATAAACCTGACAAAAA
>CM052649.1:18333017-18371033 GCA_028533165.1 Leontopithecus rosalia
TGTTAACATTCATCTTCTTTATATATTTTTACACATATATGCATATATAAGAGAAATACATATAAAATCATAGCCCCCTTTGTCAGCTTTTCCTGTTTCACGTCATTACTCTGTCTCCAGGGGCAAATGACAGTGTTGGGTTTCTCTAAATGTGCATTTATATATGTATGAAACATAACTGTCATCCCTTGTATTTGTAGGGGATCCCCACAAACACCAAAATCCACAGATGCTCGAGTCCCTTGCATAAAATGGCATACTATTTATATATAACTTACCCATGTCTTCCCACATACTTTACTCATCTCTAGATTACTTATACTATCATATCTAACACAAAGTAAAGACCATGTAAATAATGGATATATTTTATTGTTTAGCAAATAATGTCTAGAGGTTTAATACAGAGCTAATTTAAAAGAAAAAAATTCCCATGCATGGTTGGTTGAATTCACACTGTGGATTCACTGACATGGAGGAACAATTGTATTTATCAATGTGTGTTTACATGTCCACTGGTGTTGCTCTCTATATGATTTTCTCTATAGCATTCAGCATTATGTGTTTCAGTTATACTCATCATACTATAGACATAAATATATACATAGATAAATGGTAGGTAGTTTCATAGATCAGCAAATGCTAGATGACAGATAGATACATAGATGATAGATACAGGTATAGAGATAGATGGAGACATAAATGAAGATGTATACAGCCATGGGTTCTTTCAATAGGCCCACAATATTATGATATATATTTGTAATAAGCATTGAATTTATTGATTACTCTCTTTATGTAGAGTTAATTTAAATTAATTATATAATATAGAAATATCAACTGGTGAACAAATACCGCAGTAATCTTTGGATCATAAAGAGGCACTATAGGCAGTAAGAGAAGGCATGAGTTTCTGATGTCAGTTAGAATTATTCAAATACTAGCTTATAAACTTTGATGCAATAATCTTAAGCAGATTAAAAAGAAAGCAAATCCTAATTAAGTTAGATATTTCAGGAATGAAAAATTCAATAAGAAATCTTTCAATCTATTTTAGTGTAAGGGAGAAAATATTTTAATTTTCCTAATTCAAAAAAACGAATAAAATTCAATAATGGTTATAATCATAATCCTTCAAAGCTTAGAATAAGATTAAAAACTCTATAGCTAGGTTAATTATATTTACAATAATTATGGAAATTAATGTGTATGGAAAAATAATGTGTGAAGTTGAGTTGTTGAATTCATATTCTTTAAAATTGAGAACATGTCAAGGCAGCCTGTCTTTTCCACTTCTATAACATTCTAATGAAAATACATCCCGGGGCGGGGCGTGGTGGCTCATGCCTGTAATCCCAGCACTTTGGGAGGCCGAGGTGGGTGGATCACGAGGTCAGGAGATCGAGACCATCCTGGTCAACATGGTGAAACCCCGTCTCTACTAAAAATACAAAAACTTAGCTGGGCATGGTGGCACATGCCTGTAATCCCACCTACTCAGGAGGCTGAGGCAGGAGAATTGCCTGAACCCAGGAGGCAGAGGTTGCAGTGAGCCGAGATCGCGCCATTGCACTACAGTCTAGGTAACAACAGCGAAACTCCTTCTCAAAACAAAAACAAAAACAAAAACAAAAACAAAAACACAAAATATACATCCCAGTGCAAAATTTAAAAATAAATTACAAATAACTTCTGCTAATAAAGACATAAAACTTTCATTATTTGAAGAGTATTAAATTATGACTGTGTTCATGGAAAACATGAGAGATTTTTAAATTAACAAAAAACACTTAAAATTAATAAAAATTATATTTGTCAAATAAAATAAGGCAAATATACAGAAGTCAATTGTACCACCAACAGATAGAAGACACGCAGTATTTAGGAATACATCTAACAAAAGTTGTTTAGGTTTTATGTCATAAAACAATAGAACTTGAATGAAAAACATGAAAGAAGAAAGTGACTAGAAGGGCATTCCCTGTTCTTGGACAGAAAACTGAAATCATGTTTAATAATGCTCCAATGACACAATTTCCTTCTGGAGAGAAGGAGGAAAGAATGTTCAACTTTTTTACAAAATCTCGTGTCTTATAGTGTTATCTTAACTGTCAGGAAAATATATAATGATCAGGCTCTTCCAAATGGAAAGAAAGTTGCAAAAGATTAAAAGTGATGAATAGCTAGAATCCACACTAATGAAGATGTCAGACAACCATTTTATCTAAGAGACTAGTCAGCCTCCATCAACTGTGAAGACTCTATTTTGTTTTTAATAAATTTAATAAACTTAATAAACTAATAGATACAAATAGAAATATGAATATTGTTGGGTCATTATAAAAATATTTTATAACAAGCCACTTCTTGAGTTTTTAGTTGAAAAACAGTAAAATATTAATGATGTACTATGAAAATACTGAAGATACTCAATTATTTTTATATTCTTTTTTTGTCCAAAACAAACACTATCATAAAGTATTTCTAAACATTCATATGTGTATATATATTAAGCTAAGAATGCAGGACTTACACATAAAAAATTTAACATGGTTAAAGCTAATCTGATTATTATTTTTAGTTATTCAATTATTTTTACATCATCTTGTCTTCTTTGGGGTCATATTAGTGGTAAAGCCTGCTTATCACAGGTGAAACTGTCAAATAGTAATCACGTACTGAATGCGTATTTGTTCACTGATCAACAATGGTATTAGATTGGACACTGAAAATGTCAAAGTAGTGTTGGAATTCATTATTTGATTTCATTTTTCTGGGCTAACCAAATATAACATTTTTATTTATTTGTTGTTTAGTTTCACATCTATGACAAGTCACTTAGACGTATTTCTTTCTATATACATACAAGAATATGTACATACAATTATAGGCTACTTGTGACATTGCCTAAAACTTACTCTCTCCCAAGAAATTCATGTCCAGATGTCGTACAAACAGTCATTTTTAAAAAAACCAACAAAAAGTACTTAAAAATGTGTAAACAAAGTTAGCCAATATTGTAAATGTCAGACCCCAAAAAGGATTACTTGAAATGTGATTAGACTTCTTAACAGTCAATTTCAAGTTTACAACTTGGACGGAATTGACTAACAAGGTGGCACCATGGGATCACTCATGAATTTTCGGAGACTCAAAGGAGGCACAAGAAGTTAGCCCATCACCACTCAGTCACTTTGTCAAAACCAAGTAGCATTAATAACAGAGACAGAGGTGGTTAGAAGGCCAGATAGTAATGATCAACATTAATTATGAGAACAGCAAGAAAACAAAGTAAATGCTGTGCAATCACGTTTGGAATATACGGTACACAATATGAAGGAACTGAGAATGCTGGCCATGGGCAACTAATAGAGCTGCCATTGCTGACATTTCCTCTGGTAACCACGAAGTCATTAGGGGAGAGTGGCACAACCGACCATCAGAAGCTCTAACCCAGACACCAGACAATGAAACAGAAAAAATCAATAGTTGCTTTGATTGGCATATTTTGTGTCTGTTAAATGAAACCTAGTACTTCTACTGTCTATGACTTTTTCTTCCTTTTAGTCTTCAGTATTTTGGCTCTCTTTGAAAAGTCCCTATAGAACTATAACTATTTTTTATTCTTGTTTATGTATCTATATATTTATTTGAGGTGGAGTCTCGCTCTGTCGCCAGGCTGAAGTGCAGTGGTGCCATCTTGGTTCACTGCCACGTCTCCCTCCCAGGTTCAAGGATTCTCCTGCCTCATCCTCCTAAGTAGCTGGGAGTACAGGCACATGCCAGCACATCCAGCTGATTTTTGTATTTTTAGTAGGGACAGGGTTTCCCCATGTTGGCCAGGATGGTCTCGATCTCTTGGCCTCATGATCCAACTGCCTGGGCCTCCCAAAGTGCTGGGATTACAGGCATGAACCACGGTGCCTTGCCAAACCTGTAACTATTCTATATGATCTTTGGTTTGTAAAGGATCTGAGCAGGTCATTTGCTCCAGTCTCCTAGGTATTAATGTCCATCTATCCTCCTCAAATGCTTAGACATTACGATCAGTTCTCAGGGATGAAGGAAGGGAAAAACTTAAGGACTGTGTGTGAGGTTTACAAATTTAACAGTCTTGCAAGTCTTCACAAGTAGCTATCTCTAGCTTCAATTTCTTCACTTGTAAAATGGGATATTCATCACACTTTGTTATCCTTATGAAAGTTAATTGAAAAAAAAAACTAAGTTTTTATTATTAGCTAAGCTAAAGCCTCTTAGTATTTGCTTTTATTATCTATTTTATGTTTGTTTCTGAAGTAAATACAGAATGAAAATGTATACAAATAAATCCCTCTTCAGTTCATTGAAATAATGTCAAATATTCTCTGGAGGTGACCTATAAGATATTTTGTCCTTCCCAATTTCCTAAGCCAAAGTTCTATGCTGTAGGACCATTAACTGTTTTTAAGATTGTTTTAGGTGGTTCATGGTCATAGAATTAAGTATAATTTTGATTAATTTATAGTTACTTTTTGTATAAGACATGATACCCATGTTTCAGTTATTTAGAATACTGAAGTTTTCTTGGCAAATGCACTTAATGTACTTCACTTATGTGTGAATGTGGCAAAAATCATTAATATTATACCCTTGTAAAAAATTTGGAAGCATTATATAGTGTTTTCTGTCCACTCCCATAGTCTATCTCCCATCCAAAATAATTTTCTTGTTGTAACACACAGAGCTTTTAAGATTGCAAAACATCTGTGTAATAGTCTGCCATGCTATAAAATATTTCAGCAACTTAGAGAATCATGCTTAGGATCTATGTTTTTTCCCAAAGCAGTGCAAACAGAAAGAAAATAGGTTCAGATTTCATTAGAAGTCTATGGTTTTAGCAAGTGGAGAGAAAACATAGCTCCCAGAAATGTGAAGAAAAAAGTTAGCACAGTGTCAGCCAAGAGAAGAAAAGGTTAAAGTCATAGGACTTGGTTCTTTTTAACACCTTTTTTTTTTGACTCAACTACTGCAGAAATATATTCTTTCTGTACCCACACACCATCAAAAGTTGTCATTGCATTTCTGAATTGAAAGTCTGACAGGTAGTCTTCCCAGCAATAGAGCAAAGTTTTAAGAATTTATATTTATGTATATAATTTTATAATCAGTGTGGTAACACACAGTTGTCATAAGTGATTTGATGCATTAATTTTTGACATGACATTTAATATTGCAACTAGGCCTCAAAAGAAGAGCACTGGGTATTAGCAGAACATCTTGCACTCACCATTCACTATAGGTTTTTCATTTGAATTCCTCATACTCTTATTCCATCTTTCAAAGATATTATATATATATGAAATATACATAAATATATGTATATCTATTTAAACGTCTCTATAAATTTATGTATAAATATATATTTATGTATAAAAATATATATGAAATATTTAAATATATTTATAAATATATGTAAAATATATGTATATAGTCTTGTCTGAGCAGATTAATTCTTAGTGTTATCCAGCTTCTTTTTAACTTTTTAGGTCTTGCCCAGTTTTCCCTCTATTTTTATTGTAGAAGAAGTTCTGATAGGTGACTGATTTTTCCTAACTTGTATGTGACTTTTTTTTTTTACTTATTAAGTATGTATTTTTTTAATTAACTTTTTATTTCCATCTATTACAAGTAGATGTTAGGGAAGAAAAGCAGTTCTAACCAAACATTTCTGACAGGAGAGTAATCTTTTCTTATAATTCAGTTTATATTTTAATTTTTCATTTTAGGGCAATATTCATTCTTTTGATCAATCATTTTTTCCCATAGTTACATAAATATTTATAAACTTTCATATTTTGTTTTTATCAGAATGAATTGTATTTATATCAAGCTATATCTCTGTCTGAAAGTTGTTTTTCCATTGTAGCTATTTACTCTTTAAAGTTTCTAATCTTTATGATTCCCCAAATTATGGTTTTGGTCGCTGAGCATGCCTTCTGAGGTATGAAATCTACCATTATATCATTTTATCTGTTAGTTTCTTTTTTCTCTTGTTTCATTTAACTGTTGTAGTTATTAACTTGACTCAAGTATCTTGGTGTGGCTTTAGGAAATTTCCTCCTCTTCTCAGGTTATATATTCTCCTAGATTAAATTTTTGACTGCAGTTTGCATATCACATTTCTTTCACTTATGTTTTGGTGTAATCACTACTATCCATTTTTAAATTTAATTTTGCTCATGCTCCAATTGTGCTATGGAATTTGAATATCTCCTTTGATACTTTGCTGGTAACTCCTCGACATAGCAGAGATCTGTTTATTTCACTAATAAGGTAACATTCCCCTAATATAATACCTATATTTTGTTAGTTTCACATGAGATGGCAGTAGAAGGATCATAAATTCCACTGAGACATCTTTCCTGTGAGCATAAGACTCCCATCTCACTTTTGTGTTGTTTTTTTCCCAATAATTTGGAATTTCTGTAAATCTCCTATGGAGATAAGATCCAGCTTTGAAACTGTCTTACAATTATATCTGTATCCCTGGAAACACAAATTCCATCAAAAAGTCCTGCTTGTTAACATGCCTTTCCCAAATGGAAAGACAAAACTGTGTGCAGAGATTCACGCTGTGAACTTTTATAGGGGAAGCAACACAGGAATTCAACAGAAAAACTGAAAGAAACCACTGGCACTTTGAAGGTAGCAGCAGGCAGCTTACTCCAAGAACCAGGCAGAAAACTGTGTCTCCAGAGTGTGAAAGGGGGAGAGATTCTCTCTATGATACGCCCTCCTACTGGGAAGCCAGGCAATTCAGGCTATGGAAGAGTGCCTTAACCCTACCTTGAGCTGATTTTGTGAGCTTTGGGAAGTATATGAGAACGCATGGCATTGGGAAGTGCTTGGCATATACTCCCAGACCTTAGCAGAAATGGAAGGAAGCCATTCCTGAGCCTACTTCCTAGGGGACCTTGTGGGAAGTCTGCCAGCTAACTTAGGCAGCAGTCACAGGTTGAGAGAAGCTCCCAACTAAGATTTGTGATATAATCTTGCATGAGGATAAACCTTCTTGACAAGAACGGAAGGGCCAGTTGGAAGTGCGCTCTAGCCATAGGTGCAGGGGTTGGGCACCCTTAATTCATGGGCAAACTGGGAAGGCAATGGCCTGAAAGCTGCAGTTTTTGTCTCTGTATGGAAGGCCTGTGGCCTGGGGTGGTTTTGTCTTCTGAGTGCAGGCAGCGCAGAACTCAGCTAGCTGTTGATAGCAGAACATTGCTGGTGTGAGACTTGCCTTGTGAAATGCATGGTAGCTGGGTAGGGCTTATTGCCACCTGCTACCTCTCTCCCTGCATGGAGTCTTTTGTGCAGCAGATAGTTGTGTTCCTCCCTGGGATGTTACCCTAGTGGCCATGGAATTGCCCTCTGATCCCCACTAGGGCAGCTGCTTGTGCAGTATGGAAAGCCAGAGCATAAACTTGACTGCCCTACCCTCCCCACCTGGCTTTGCCCCTCCACTTACCCTCGTGGCTTCTCACAATAAACAGGGCCTTTAGAGAGCTCCATGGCCCCACTCATTGTCTGAAACACCAAAGTACTTCCACTGGGTAACACAAAGCAAACACAAATCCTACTGCTACTACTAAGTCTACTGCTGTTTTGCAAGTGCCCCCTCATGGCTGGAGGCCAAATGACACAGTCCATACAGCACCTGCAGGCACAATAACAGTGCTCAGGAAGGAGAAAACTTGTGCAACCTTAGCTATTGTCATTGCCTACATCACCCAAACTAGCCAGGAGGTCTTGAGCTTGTCCATATGCCCAGTACCTTACAACTACAGCTGGCATTTGAGAAAGCTAACTAAGGCTATTTATAACCTTAAAATCTTACAGAGTCTCCGTCACTTTCATCAGAGCTGGTGCTGGTATCTGCTGATGGGAGATGAGAGGACAGGTCAGCTTGGTCCAGCTTCACCGGACATCCATCTGGAGCTAAGAACAGAGTCCAAGCTACTGCACATCCTGCAGACCTGTCTATAGCCTGAATCAACAGAGAGCTTCTTCAGTTGGCTAACAAGTGACCAATTCTCCTTAGAAGGATGTATTAGACTGTTTTCACACTGCTGGGAAGAACTACATGAGACTGGGTAATTTATGAGGTAAAGAGAATATGTGGAATATTTTATTACACATTGTTTCTAAAAGTTAATATTGGTTTAAAAGATAACAAAATAAAAATATATTCTAAAACTGTAATGTGTGATGAAAATTCCAAATCCACTTCTCTAGTTACTTTGGAATATATAATTAAATTAATGTTAACTAAAGTTGCCCTATTATACAACCAAGCAATAGATCTTATAATTTCTAACTTCATTCATTGTATCTATTAATCAACCACTTCTTACCATGCTTCCCAGACTCTTGTATCTATCATTCTACTCTTTACCTCCATTAGACAATTTTTTTTAGCTTCCACATAAGTGAGAAGATGTGATATCTGTCCTTTTGTGCCTGGATTACTTTATTTAACATAGTGTCCTCCACTTCCAGCCACGTTGTTGCAAATGACAGAAGTACGTTATTTTTAATGGCTGAATAATATTCTGATAGATATATACATATCTTTATTTGTATTCTTCATTATTTTTAATATTAATAAAAATTTGCTTTAGAATTTACAAATATTGCTCTTAACCTCTAGAAAAATTTACCCTTTTTTGAAAGTTTCAATACAGCCATGGAGAAATAAAGATATTAGAAAATAAATCCAAATATTAATAACCAGAAACAAATTTTCATAACCAGAAACAAAATTTTGGAATATCACTGAATTTATGTTGTTCGTCTGAGTAAATGTATTCTACAGAACTTATTTCTGGGCACATAGTAGTTTCTGTTAATAAAGATTGTAACCAAGAATAAAATTCTCCAAAAAAAGAGGGAGAGAAAGTACTTTATTTGTACTGAGTTACTTGGGTTTTATTTCAATGATATTTACAAAATACATACATGGGAAAAGTCACTTTTTAATGATATTGGCATTTTATATATTGGATGAGTATTTTACCATTACAAAGGAGAATCCATGAGCAAGTCCTTCCAACCTGAATGTTTCTACCTAGAGCAAAATTTGATCAAGGAAGCTATCTAAGAGCATCCACTTTGCATTCAATTTACTTTATTAGTCAAATCTGTACATACTCATTCATATATGCATGCACACCCAGACATACGCACACTTCTTAGAAATGCTTGAAACACACCCAGAAGGCAATAATAATAGTGCTATAGATTCCAGGAGTGGAGGAACACCAGGGTTCTTCATCTCAAGTCGAACTGGATAAAATGATACAGACACATGTAGAGTCTTAAGGGTCAGAGAGTTTAATAGGCAAGTAAGAAGGAAGAAGCTGCCCTGAATAGAGACATAGGAAGGGGACTCCAAAGCTGAGAGGAAAACCACCAGCCAAGTTATATGAGGAGGCTGCAGGAGGAGACGTCCGGTTTGTATAGGGCTCAGGGGCTTGGTTTGACCAGGCATGTCATTCACATAGACGTAAAAAACTAGCCCTCCCACCCTAGCCATTTAATATGCAAATGCAGGGCACCATAATGGTCTACACAAGTGGGGGTATGTGGGGGCAGCCATGTTGCCAGAAACCTGTGAGGGCAAGGACAGGAAGAAGGAGGGAATTGCCATGTTTGGGTTGACCCAGTTTCTAATGGTTTTCATTTGCATATCAAAGGTTGCCTGGCCTGCTCTAAGGGCGGGGGCTTTCCTACTAGACAAGAAACGTTTCTGGAGCTTCTTTAAGAGACAAAAAGACCCCTTTTCCTCTCTATCTTCCTAAAATAATTTCTTAATCCATCCTAACCAGTATGTATTAATTATACAAACAATTTTTACTATCGCTAGAAAAAAATCTTCACCAATTGTCAGAATATTGGAGAAAAATAAGAAAAAATAATCCCTGAAATAAAACAGAAGAAAAATTATGCCAGTTTATTTTTTAAAATCTTAGGACAATTACCACTCTTGAAAATTAAACTTTTATCTTTAAATTAATTATATGTTCTATTGACTTGTCCTCTCATACTTGCAAACTGATAAGCTCATTGAACTATGCCGATAATAACCCTATATATAATAAATAAATACTTTTCTAGTAATGTATTTATTTTATAAATTGAAATTGTGTATAGTAATGTAAGGTGAACAACAACAGCATGTAAATAAACAGAAATGCTTTCTGCTGTGAATTTGTGAGTTAATTTACCATTGTATATCATGCTAACAGATCAATATATATACTTGTTTCCAAAAAGTGTACCCACTTATATAATACGCATTTAGGAAAATGAGAACTCATTTTAATCATTATGAATAATTTTTAAACTGCACATAAATACAATACAAATAAAAATATACATATTCATCAAAACTGGCTTATAATTCCATGATTAATACTAAGTTAATTTGGGTAAAATGGGTTTCAATCAGTGCCACATAGCATTGTCTTCCCCAGTTTGGGTATTCCGATTGCTCATGTCTTCTTTAATGTACTCAGTATATTCTTCGCCTTTAAATGGGACATGGGAACAAATGGCTCATTTGTCTGTCCCTAGTGTAATACTTAAAGGCAATTTTTTAAAAAAAGAATCTTCAAAATTTCCCAGTGCTGAAGTGTTCTGTAAGAAATCTGACAAATGTAGCTGTGAGGTAAGATGCTTTGGATAGGAATTAAGATCAAAGTCACCTCCAAAGATGTAAGGTTCAGAGTATGTGAAGAGCTGACTAAGGATTTCTTGACATTCTGCTGTATTTTTATCCATATAACGATCTTGGCATGGTCATAAACCTATCATTACTATCCCTTGACCTGTCCTTAAAATGAAATATTGCTTTTTATGATATAAAATGTCGATGGCACGTCTGAATGCCTAAAAGGGAGCAGAAAAGGAGTCATATGGGAGAACCTCTATAAAAATGG
This sequence comes from Leontopithecus rosalia, assembly GCA_028533165.1. Classification (NCBI taxonomy): domain Eukaryota; kingdom Metazoa; phylum Chordata; class Mammalia; order Primates; family Cebidae; genus Leontopithecus; species Leontopithecus rosalia. Next base: position 18,343,991 of record CM052649.1, read on the forward strand.
AAATTCTAGGGTAAATTTTGAAGTTTTTCTTTTGTATCTGTTTCATTTTATACGTTATTTGTGTGTATATAGTACCCTGCAACAAATTATAGCAATATGTCACATGTTGAGATAATATAGCAGATGGATAAAGCAATACTGATAAATTATCCTAAACAAATAACATTTACATGATTCTTAACCTTGGCATTTTCAAGTATATTAATATATCTGATCTTGTATTTATAATCCTCATTTCAGAAATATCTGTTTTTATTCAAGCAAAACCCCTATTACTGGCTACAACAGACTATCTTCTAGATAGTGGGTTTCTTCATGGAAGTTTTAAATTCACTATTTCTTTTTAAAAAGCGATTATGCTGTCGTAGCATTTTTTTCATAGTATTGCTTCCTCACTGACAGAGAGGTCAAAATCAACCTACAGTGAAATGCTTTATATATTAAAATTGCCTTTAAGGATAAACAACATGGAGAATTTGATAGCTTTTTATGCAAATATATTTAGAGTACAGCATTAATCCAATAAAATAATGAAGAATTATTTGTCTTAGGCATTAGAGTGAATTTTTTTCACTAAATTCAATTGTGCCTTTTATTAATAACTATGAATGTGGAAAATTTGGCCTGTTTTTCTACAGCAACGTCATTAAAGATCATTTTTGGGTTTTTTTGTGTGTGGGTGGGGGTGAATGTGCTCATATACTTGTGTGTGTTGTCTTTTTCTATGCATTTCTAAAGATCTAGTAGTTCATGAATAAGAAAACCAATACCATATAATCAGTAATACATAAAAATATTAACTATCAACTTTTATAGTCATGCAAATGAAAATAAATATATATATATTAGGATCAGAATAACATACTTTAAATGGTTATTAAATTAATTTTGTTGCTGACACTCATCTGAGCCATAAATAGGTTCATTTCAGAAAGCCCTTTCCCTCACTCTGCTTTGCACGATCCATATTGCCCATATTGCCAGCCTAATGCCATCTGATATCAGGGGGTAATATATGCTAGTAAGAAATGCTAATAAGAAATAAGGTATCCATCTTTGCATCCATTAAAAATGGAATTAAAAAATTACTCAGGATCATGCAATAGGAAATATTGTAAATTTTAAATTATATAAAATTATTTTTTCTACTATCAAGATAATTATCACTGTAATTCTTTTCAGTTTGATAGTTAAAATTAAATTTCTTTGAGTCAAAGGCAGTTTGTCTGTCACATCTAAAACTATGAGAATGGTGCCTGATACTGTTTTAGCAAACCCTCTGGGGATTTAGAGTCACAGCAAAAGTAGAAAACCACTTCTTTATATCTTTCTTGTTGAAAATTGACAAAATATAGTTGTATATATTTTTGGGGAATAAAGTGAGGTTATCATTTCTGAATACAATGTGGAATAATTAAATCAAGCTAATTAACATATCCATTACCACAATTAGTTATCTTCTTTTATGTTGAGAATATATGAATCTTACTCTTAGGAATATACACAGACTATTATTAACTATTCACCACACTGTGCAATGAATCTAAAAAACCGCTGTTTTTGTCTGACTGAAGCTGTGTGCCCTTTGACCATTATGTACCCATTTCCCCACCTTCATAGCCTCTGGGAACCACCGTTCTACTCTCTGTTGCTATGTAATTCAGAACATGTGGCATTTGTCTATTTTCTTGCCTGGCTTATTAAGAAAACATACAAATGGCCAGGGGATATATGAAAAACTTATCAATATCACTAATCTTTAGGAAAATGCAAATTAAAACCACAATGTACTATCGTCTCATACCCGTCAGAATGGCTATTAACAAAAACATAACAAATAGCAAGTGTTGGCCAGGATGTACAGAAAAGGGAACACTTTCCCACCATTGGTAGGAATGTACATTGGCATAGCTATTACTTTTTCAAATACAAAAGAGCCAGATTAGTCCATTTTTAATTGAAAAGAAACCTTAATGATTCATAGTGTAAACTTCCATGTATTTATTTGTATCAATAATATATTTAAATTTTTGTTCTATGGTTAAGTAGTCATTTTATGAACACGATTAAATGTAGTCATAAAGATTTTAGTTGCATATCCATTGTAGAAATGTATGTATACATATATATTTAACTCAATATTGGCATTTTTGAGGAAACCACAAAAATAACAACTCAACCTCCCAGAACAGTTTTTCTTGTTCTTTATACAGTATGTTTTGTTGTTAGCTACATGAACGCACATGATGAGACATGAGCAGTAATTCTAATGTTTCATGAAAATAAATGCATTTTTAGATTCATCAAAGGCAATACTACTTTGAGGATGCAAGAAAAATGGCATGTCTCAACATTTCTATTATGTGCCTATAATTCTATAGCTTTTATAGAAATATTAAATGTTGTTTTCACTGATTCATGGATTATAAAATATGTTGTTTTTAGATTTGTTAGAAATAACCTTTTATAAATAATACTGGAAACGTCAATTTTGAAGTTGTTTCATAGCTTTAAATATGTTATATTATGACAGATGTCTTTTAATACAATGCAAAACAAAGTAAAACAAAAATCTCAAAGAAAAAACTTGTCACATTCTCGTTCTCCTCTTCAGTAAAATGTCAATCTAATAGAGCCTACTTAATCAACGTTAATATACTGGGCTCAATGCAGCAGGGTTAATAAAAGAATCCATAGGATATATGAAGAAATGAATAACCATTAGCATACGGCTTTAAATTTGCTTAGGAATGTAAATAATGACTGATGTGTCATTTTATAGCTTATAGTGATAAGAGAAGATGGAATCATTAAAGCAGCATGATTTTTCATTTATTTAGTCTGACATATTTTATATATTGAGTCAATTCTAAGTATAATCAGCCAGTAGCACTGTAGAATTAAATTCTAGAAATAGTAGCAAATGATGGTTTTTCCGTCCGGCATTCACATATGTTTACAGGAATTTGTGGTGTCATTATCTATATTATGCTCCTAAGGACCAGTATCAGAACCAATTTAGGAGTCGTGTACACAGTCATGTGGTCACTTTCAAAAACGGGTCTCCTTTGTTATTCTAAGGAGCAGTGGAACTCAGAACAATACTTTGAAGACTAAGGATGGAGTGGTGCATGCTGGCTCTACCCATATATTATTTCGCATTTTTTATCATAGTGCATACAGTCAGCATGCTTAAAGTAAGTGAAGAAGATCTAACCCTATCCCTTTAGAAATATAGGACTATGGACATGTATGAAGCTTTTATTATTCTTCGGTACATGTATTTGTTATTCTTCAGTAAGAATGGTAAAATAAGTTCAGATCTTCAAAGTTTCATTTAAAGAGAATAGATTTCATTTCAAAAGAATTCTAGTATAGAATGAATTTCTAAAGAATGGTCTTATTTCCTTCTGTCATGATTTTTTCACATTAACATATTGTTACATATAATATTAATTTTACAAGGAATGTACATATTTTTAATTTTTACAAAAGTAAACCATCAAAATAAAAAATTTCTTTAATACTATATTTTCTAGTTAAATTATATTTTGGAGAATTTTGTGCTTTTTTTAAATTATACTTTAAATTCTGGGATACATGTGCAGAATGTGCAGGTTTGTTACATAGAAATACACGTGCCATGATGAATTGCTGCATCCACCCCCCTATTACCTACATTAGGTATTTCTCCTAATGTTAGCTCTCCCCAATCCCCCTACACCCTGATATCCCTTCCCTAGCCCCCACTGCTGACAAGCCCCGGTGTGTGATGTGACCTTCCCTGTGTCCCTGTGATATCATTGTTCAACACCCACTTATCAGTGAAAACATGTGGTGCTTGGTTTTCTGTTCTTGTGTCAGAAATGATGGTTTCCAGCTTCATCCATGTCCCTGCAAAGGACATGAACTCATCCTTTTTTATGACTACAGAGTATTCCATGGTATATATATGCCACATTTCCTTTATCCAGTCTATCATTGATGGACATTTGGGTTGGTTCCAAGTCTTTGCTAAGGTAAACAGTGCCACAATAAACATACATGTACATGAGTCTCTATAATTGAATGTTTTATAATCTTTTGGGTAAGATTGCTGGGTCAAATGGTATTTCTAGTTCTAGATGCTTGATGAATTGCCACATTGTCTTCCACAATAGTTGAACTAATTTACACTCCCACTAACAGTGTAAAACCTTTCCTATTTTTCTATATCCTGCCCAGCACCTGTTATCTCCTGATTTATGAATGATTGCCATTCAAACCAGTGTGAGATGGTATCTCGATGAGGTTTTGATCTGCATTTCTCTAATAATCAGTTTTGATCTGCATTTCTGTAATGACCAGTGATTATGAGTCTTTTTCATACATTTTTTGGCTGCATAAATGTCTTCTTTTGAGAAGTGTCTGTTCATGTCCTTTAGCCACCTTTTCATGGGGTTGTTTTTTCTCTTCTACATTTATGTAAGTTCTTTATAGATTCTGGTTACTAACCCTTTGTCAAATGGGTAGATTGCAAATTTTTTTCCCATTTTGTTGGTTGCCAGTTCACTCTAATGATAATTACTTTTGATGTGAAGAAACTCTTAAGTTTAATGAGATATCATTTGTCTATTTTAGTTTTGTTGCCATTGCTTTTGGTGTTTTAGTAATGAAGTCCTTTTCATGCCTATGTTCTGAATGGTTATCATCTAGGTTTTCTTCAAGAGTTTTTATGGTGCTAGGTCTTATGTTTAAATCTTTAATCCATCTGGAGTTAATTTTTGTACAAGGTGTAAGGAAGAAATCCAGTTTCATTTTTCTGCATATGACTAGCCAGTTTTCTCAACACCATTTATTAAATAGGGAATCCCTTTCCCATTGCTTTTTTTGGGTCAGGTTTGTCAAAGATCAGATGGTTGTAGTGGTGTGGCATTACTTCTGAGGCCTACGTTCTGTTCCATTTGTCTATATGTCTGTTTTGATACCAGAACCATGCTGTTTTAATTACTGTAGCTTTGTGGTATAGTTTGAAGTCACGTAGTATGATGCCTCTAGCTTTGTTCTTTTTGCTTAGCATTGTCATGTTTATGTGGACTCTCTTTTGGTTCCATATGAAGTTTAAGATATTTTTTGTAATTCTGTGAAGAAAGTCAATCTTAGCTTGTTGGGATAGCATTGAATATATAAATTACTTTGGTTGGTATGGCCATTTTCACAATATTGATTTTTCCTAACCATGAGCATGAAACATTTTTCTATTGGTTTGTGACCTCTCTTGTTTCCTTGAGCAGTGGTTTAGCTCTGCTTGAAGAGGTCCTTCACATCCCTTGTTAGTTGTATTCCTAGGTATTTTATTCTCTTTGTAGCAATTGTGAATGGGAGTTCACTCATTATTTGGCTCTCTATTATTGGTGTATAGGAATGCTTATGATTTTTGCACAATGATTTCATATCCTGAGACTTTACTGAAATTTCTTATCAGTTTCAGGAGATTTTGGGCTGAGACAATGGGGTTTTCTAAACATACAATCATGTCATCTGCAAACAGGGACAATTTGACATCCTTTCTTCCTATTTAAATACCCTTTATTCATTTCTCTTGTCTGATGGCCCTAGCTAGAAATTCCAATACAATGTTGAATAGGAGTGGTAAGGAAGGGCATCTTTGTCTAGTGCCAGTTTTCAAAGGGAATGCTTCCAGTTTTTGCCTAATCCGTATGATATTGGCTGTGGGTTTTTCATAAATAGCTTTTGTTATTTTGAGATACATTTCATTCATATCTAGTTTATTGAGAGTTTTTAGCATAAAGTGCTGTTGAATTTTGTCAAAGGTCTTCTCTGCAACTATTGAGATAATCACGTGGTTTTTGTCTTTGGTTCTGTTTATGTGATGGATTACATTTATAGATTTGTGTATGTCAAACCAGCCTTGCATCCCTGGGATGAAGCCTACTTGATCATGATGGGTAAGCTTTTTGATGTGCTGTTAAATTCGGTTTGCCAGGATTTTATTGAAGAGTTTGGCTTCTATGTTCATCATGGATATTGGCCAGAAATTTTCTTTTTTAGTTGCATCTCTCCCAGGATTTGGTATCAAGATGATATTGGTCTCATAAAGTGAGTTAGGGAGGATTACCTCTTTTTGTATTGTTTGAATAGTTTCAGAAGGAATGCTACCAGCTCCTCTTTGTACCTCTGATAGAATTTGGCTGTGAACCCTTCTGGTCCTGGACTTTTTTGGTTGGTAGGCTATTAATTGCTGCCTCAACTTCAGCCCTTGTTATTTGTCTATTCAGGGATTCAACTTCTTTATGGGTTAGTCTTGGGAGGGTATAACTGTCCAGGAATTTATCCATTTCTTCTTGTTTCACTGGTTTATGTGCATAGAGATGTTTGTAGTAATCTCTGATGGTAGTTTGTATTTCTGTGAAATTGGTGGTGATATCCCCTTTATCATTTCTTATTGGATCTATTAGATTCTTCTCTCTCTTGTTATTTTATTAGTGTGGGCAGCCGTCTATCTATTTTGTTGATCTTTTCAAAAAACTGCTGGATTCATTGGTTTTTTTGAAGGGTTTTTTGTGTCTCTATCTTCTTCAGTTCTGCTCTGATCTTAGTTGTTTCTTGTCTTCTGCTAGCTTTGGAGTTTGTTTTATCTTGTTCCTTTAGTTCTTTTATTTGAGATGTTAGAGTGTCAATTTTAGATATTTCCTTGCTTCTTTAGAGTGCTAATTTTAGATTTTTCCTTGCTTTTCATGTGGGCATTTAGTGCTATAAATTTTCCTCTAGACATTGCTATAAAAATATTCCAGAGATTCTGGTACATTGTGTCTTCATTCTCATTGGTTTGAAAGAACATCTTTATTTCTGGTTTCATTTCATTATTTATCCAGTAGTCACTCAGGAGCAGGTTGTTCAGTTTCCATGAAGCTGTGTGGTTCTGAGTTAGTTTCTGAATTTTTGAGTTCTAACTTGATTGCACTGTGGTCTGAGAGACTGTTTGTTATGTTTTCTATTATTTTGCATTTGCTGAGGAGTGATTTACTTCCAATTATGTGGTCAATTTTAGAGTAAGTGTGATATGGTGATGAGAAGAATGTATATTCTGTGGATTTGGGGTGGAGTTCTGTAGACGTCTATTAGGTCTGCTTGGTCCAGATCTGAGTTCAAGTCCTGTAGTTCCTTATTAACTTCCTGTCTTGTTGATCTGTCTAATATTGAAAGTGGAGTGTTAAAGTGTCCCACCATTATTGTGTGGAAGTCTAAGTTCTCTTTGTAGGTCTTTAAGAACCTGCTTTATGTATCTGGATGCTTCTGTATTGGGTTAACATATTTTGTAGTCGACCTCCAGCTGACCTGCAGCAGAGGGGCCTGACTGTTAGAAGGAAAACTAAAGAAAACAGAAAGAAATAGCTTCAGCATTAATAGAAAGGACTTCCACTTAGAGATCCCATCCAAAAGTCACCAACTTCAAAGACCAAAGGTAGATAAATCCATGAAGATGGGAAGAAACCAGTGCAAAAAGGATGAAATTGCCAAAAACCAGAATGCCTCTTTTCCTCCAAGGGTCACAACTCCTCACCAGCAAAAGAACAAAATTGAACAGAGAATGAGTTGGAAAAATTGACAGAAGCAGGTTTCAGAAGTTGGGTAATAACAAACTTCTCCAAGCTAATGGAGCATGTTCTAACCCAATACAAGGAAACTAAGAACCTTGAAAAAAAGGTTAGATAAAATGCTAACTAGAATAACCAGTTTAGAGAAAAACATAAATGACTTGATGGAGCTGAAAAACATAGCACGACAACTTCATGAAGCATATACAAGTTTTAATAGCTGAATTGATCAAGTAGAAGAAAGGATACAAGAGGATGAAGACCAACTCAATGAGATAAAAGGAGAAGGAAAGATTAGAGAAAAAAGAGTGAAAAGAAATCAAAAAAGCCTCCAAGAAATATGGGATTATGTGAAAAGACCAAATCTACATTTGATTGTTGTACCTGAATGTGATGGGGGAAAATGAAACCAAGTTGGAAAACACTCTTCAGGATATCATCCAGGAGAACTTCCCCAACCTAGCAAGGCAGGCCAGTATTCAAATTCAGGAAATACAGAGAACACCGCAAAGATATTCCTCAAGAAGAGCAACCCCAAGACACATAATCATCAGCTTAAACAGGGTTGAAATGAAGGAAATAATGCTAAAGGCAGACAGAGAGAAGGGTCAGGTTACCCACAAAGGGAAGCCCATCAACTCACAGCATATCTATCAGCAGAAACCCTGCAAGCCAGAAGAGAGTGGGAGCCAATGTTCAACATCCTTAAAAAAGAATTTTCAACCCAGAATTTCATACCCAGCCAAACTAAGCTTAGTTTGGCTGTAAAGGAGGAATAGAGTCCTTCACAGACAAGCAACTACTTCAAGATTCATCACCACCAGGCCTGCGTTCCAAGAGCTCCAGAAGGAAGTGCTAAACATGGAAAGGAACAACATGTACCAGCCACTGCAAAAGCATACCAAATGGTAAAGACCATTGACACTATGAAGAAACTGAATCAACTAATAGGCAAAACAACCAGTTAGCATCAAAATGGCAGGATCAAATTTACACATAACAATATTTACATAAATGGGCTAAATGCCCCAATCAAAAGACACATACTGGTAAACTGGATAAAGAGTCAAGATCCAGCAGTCTGCTGTATTCAGGAGACCCATCTCACCGCAAAGACACACAAGACTCAAAATAAAAGGATGGAGGAAGATTTACCAAGCAAATAGAGGGCAAAAAAAAAGCCTTTTCTAGTCTCTGATAGAAAAGACTTTAAACCAACAAAAGAGACAAAGAAGAGCATTACATAATGGTAAAGGGATTGAGGCAACAAGAAGAGCTAACAGTCCTAAATATATATCCACCCAATACTGGAATTTTGTTATTGTACATAAACTATTTAAGAAAATCAACCTCTTCAACTTTAGCCTTTATCTTAATTAGTAGATGGACATTCCCTAATAAAGTATTCTCTGAGGCCACAGTTTACAAAAATTCTCTTTTAATTTTAGCTGCATTACACATGGAGTATGTTGCCTTACTTCTTACTTCATTTTTCTTTTCAGTTACTTTAGCTATTTGGACCTTTATTATTACATCTCTATTATGGTTAAAATGTCATGTTTTTCTTCGCTAACTTTTGATATATTTATCACCTTAAAGATAAATAAATATGCTCCCTGACTTTAGAAATGTTTTTTTCAAGGCAAAAAAGATGCATGTGGCTTAAATTTACTCTGTGCAATTGAGTACTGGCTGGATGCTCCTCTTTCCATTGCCTCCTCTTGGGTGTCCAGGAGAATTGCCTCTGGGCTGATGTTACAATCCTTGGTTCACTCTTTCTAAACCTATTAATTTGAAAGCTAGTGGAGGCTTTTGAGTAGGAACTTGGGGAAGTAGAGCCATTGCTACTTTTAAAATATCATTTAAAAATTATCAAATTATCATATGGAGTTCTTCTCATTGAACACCCATCAGGCTACTACATGAGCAAGGAATAAATCTTACCATCTTCTGTGTGTGTGTGTGTGTGTGTGTGTGTGTGTGTGTGTGTATTTTTGAGACACAGTTTCACTCTGTCATCCAGGCTGGACTGCAGTGGCGCAATCTCAGCTCACTGCAACCTCTGCCTCCTGGGTTTAAGCAACTCTCTTGCCTCAGCCTCCCAAGTAGCTGGGATAAAGGTGTGCACTATCATTCCTGGCTAATTTTTGTATTTTTCATAGAGATAGGGTTGCACCATGTTGCCCAACCTGGTCTTGAACTCCTAACCATGAGTGATCTGCTCACCTCAGCCTCCCAAAGTGCTGGGATTATAAGTATGAGCCCATGCCAGGCCCAATAAACCTTAACTTCTTAAATTGCTGACACTTGTGACATTTTCTTGTTACTCTGTAATCATTGAATAGAGTCTATCCTATCCTGACTAGTATAAACATATGTAATAAGTCCAATGACAGAAGTTATTTTAAATGAGAAATTGACTCCCTATATGACCCCTTTTGCTCTTTTACTTTCCAGTCATCCCCATAGATGCCATTGTCAACCATCAACCACTATGTTGAAAGAATCTTAAGATGAATGGGCGAAAATTTTTGCAGAATACCCATTTGACGAAGAGCTAGTATTCAGAATCTACAAAGAACTGAAAAAAATAGCCAGGAAAAAACCAAACAACCCCATCAAAACGTGGGCAAAGGATATGAACAAACACTTCTCAAAAGGAGATATTTATGCAGCCAATTAACATATGAAAAAAAGCTCATCATCATTTGTCATTAAAGAAATGCAAATTAAAAGCACATTGAGATACCATCTCATGCCAGTCAGAATGATGATCATTAAAAAGTCAAGAGACAACAGATGCTGGAGAGGATGTGGAGAAATTGGAATGCATTTACACCATTGGGGGGAGTGTAAATTAGTTCAACCATTGTGGAAGGCAGTGCGGTAATTCTGCAAGGATGTAGAACTAGAAATAGCATTTGACCCAGCAATCCCATCACTGGGTATATGCCCAAATAATTATAAACCATTCTATTAAAAGACATATGCACAGGTATATTTATTGCAGCACTGTTCATAATAGTAAAGACTTGGAACCAACCCAAATGCCAATCAATGATAGACTGGATAAAGAAATTTTGGCACATATATACCATGGAATACTATTCAGCCATTAAAAAGTTGAATTCATATCTTTTGCAGAGACATGGATGGAGCTGGAAACCTTCATTCTCAGCAAACTGACACAAGAACAGAAAACCAAACATCACATGTTCTCACTCATAAGTGGGAGTTGAACAGTGAGAACACGTGGACACAGGGAGGGGAACATCACATACCAGGGACTCTAGGGGGGTCGGGAGCTAGAGAAGGAATAGCATTAGGAGAAATAAGTAATATAGATGATGGGGTGATGGATGCAGCCAACCACCATGGCATGTGTATTCCTATGTAACAAACCTGCATGTTCTTTACATGTACCCTGTAACTTAAAGTACAATTTAAAAAGACAGATGAAAGGATCACACACATATTGATGTAACTTAAGTCAATGGCTAATTTAACCTAAGTACTACTACATTTTCATACATTTTTAGTTTGTACATGGTCTCATTTTCTAAATAAGTAATCTTAAAATCTCCATTTGCCTGAAATTTTCAAATCCACACTTTTTGTTTGCCTGCACAATATTAACTTGACCTACAATGTCCTGAGAATTTCAGAATCAGTTAGTATTAACTCCCTCATCTTCCTTCCACCAGAATCTATCCATATGTCTGTCTACATGCATTTTCCTGCTCGCTTTTGCCCAAAACGAAAGGTATATCTTTGCTTTCTTTTCAATTATAATTGCTTGGTTTGAACTTTATTTCCTTTAAGCTTTTGGGGGACTATTCAATGCTCAGGAGATTTTCTCTTTTGTCACTCCCATTGTCACTTTTTATGCTGATTCATTAGCATTGAGAAGACTCTAGTTTTTTTTTAATTAACTTAATCCATCCTACTGTAAAGGACTAGTTTAACCTTAATCACTGCCCCACTACTTCCCAATTCATGTCAATCTGATGTTTCCATGACTGTAAAATTGCCCTTAGAAAAAAATATTAATATTGATAACTACCACAGTAATTCATATATTTCATAAGAAGTATTAAATATATTTTAATCACTATACTCGAGCAGAGTTTCATGACTTTAAACACTTAGTTGTAATGGCATTTAGCAATATAAAATTCACCTATTTTTAAATTATCTGTCTCTTGACCACTCTTTCAATCTCCTTTTGAAGATTCCTTTTCATCTTTCTTATTCTGAAGTATTGGGAACCTTCAGGATTCTATTTAAAATCCTCCGTTTTTACTTTCTACAGCCTCTTTCTGTGACATCACATTATTTCACAAGGCTATTTTTAAGTATTTTGCTCTTGTATCACTCACCATTTTATCTGCAATCCAGACTTCTCTTTTAAAATCCAATGCCGCTGGGCGCGGTGGCTCATGCCTGTAATTCCAGCACTTTGGGAGGCCGAGGCGGGTGGATCAGGAGGTCAAGAGATCCAGACCATCCTGGTCAACATGGTGAAACACCGTCTCTACTAAAAATACAAAATTAGCTGGGCATGGAGGCGCGTGCCTCTAATCCCAGCTACTCGGGAGGCTGAGGCAGGACAATTGCCTGAACCCAGGAGGCGGAGGTTGCGGTGAGCCGAGATCGTGCCATTGCACTCCAGCCTGGGTAACAAGAGTGAAACTCCGTCTCAAAATAATAATAATAATAAATAAAATAAAATAAAATAAAATCCAATGCCGCCAGAACCTACGCTACACAATGGGAAAGGATTTACACCATCTGCCATCAAGGTAAATGGCCTAGCTACCCGAGCAGCTTGCTTCAGCTGAAAATCTAGTGCCATGGCTAACTTTATTGGTTGGCTGTATTGTGAAGAAAGAAGTAATCAAGTCTTGTTAAAACTGCCTCAAGTTTTCAAGTCTTTTACTTTTCCTATATCTATTAGAATCACTGTAGTATATTCCCTCTCACCAGACTAATGTTCTTTCCTTTAATTTGACTTGCTATCTTTTATGTCTATAAATGTTTACAAATGGTTGAAAGAGTCTGATAAAAAGTTAAATACATTTATTTTATTTTAATATCATGATCTCAAATTTAAAGGTTCTTTCTACACTCTGTAGAAATAATATTGTCTTTCACTAGTAAGCTTAAATATTTTTGTAGATAGCAATTACATAGCTATCTTTCTTCACACTTCCTGTGTCTTTTGGCTTTTATCCCCACATGTAAAATTGATGTGGGAAGAAGGAAGGAAGGAAGGAAGGAAGGAAGGGAGGAAGGAAGGAAGGAAGGAAGGAAGGAAGGAAGGAAGGAAAGAAGGAAGGAAGGTAGAAAGGAAAGAAGGAAAGAAGGGAGGAAGGGAGGGAGGGAGGGTGGGAGAGAAGGAGGGAGGAAGGCAGGCCTGATTACTCTACATGTAAACCTCTACAGTCTGATTGCTCTACTTGTAAACCACTCTGGAGTTGCACTTGTGTTCTCCTTTCCTTTTCTTACAATTAAAGAAGTGTCCATCCTCTCACTGAGAGATAACCCTAGTTTTGTGTCCTGGATTACATTCTTTTACCTTTTATACCCACTTAGCTCATTTTATAAACCTTTTAGTCTTCTGCAACTTGAACCATCCCCTTTAGCATAGAAATGCACTTAAATCGTTAAAATTTCCCATGACTTTTCATCCCCATAAAGCTATTCTTCAATTTCTCAACAAAGTATCTTGGAAAATATTATCTATGTACTATGTCTGTACCACCTCAACTGCATTCGCTGGCTGCACCCTCAGTTTGGTTCTCATGCATATGCACAGCCAAAATATTCTGAGTGTTTTTTCCCTTCCTTCGTAGCTGCCACCCTCCCACCAGCATGCAACACTAGATTTCCTTCTCCTGATTAAAATAATGTCCCATTCATCTGTGATGACTCAAAATTCTTTCTTCTTTATGCTCTTTTACATGGTGATGTCCTCATCAAAGACCACATGCCTGATAACGCTGTAGTCATCACCAGGCAAAATCCCTCCTCTATGCTCCAGGCTTCTGAACAAAACTACATGATTTTATAAAGCTCACTGACCAAAGACTTACATCTTTAATGAGAGTGTTGTGTTCTTTAACTTTTTCCATCAAGAGGAAACAAACATCATAAGAAACCATGGGACCTTTCAAAAAAGGCAACTGATAAGGATGGAATTTGCTGGGATTTGTCACAGGATGGTTCAAGCAGAGAATGGGCAGAATTTTTGAACTGGAGATTTGCGAAATAGTTAGCCATTTTGTCTTTTGAGTCCATTAAGTGTCACACTTAGATCATTTTGTCCTAGGTCTCATTTTGCAAGAGACGGGTCTAACAAAAGAAAAACGATACCAACATATTTGAACTTAGTTTGTGATGCACAGCATGTCCTGTCTGGAATAGTTTATCTGTCTTGTGAGTCAGAAGACATTTTGCAAGCTGTGATATCTGTTTTAATTTCAGTTTTCCATCTCATAACTCAGTTGCCAGTGAGACTAATTTTCAGTTTATCACTTAAAATCTCTATGTTGCTGTCATAAAAATATTTCACATTTAAATGCTTTTCAAAAGTAAAACAAACAAAAACACAGAATACTTCCCTACGAACTTGATATTCCCAGTCATCTTTCGCCGTAAATGACACTACTATACACTGTTAGAGACAGAACATTTTCTAATGTTTTGATTCTGGACTTTCTTCATTGTCACTGATGTTTTAACATTGAGTATGTTATTTATAACAATTATCCACTGTTCAAATTCATACTGTCCCTACCCTATTATGTAAGCTTCTATTTCTCATCTTCATGCACAGCACAGGCTTATAAGCCAAAAGATCAAACAGCTCACTTTCATCCCTAGTGTAGACAACACTTTCCTTTTACTGAGAATAAAGCCAACGTTTCTGAACTAGATCATGAGGCCCTAATTCCCTGAGCTCTTCTGCTTCTCTAATCTCCCTTCGGGCACTCAATTCACCACTGTGCTCTGGGTCTCTGGTCCTCCTTCCAATTTGAAAATGAAAACTATAGTTTTCTTTCTTTTTAGCTTTATTGAGGTCTACAAAAATTGCATTGATTTAATGTGTACATTTTAATGAGTTTGTACATATCCATACACTTATAATACTATCACCACAACCACGGTACTGACTATACCCATCACCCCTAAAAATTCCCTTGTGTTTTTTTCTTTGGTGGTATTTTGTTGTTGTTGTCATTGCTGTTGGTAGGAACATGTAATATGAGATCCATCCTCCTAACATATTTTACAGTCTTCAACACCATGTTCTTAACTGTAGATACTAAGTTGTACAGGAGATCTCTAGAACGTATTCGTCTTGCGTAACAGAAACTTCGCAACAATTAAAAAACTGTTCCCCACGGCCTGCTTCCTCCAGTCCTCAGGTACCCAACATTGTATTGTCTGCTTCTATGAGTCTGTCAATTTTAGATACCTCATGTAAGTAGAATTATACATTTGTCTTTCTGCAGCTGGCTTATTTCACTGAGCCTGTTTGCCTATAGATTCATTCACGTTGTTGCAAATGGCTGGATCTCCTTTTCTAAGGCCTAATAATACTCCATTGTATGTCTATACTATATTTTGTTTATATAAATTGGAACCCTTACACACGGTTAGTGGGAACGTAGAGTGGTGCAGCCATGGAAAACATTATAGAGGCTCCTCAAAAAAATTAAGAGTGGATCTACAATATATCCAGACTCTTAAATAATGATGAAATTTTTTGGTCATTCCCGAGCTTGATCTGCTCTAGAAGCCCTCTTCATACCATCACACAAACCTAATGACTTATTCCTTTGCCATTCAAGATTTTTATTCAAAAGCAACTTTCTCAGAAGTATCTTTTGTAAACAATATTTTTCATTAGTCAAGTTCTACTGGTTGCTACGAAACACTGTACCTTAATAAGTCACTTGATAACATGTATTCAAACAGCAATTACTTATTTGTTAACTTGTGTTCACATGTGTAGGTGGGAAAGAAGTTTATATTCTCTTTAAATATTGACTTTACTAACAACTGTAATCACAGTATTTAGTATAGCATTTGTCATGGAGTAGGTTTTTCATAAAAATTAGTTGTATAAATAATAATAATAGGGATCATTTTATAAGTAGAAATATACCAAATTAATAATACTGGATTATGAAGTGAATAAACAACATAACTAGGGTGCTACTGCAAGTCCCACTTCCTTAAAATGATAATTTCATTTTAACATATTGCCTCACTTTAAATCACTGAATTTCCAAAAGACCACAGTTAATTTTTTCTATTTTTATCTGTTTTCCTCTAAGATTTTCTTAAAAAAATATTTTAGTCTTTTGATATCTATTTCTTTAGTGACTTTTATTTTCTAAGATTTCACATGTAATTTACTTTAATCCAATCTACAAAAGTTTGTTCAATACCTTTCTGAATTTTCAAAGAAATTTTAGAAATCCCATTGTGATCCCTTAAGGAATATGTTTGTTACCATTTTAATAAAGATGAATTACCTTGCTCACTTTTATTATTTTCTGTTCTAGAAAGATTTTTAAAATTGTTTCCTCTGTCAAGTACTTAAGATATTCTATGCATACAGAAATATGTAATTAATATTAAAATCAACATAACTACCTATACACATCTAAAGAAATATTACATTAGAGTTAAAACCCAATCTACACCATACTGTACTTATAACCCTTGCACTTACCAATCCAAGTAACAAAAGGGCTTAATGTATTGTTCATTTGTTAAAAATTATTTCACTCCATGTTATTTGTCCTTATAAATACAAACACATACAAATACATGTACATGTCAGTCTTCTAGATTTAATCTGTCTCCAGTTGGAAATGATACATTGTTGTAGGACTGTTTCTCCTTAGTTCAGCTAAAGATGGAGACCTTGTCACAAAGCCATAAAAATTAGACACACAGACAATTTGAAGGATGAGGAGGACAGGCTTCATAGGGAGAAAAGGAAAAAGGGAAACAGGGACCCTCCACAAGGCCGGGGTCCTGCTAGTGGGCTTCTGGCCTTGCAGACTGAACCCCAGATTTCACCCAGGAAGAGGAGAGGCCAGACTCCTCCAGCAAGAGCTTCTGTGGCTCCACCCCAGAGCTCACTCCTCCAGCTGCATAGGCATGCTGGAGTTTTGCCAGGGATCCCTTCCCACATGGCCATCTCACAATAGTTCTAATTGTGGACATTTCAGGTGTCTCTTGGTTTCTTTCCATTCTGTTTTTAAATTGCCCATTTTTTTCTTGGCTCATCTTTTGCACCAATAACAGGAAACAGTAACCAAGACACACTACTAATATTCAGTGCTTTGAATGAGTGGCCTAAAGACAGGATCCATTAGGCGTACTATATTCTTTCCATATAATGGCAAGCAATATTTTGTCAAATATTTTATTGCTTCATAATATAAGTAAGCATCTTTCCAACTTCTGCTTTCTATCCCTGAGACAAATGTCTTACACACGTTTGTTTTAACAAATCCACATATACAATTGCTCATTTCTGTATCAGATAGTTAATAATGTTGTTTTAAAAAAAAAAACCAATCTTGGGCCGGGCGCAGTGGCTCACGCCTGTAATTTCAGCACTTTGGGAGGCCAAGGCGGGTGGATCACGAGGTAAAGAGATCGAGACCATCCTGGTCAACATGGTGAAACCCCGTCTCTACTAAAAATACAAAAATTAGCTGGGCACGGTGGTGCGTGCCTGTAATCCCAGCTACTCAGGAGGCTGAGGCAGGAGAATTGCCTGAACCCAGAAGGCGCAGGTTGCGGTGAGCCGAGATTGCGCCATTGCACTCCAGCCTGGGTAACAAGAGCGAAACACCGTCTCAAAAAAAAAAACAAAAAAACCAAACAAACAATTTTATAACAGTAAAAATTAAGGCTGGGTGTGGTGGCTCACGCCTGTAATCTCAACACTTTGGGAGGTCAAGGCAGGCAGATTACAAGGTCAAGAGATTGAGATTATCCTGGCCAAGATGGGGAAACCCAATTTCTACTAAAAACACAAAAATTAGCTGGGCATTATGGCAGGCACCTGTAGTCCCAGCTACTCAGGAGGCTGAGGCAGAAGAATCGCTTGAACCCAGGAGGCAGAGGTAGCAGTGAGCCGAGATCACCGCACTCGAGGCTGGCGAAAGAGCAAAACTTTGTCTCAAAAACAAAGAGTAAAAATTTATTTATTTTTATATAATTAGGTTGGAATGGGCTTAGTATGAAAAAACTCACAAATATTTTGAAAAATTAATTCAATTTACTTGCCATAAAAGAAATTTGTGTATATTATTAGTCTTTTATAAGAACTAGGCTTTGACTACCAGCTTTTTAAAATATATTTTCATTTCATATTTCCCTAATTTCTGCTCATTCATTGCCTTGTTTAATGTCCACTTAATTTATTTGTCTAGCTTCAATAATTACAATACACAATATTGTATTGTAATAATACAATAATTATTTTCTAGTGTATCAATAATTACACTAATTTTTAGTATTATTGTCTAATATAAACATGTAAAGCTATTTCAAGTGATCCAAACATTACTCAGGCATTATATTTTTACTACTCTTAGTATTTTCTAATTCAAATGTATTTCTAATTTTAATATTCTTCCACTTACAAATTACCATTATGTTGAATACTTTCTAAACACCCTTTAATTTCTTTTGTGTGACTGATACCTAAATTAACTATAACATCCCAGAGAATGTCTGTAAAATGATGCCATTTTGATGAAATACAAAAATCTCTCCTTTGTTTTATAATTTCATTTCGTGAGCTCATTTTCAGGTAAGCTTAGCAGAACCTGTAAAACTTGGGTTGACAATATATTCTTCAGAAAATACTGCATTTTTTATTACAGGTTCTGAGGTTGCCGGATACCCAGGGCTAATTTCAGTTAATCATGTTTTTCTAAGTTTGGGGATAGCAGTTATTGAAAATGCAGAAATTAGATATATTAAAGGGTACTTCTATGATTACAAATTTCCCAGGACACCTTTTTGTTATGCATTGCTCAGGTGTACAAAGATTTCTTCCCTTATTGTCTCCTTTGCTTCTGCAACCTGTTCTTATTAAGACTACCATTTTGGTTCTTTGGGTTCTGTGTCTGCCTGTGATGCTGTTTCCCATTCAAAATACTAACTTTGTTAAGGTCTATGCCTTCTCTCATTCTCTAGCGTAAGCTTTAAATATGCTACTCTCTAGTGTACCGAAATAAACAAAATCCTCTAGAGCAGGTCAAATGTATATTTCAGCTTGCAAGTCTGATTTCCATCCCTCTTTTTCAATCTTAGTTGTTGTTTTTACTTTTTTGTCAGAAAAAAAAAGCTTACAAAGAATTTTATCTTTAATATGAGGTTTTACTTTTTTTTTTTGGTGACAAGTTTTTGTTTTTGTGTGTTAGGATACTGGATGTCCAGGAATAGGATTTTCCCGATTAATTTTCTACAGTAGAATATTGAAATCATTACTAAATATTAGAGTGACAATGTTCTCAAAAATTAATTGGAATATCTTTTCTCTCAGTGCCAGAGTTCATTCTGTAATACCTCTGCTAGATAATTATCTGTCATCTGCTTAAACACCATGAGACACATCTTATGTCATGGTAGAATATGAATGTTTCAAAATTTTCCATATATTAAGGCTTAATCGTCTTCTCTTTAAGTTGTCTTTGAGTCTCCTACTATCTTTGTTTTCCATATACGATTTTTTTTGAATTTGAAGTCAACATTTATTCTCATAGTCCCATTCTTGCAAAACAAATAATATAAACCTACATGTCCAATATTTGGAGCACTTAAGACACAGAAGTAATACATCACAAAATTTATGGATGGCTTATGGTTTTGGACTTGTCACCAAAACAAATTTGTGGACCAAGGATAATCATAAAATTGTTGAGTCAAGGAACAGTGAAATAAGCAATAATCAACATTTTGGAATCATGTTTTAAGCATTTTAAAAATACTTTAAAATAGATGTTACAAAATAACAACCTTTTAAGAAAAACTCAGTTTTAAAAAACCATATTCATCTTATACATTTTGCAAAGGCAAGCAAACCCAGGCTCAGATGAAGCACTGAGACACGAACTTCTGAAAATGGACGTTCTCCAAGGAAATCTCCCACAGACAGAAATAGAGAACAGTCAGCAGGAGACTCATGACTGATCCTAATTGACATTTCAGGCCACACAAAAAAAGCTGACTTCTAGAATAATCTCATGAAAGGCCTAGAAACCCAAAATACTATGCACTTGTTCTGATTGACCTGCTCTCAATAATGAAAGAAGGCTAAATTATCAGGCTATTGATGTAAGTTAAATGCATATAAGAATGTATAAAGGAAAGTTAACCCTATATACAATACAAGTTGGGAATTAGATAAACTAGGAGCAAGGAAAACGTTTCAGAAGTTCTAGATTCCTGTGATTTATATTTCTTAAAAAAAATTCAAAGGCAACCCTGCTTATGGATATTTATAGTGTGTCTGTTGGCTCACATTCAAGACCAACTCTTAGCTCCCTTAGGATCAATTCACTTCAAAGTAAAATTCAAAGGTGATGCACAAAGTATTTTAAAACACCTATCAAGATGTCAGTTGAATTTTTCAGATGTCGTATAAGATACTGAGTATGGTGTGGTAAATTTATAAGGCTTTTCTTTTTTATAGTGTTGGGGTCTTTATTTTTATTGATTTATAAAATATGTATATAGAACACATTATGCAACAAGCAGACGCATACTTAAGTTTCGTCTACTGCCTGGTATAAAAAATATCCTGTAGAATTGCGAAAGCATTTTAAAATACATTGTGAAAAAATAAGCTGACATACAATTTAATGGACTGATATTCCCAGGCCATTTTCTTATTTCGAATTCAGCTTGTAATCAAAGAATATATGTCTTTTGAAATTACCTTTCCCTTTACTGACATCCACAAAACATGAAATAGTCCTCCAGTCTTTTCTAGTTTAAATTTTTGCAAAGGAAAATAACTTCTTAACAATCTGATAAAATTATCATGCATTAAAATCACGGATTACTAAGAAATTTCATCTTGCATTATCCCCCCTTGTCTGCAATATCACTTTCCATGGTTTCACAGTTACATATAGTCAAGGCTTTCTGAAAATATTCCATTGAAATTTCCAGAAATTAACGATTCATGAGTTTTACATTGCATGCCATTCGGAGTAGTGGGATGGAATCTTGTGCGACCCTGTTCTGTCAGACCCAGGACATGAAGCATCCCTTGGTCCAGTGTATCCACATTATCTATCTACTCACCAGTTAGTCACTTAGTAGCTGTCCTACTTATCAGATTGACTGTTGTGGTAACACAGTGCTTGTGTTCAAGCAACTTTCAGTTTACTCAATAAGGGTCCAAAAGAACATAAGTAGAGATGCTGACATATTGTTATAATTATTCTATTAGTTATTACTGTTAATCTCTTACTGTGCCTAGTTTATAAGTTAAACATTATCATAGGTATGTATGCATAGGAAAAAGATTAGTATATAGAGGGTTCAGTACTATCTATCATCTCAGGCATTCACTGGGGATATTAGAATTTTATCTCCTATGGATGAGAGGGGAGCTACTTTAGAGCCATTAGTATTGAAAATGAAAATGAGACTTCATCGTTGCTGTAGCCTTATTTCCTAGCCACTATATCTCTTTGTTCCAATTATTTCTTTTTTCCATTCAGACCATATCAAGATGAGTTTGTCAGTCATTGAATGAACATTTTGACTGGACATATTCTGATGATTTATCAATATGATAAATTTGCTTTATCAATCAATATGAATTAACTAATAAGTTGTTTTTGATGTTCACATATTAGCCATTCTAGATTCACTATTAGTTAATGTCTAGCATGATCTTAGCATTAGAAAATTCATGGTCATAAAAGTGACTATGAAATTAAAAAACATTGAATTTTTTAAATATTTTATTTACTTCTTGGAGATTCACAATGAATTTTAAGACATTATAACAATGATACTTTTTGGTCTTTAAAACCTATTTAATTCAATATTTTCTTAATTTATCTGCAATGGAAAACAATAAAAATTTAGTCTTCTAATGCTTTGCTATGTTCAACTTGAGAAATGTCTCCACTTTGTAATCAAAACCCATATATGCTGGGCATGGTGGCTCAAGCCTCTAATCTGAGCACTTTGGGAAGCTGAGGCAGGCAGATCACAAAATCAGCAGCTCGAGACCAGCCTGGCCAATATGGTGAAACCCATCTCTACTAAAAATACAAAAAAGTTAGCTGGGTGTGGTGGCACATGCCTGTAGTCCCAGCTACTCAGGAGGCTGAGACAGGAGAATTGCTTGAACCCAGGAGGCAGAGGAGGCAGTGAGACCAGATTGTGCAACTCCACTCCAGCCTGGGTAACAGAGCAAGACTCTGTCTCAAAAAAAAAAAAAAAAAGAAAAAGAAAACAAAACAAAACCCATATGAATTTAGAAAATTAAACATTTAATATACAAATGTATCATCAGTAATACATATTTACATTAAATTTACATATATGTATACATATTTCAACACATTATAACCAAATGAAAGTATTTATACTTGATTGATGGAAAAGACAAATTAATATCAACACAAAATCTGTTCCTTCATTAACTTAACAAATGAACCCTATATTGTAGGTGTAGAAATTAGCTTGTCTATTAACTATATGAGAAAATTGCATATCTAAAGATATGAAAAAGAGAATGAAGTACATTGAGGAGCAAAGTACATTGAGGGTCCATTGAGAAGACCATAGCTGTTATGCTATATGGATTAAAGGATAGTTTGGTTCCATGCAAATCTGGAGAGGCAGATGACAAAGAGACTATTCAGGATTTTGATAATAAGTTTAAGGCTTTGAAATTTAAGGGAAACAGAAAAGACAATCAAATGATTTTAAACTAAATGTCTTAAGTTTTTTAAACGTTTAAATCTTTTCTTTCTCTAGTTTAAAAAATGAATTCCAAGGAGACAAAAATGAGTGTGGGGAATCTGATTAACTACTTTTGCAATCGACTGAACTACAGAGGATAATAAGGGAGTGGTTTAAGGGTGTCAATATGTGGTCTTTATATTTTGAATTTAAAAAATATGTTATATACACACATATATATGTTTGCTTTTTAGATATATATGTGTGTTTGTGTAATGTGTGTGTATGTGTGTATATATATACATATGTGTGTGTGTATATACATATATATGAATATATATGTATATATATATGAATATATATGTATATATATATATATATGAATATATATGTATATATATATTCATATATATATATTCTTCTCAGAAGGAGAGATACATCCATGGTTTTTAATATATATATATACATATATATATATATATATATATTCCTCTCAGAAGGAGAGATACATCCATGGTTTTTAATTTTCTGGATTAAGCATTGGATCAGTGTCACATATGCAGAGAAATAGTAGACAAGATGAGGTTTTCTTGAATATTTCATGTCGGTTTCCAGTTTTACTTAGGTAAGTAAGAATCAAAGTTTTCTAATTGTTCAGTTATACGTAATTACATAAATAATCTTACAATCATCCTTGACTCTAGTTTTTCTCATACCATAAGGCAGAACCACCATTTCAGCCTTCATCAATATTAGCATCCTAAAACATATCAGCATCTCCACTGTTCACAGATTGTTTAAAGCACTTCATCTCTTGCTTAATTTATTGCAGTCGCATTCTAACTGTTCTACCTCCCTCTGTAGATGCCTTCAGTCACAAAGGGCGACTAGAAATACATCTTGTTAAAATGTAAGGCAGTCATTGTAATTCCTCTGCTCAATAACTTTCAATCTTATTCACAGTAAGAATCAAACCACTTAAAATGATGCATAAGGTCTTTCTAATCAGAGCTCCCATTACTTCCTTGATGTTATCATTTTCTTCAATCTCCTTAGCCTTCTAGTAATATGCCTCAATGATCACTGGTCTGCCTCTCGGCCTCTGTACTTGTATCTTTTGACTGAACAGGTTTTTCCCAAGGTGACCCTAAGGCTATTTGTTCCACTTTCTTCATACTTTTTACACAGGAGTGCCTTTCTGGGCTACTCCATCAAAAATTACAGGCTTTCTTAAACCTCTTAATCCTTTCCTCAGTTAATATTGAGCCAATGATAAATTATTAATAAGGACATTACAGCTATTTAGTCTGTTTTATCTTTTGAAATAGTACCTAAACTACACAGAAGGCAAAATTTTATTTTATATTGTTTTCTTTCTGATTTATTCACTGGCTATTATATTCCCTATACACATACTAGGACCTCAATCAATACTTTTTAATGAATGGATGGATGCATGCATGAATATGTTGAGATTGAACTGCCAGCAAGATATCAAAAGAATGTTGTAAAGTGTACCTGCAGATATGGAAGCTTGGAGCTCAGAAGACAGTATTTGATGGAGATGTAGCTTTGGCTACTCTAAGTAAGTTTATATTGGTTTAAAATGGTATAAAACATAATTATCTAGAAAACGTAGAATTAGAATCTATAATATCATCTGTGTAATTGCAACATCTAATGATGTGTAAAAGCATGAAACCATGACATACGGGGCTCAAAACAAGGGTTCGGAAAATAAAGTAAGATTCAGGTTTGTGTGATCATGGAACTCAAGGATTGATGGCTACAACTAACCAACAACCAAACAAATGTAACAAGCTGCCATCGACAGAATAATTACTGGTAAATAGAGACTGAGAGGTTTTAACTGAATTTAATCAGTTAAAGGTCATCAGTGAATTGGTGAAAGTAAAATGAAACCAAATAGAACCTGTGGCATAGAGAGTAAGGAAGTCAAGTTAAAAGGGAATCAAAGGCTGGGTGCAGTGGCTCATGCCTGTAATCCCAACACTTTGAGAGGCCAAAGCAGGCGGATTGTCTGAGGTCAGAAGTTCAAGACAAGCCTGGCCAACATAGTGAAACCCTGTCTCTACTAAGCCAGGCGTGGTGGTGCGCACCTGTAATCCCAGCTACTTGGGAAACTGAGGCAGGAGAATCGCTTGAATCCACGAGGCATAGGTTACAGAGAGTGGAGATCCGGCCATTGCATTCCAGTCTGGGCCACAGGGCGAGACTTCATCTAAAAACAAACAAACAAAAATTCCATCTGAAGTTCTATTTTCCATATCAGTAAGAAATTGAGTCTATCTACTTAGTTAAGTGGGTGAGGGAAGATGGAGCTGGGTGTTCTGCGGAAACTAGTAAAATTTAAGGTGTTCTTATAGATAGGGGAAAGTTGGCTGAAAAAAATACAGTAAACACACAAGGCAGGTAGTGGTCCAGGCAAGGTTGTCCACCATGGTAAAGGGTTTAATCTCTCCCCTTGATTTTTCTTTAGTATCACACGTAGCAACCTTGGTGCAAGCATTGGCTTCTATCACTTTAATGGCAGATTCTCATCTCCTGTGTTCCATACCAGATGTCTGTTCTACTTTACTTGTAAGATGCTGATAAAATTTGTTTTTTGAAACAAATTCATCCATACTTGAAACATTACATGAAACGAGTTATTTATAGAATTATGTCACACTTTTGTATATTGACTTAAAAAATGTTTATTTCTGTTAGCTAAATGGGCATGCATTTTCATAGTAGGCAGATGTAAATTTGAAAATTTGTGAATTTGAAATTTAACTTTAGAGGCTATTGTTTACTCTGAATGCAAAAAAAGAAGAAGAAATGAATCAGCTACCTAAAAGTTGGCAAAAATCTATCTGAACAATGCCAGAAAACAACGAATTAACTGTGATTCACGTATTTCTGAAATTTTAAGCTTTAAATGTACATTTCTGAATTTATATTTATTATACATGTAGTCATTACTGAAAAAAACTTCCTTTTAATCTTTAAAATGTATGAGAAATTTTGGCATAATCTTCACTTAAACTATTTGGCAAAAATGGATTATGGGCCAGAGAACTTTCAGAATTTTCTGGAGGTAGCAATAAGCTCTTATAATCCTGCAAAGTCAGTTTCTTACTAAAGTTATTACAAAGTAGTGTCAGCAGATAAAACAGAGGATGTACAAGTAAATTAAAATTTAAGATATACAATAAATGACATTCATTAAAACAAATACTCCCCGTTCCATATTTGGGCCATATTTATACTAAAAATGTACTGCTTATTTTAAATTTAAATTTAACTGAGTATTCTGTATTTGTATTTTGCTAAATTTCTCAATACAATATCAAAGACATACTCATAATATTATAGATTATGTCTAATTGCATTTCAGTGCAATCACACACACACACACGTAAATTACCATGATTCTTCTATGTGACTCATCAATTCTGTGGGTTCTATGTTGCAAACACTGTCAATGCCCACTCTTGTAACTTTAGCACACCCTTGCACGTGACAAAACTTTTTACTTCAGACACCTATGACTCTTTTCTATGTGACAATGAAAACCCTTTCAGTATAGGGTAAGCCAGAGACGTGTGTTTCTGTTACAGAGAGTGAGGAGAGACAGGGTGTTAGTTAATGGCCTGGGAGCAGCCTTTAATCAAGGATGGACAGGGAGTTAGTTGATCAGTCATCCAATGTCTTTGCTCCAGTTGACCACGAGGGCCATTGCATCCTCTGTTTTGTCTTCTTTCCCTTCCCTTACTGATTTCCCTAACTCTCCGATACCAGAGTAACATGCTCTGGAATCTCAATAATTTATTTGCACTTAAATTTTTGTATCAGGATTTGTTTTTGTGAAAACCTGAGCCAAATTTTATATTTGAAAAAATTCCTTACTATGGTTAGTTTTGAACTCTACTGAGTGGTCTTCCAGAATAATGGTTCCCATCATTTCTAAGAGGTAGCACCTGAGAAACGTGTTAAGGGTTAAGATTAGTGCTAACTGTTCAATTTTCTGAATTGAACCGCTATTGGTGGGATGCAGAAACTCAAAGACATGATATTCCCACCTCCAAATAAGGTTTATGTAGGTAATCTATTCTCTGGATTTATAGACACTGCTGTAAGACCTATTGTCATTGGGTAAAGGAATCCTTATTATCATATAGAAATTATTATATTATATATTATTAAATTATAGAAATATTTTTATTAAATAACTTTTGTAGAAAGTAACCATATATAGTTAAAAAACACTGATGTCAATAACAGGATTTTAGATTTGACTCTGACAATTGCAGTTCAGTTTTGGATAAATGTATCAATTTAGATTTAGGGCTTTATTTTCTAATCTATAAAATTTATAGCACACTCCTGCTAGCTATACATTTCTTGAAGTTACTATTTTAAACTATCTTTATTTTCCACCTTTTTGTTTTGCATTATAATCATAATTT
>CM052649.1:18371133-18421047 GCA_028533165.1 Leontopithecus rosalia
TCTGCTCTAAATCAGCCCTAAATTTTGCTATAATTTTATTTTCAGGATATATATACGTATATATATATATATATATATATATACGTATATATATATATGTATATACGTATATACATATATACGTATATACGTATATACATATACGTATATACGTATATATATGTATACGTATATATACATATACACACACACAAGCAAACAGACACACACATATATATATACATATATATATAATACATATATACACATACATATATATTTTTTGAGTTAAAGTACCATTACAATATTTAATTCTATTAGTAATGCTAATAGTATAAAAATAAAGTCATCAATTGAAGTAAAACTTACACCTTCTATTATTATATTTTGGTTCTTTTATTTGAAGCTGATTATTTAGTAGGACATTTTCATTGTTTTCAGTATTAATTGACACTGCTGTGAATACTGTAGGCAAAATTTTACCTCTATCTTTTGGAATTTTCTTGGGTGGACCAGAGAATTAAAGTGACATAAGACAGATTAACAGGAGAAAAGCATACAAATTTATTAAGCATAAGTTTTGCATGACAGGGAGCCCTCATAAAAAAAAGTATAGACCTAAAAAAGTGGCAAAATATAAATGCTTTTATAGTATGTTGAACAAGGAGAGACAATTGTGGAAAAGTAACTGAATTATGAGGGGAAGGAAAAGAAAAGATAAAAATTATTTTAACAAGATCTGTTTGTATAAAATGTTCTCAATTTCAACTACCCATTCTTGATGATTAGAATGTTAAATTCCTCCTGGCATACTAGGAGCATCTTCCATATGGGGGTTTTAGCTTCTACTTTCATAAGGAAAGAAAACTGCACGGTAGGATGAAGGTGTCAGAACATTCTTCTTGCACCTGCTGGTTGTTAACTTTTAAAACTGCATTTGGCTCAAAATAATCCTTATGACAAAGGGGTGTATTTTGGGGTGGCATATGCTGTCACCCTTCAATATCAAAGTGGCTTTTGGGTTTGTGTTCTTCTTCTTTTCTTATTCTGTTCCTTGTGAGGTAAGACCAAATACAAGAGAGTTTGCTATCATATGTCTCTTACATGTAATGAGTTTTAACAGGCATTCCAGGAAATGCCATATGGTCTTTTAGCCTGGAAATTATTTCAGAAAATGATAAAACATTTAGTGTGAAATTCATTCTCAGATATGCATCATTAAAATTATCACAGGTGCTCTAGGTAATGTGTTTGCTTATAAGAATTATGTAAATTATATTACATGTAGGAGATTTTAAAATGTTGAATATAATTTGTTATAGAAATTATAATTTAATCACAATTAATATAAATATGACAAGGATATATTTTTAGAATGGTTCAAGACCAGTTAAAGAAAACACATATATATTTTTAAATATTTATTATAAAAATAATTCTTTTAGGATTAGGAATTTTTAAAAATGAGTCTTCTTACCATCTATAGTATATAAAAGTTAAGAATAAATATTTGAAGAAATTCAATAATTTATTTAAAAGTAATTTTCTCCATATTTTCATATCTACAGTGATTTACACTCTTAATGTAATGTCTTTTTTGTAAAAAGAACAATACATGACCCCAAAAAAATAAAAAAAAATGATTAGAAAACATAGTCTTTTTTACTCATGGCTTATTTGTTTCTCCATTCATTTTGTATTTTGTTTTGAAATGTCATGTAAGTGTATGCTAATTTTAATTACTCAGCAATGTAATTGTTAACTCCCACAGTGAAAAAAAATGACTGCAAATTTACAAAGGAGAAGCACAAATTTGTGAGTCTCTCAGGCTGTCTCTAATATTTTGTACAAACAAGGTAAGAGTAACTTCAGTTTTACCAAGTTTTTTGTGATTTTCTGACTTTAAGCATATCATGTAAAATCAGAATCTTCTAATTCATACTTTCTTTTGCCATCAGCCCACTCATAATACCCTGTCCCTCCAGCTAAGTGGTGTAGTAAAAATTTCATTTCTTGAGAATCATGGACTTGTTAGAAAAATGGGAAAACTGAGGTCTGAGGAGGCTGAGTTGCTTATTCAGTGTTTTAAAGTGTATCCATTTGCAGATTTAAAGTAAGGAATGGGAATATGTATTTTCTTTCTGTTATCAACCTAACAATATCAATAAAATAGTAATTGGAGATTTGAAAAAGCCCTTTGGAGATAAATTCTGTTGAAGTCTTAATATTAGTATGGGTTCATATTTGCGCTCAGTAATTAGATACATGGTGAACTTTAGAAAACATATATTTTTGTATTATTTCCAAGGAAGATGCCTAACAGAATGGTACCCAATCAGAATACAGAAAGCTTGGATTTAGTTCTCAACTATTTTTATATTAGTTAAATGACCTTTGTAAGTTAATAATATTCCACCTACACCACAAACTGGTTGTGTATATCAAGACAAATACTATTTTAAAAATTCACTAGAAATTTTGAATTATCTATTTATTTGTTTATACAAACTGAGTTCTGCTTTTTTTTTTGACAAAGTTTTCTTTGTACTTTGTTGTAGCTTTTTGTTTGATCTAAGTAGTTGCTGAGATGGTAACAACTAAATTTTCATTCCATTGTTTAAATTACTGAATTTCTTAATATCAGAAGAGGTTCAGCTATGTGAGTCAATAGAAAGTGGAGAGTTCCACAAGCAAAAATATGTATACATATATACACTTCGTATCTTTTATTATGTTGTGCAAAAAAAAACAATAGCCCATTACCTATAACTTAGGAAGAGCTAGAATATGTTATTCTAATATTATTAAACAGAGCAGGAAGAAGATAGGAAGAGTAATCAGAAATAATTCTAAGGACATACCTCAAGTACGGTTGAGGAAAGCACCTGGCATGCAGTTAAACAGCAGAGGAATACATGTTTTTCAAAGCACTCTTTCTGCAAACAAGTGACAGTGCTAAAATATAGAGTATTCTGAAGTCCCCAGTAAAGAGACTGAGTGTGGTTCCAAGATTTAGAGTAGCACAATCGAGCAGATTCTTTGTGATGGGTATGACATTTGTACCTTCGCTAAGGAAACAGGAGGAGGAATCAAAAAGAAGTAATTGAAGTATCATCTACCACATATAAGAATAAATACATTTTTAAAAATAAGATAATGGTAAATGTAAAGAAAACAATTTTATTCTTTTTTATAGCATTAATTACTAGGAGAAATTTTGAGGAGCAATGAAAGACTTTAAGTAGTCAAGAAACCTGAGAATACTCCCTAAGACAGGTTTAACAAAGTTCTGAAAGAAAAAGAAAAAGAGAAAAAAAAAAAACCTTTTGCTGTCATGTTTGGCCACAACACTTTGATTTAAACTTGGGTGCTTCCTATGCTCAAAATATTAATCATACTATTCACCATGAGCTTAAGAGAGGGACTAAAAGAGTTTCATTTCAGCTCTCCAAGAGAGGTTCGTTTGCATCCTGCTACCTTACGTATCTGTCTAATGGAAGGCTGGGAGAATCAAGAGAGCTTTACTGCTTTCTAGCTGCCCCAGGGAAAATATGATGAAAAACATCATAGTCATAGCTGCTCAATCAACACACTGTCAGATTACCAATAGGCCAGAGATTACATTAATCTACACTGACCTGGCAGAGAAACAAGAGAGTATCGAGTATATCCTATCTAAGGCATTATTATTTATTATGAACCTTGTGGTTTGGACTTAACAAGTTACATTCTTTGGGTCAATCTTGTGAAAAACACTTGCTACTTAAATTGCCTCTAAAGGTAACAATTTAATAGCATTGGATTCTAATTACTGCTCACTTGTAATACAATATAACATCACATTTTAATAAATTTTCTAAAAAATTTAGTCATATGCACATATACGTATTTTGGGAAATAAAATTAAAGAATAGCTTATCATCAATGTTATGCATCCTATATGATTACAAAAGGCTGGGATCGTATTGGTCATTAACAAACTTAAAAGTATTGTTGCCTTCATATACTAATCAGATATTTTAGATAGACTGTAGTCTTTTAGACTAGCATTATTGACTTTTATTTAAAATTCCTAAGGATATTATGTAGAAGTAGACACACATAAAGAATAATTATATTAGGACGAAGATGGTGAACAGGGCCAGGACTAGCTTGCGTCCCTTGCTCAGACACACAGAGCAGTGCTGTGGAGAATCACATAGTGAACTTTTGCTCCAGGAACTACTGCATGCACACATCAGGAAAAATAAGAGAATCCAGACCCTTTGAGGGACCATGATAATTGCTACAGACTCCCTGAGATGCCACAAAACTGTCAGTCGGCTTGCTTTCTCAACAGAGAGGCTCCTGGTTTGGGGCAAGTTCTCATCCCTGCTCACTGGCTGCCTGGAATAGACTCAGTGCTGTTGAGGGGGCACAGTGCTTCACACGCTGCTCTGTCTGTCTGGCAGGAGACCAGCCTTTAGGACTGCAGGCTGCATGGGAGAAGGGTGAGACCTGAGACTGCTGGCTTTCCCCCAGTTCCCTGGCAACCCCTGTATGACTCAGCAGGGGCAGCCATAATCCCCCTGAAAATATAACTCCATTGGACTGGGAAACACACCCGCATCTCCCACAGCAACCACAGCCAGCCCCGCACAAGGAAAGGCTGAGCTCAGACACACCTATGCCTGCTGCTACCTGGTGGTCTTTCTCTACCAGCTCCGGTAACCCAAGACAAAAGTGGTAATCTCTTGTGAGCATTATGGCCCTGCCCACTGCCTGAGAAACCTGAACAGTGGGATATAGCAAAAGTGATGCTAAGAAGAAAGTTCATAGCATGAAATGCCCACATGTAAAAAGTCTTAAAGAGAACAAATAGACAATCTAAGGTCTAATTCACACCTCATGGAACTGGAAAAACAAGAACAATCTGAACTCAAACCCAGAAGAAGAAAAGAAACAACCAAGATAAGAGAATAACTAAAAGAAAATGAAACAAACAAGCAAAAATACAAAAATAAATAAATAAAAAGCTGGTTCTCTGAAAAGATAAATAAAATTGACAGACTGTTAGTGAGAGTAATGACCTTACTGCCAAACCAATCCACAAATTCAAGAAGAGAGAAGATGGAAATAAGCTCACTCGGAGACAAAACAGGACAACTGATGCCACAGAAATACAAAAGATTATTCAAGGCTATTATAAAAACTTTTATGTGCAAAAACTAGAAAACTAGATGGATAAATTCCTGGAAGATGGATAAAACCAGAAAGATATAGAATCTCTGAACAGACCATTATCAAACAGCAAGATTAAAATGGTATTAAAAAAATGTCAACAACTAAAAAAGTTCAGGGCCAGATGAATTCATAGCTGAATTAGCTGAATTCCATCAGACATTCAAAGAAGAATTGTTACCAATCTATTGACACTATTCCACAAGACAGAGAAAAGAGAAATCCTTCCTAAATTATTCTAGGAAGGTAATATCACCTTAATGCCAAAAACCAGGGAAAGACATAACAAAAATAGAAAACTACAGACCAATATCCCTGATGAACATAGAAGCAAATATCCTCAAAAATACTAACTAAATCTAACAGTATATCAAAAAGGTAATTCACTGTGATCAAGTGTGCTTCTTACCAGGGATGGTTTAACATAATAAGTAAGTCAATAAATGTGGTATGCCATATAAACAGAGTTAAAAACAAAAAACACATCATCATCTCAATAGGCACAGAAAAAGCATTTGACAAAATTCAGGATCCCTTAAGGATTAAAACCCTCAGGAAAATGGGCATAGAAGGGACATATCTTAAGGTACTAAGAGCCATCTATGATAAATTCACAGCCCACACTATACTGAAAGAGGAAATGTTGAAAGCGTTCCCCTTGAGAACTGGAATAAGACAAGGACACTCACTTACATCACTTTTATTCAACATAGTACTGGAAGTCCTAGGCAGAGCAATCAGTCAAGAGAAAGAAATAAAGTGTATCCAGACTGGTAAAGAGGAAATTAAATTATCTCTGTTTGATGATGATATAGTTGTATACTAAGAAAACCTTAAACATTCATCCAAAAAACTTCCAGAACTGGTAAATAAATTCAGCAAAAAAATGTACACTAATCAGTAGCTCTGCTATACACAGAGACAAAGCTGAGAATTAAATCAAGAATTCAACTCCTTTCACAATAGCTGCAAATAAAATAAAATACAGAAATATACTTAACCAAGGACATGAAAGACCTCTACAAGGAAAGCTACAAAACACTGCTGAAAAAAATCATAGATGAAACAAACAAATGGAAACACATTCTATGCTCATGGATGGGTAGAATCAATATTGTGAAAATGACCATACTGCCAAAAGCAATCTACAGATTCAATGCAATTCCCATCAAAAGACCACCATCATTCTTCACAGAACTAAAAATAAATCCTAAAATGTATTTGGAACCAAAAAAAAGCCTGCATAGCCAAAGCAATACCATACAATGCAAAAAGAACAATTCTGGAGACATCATATTACCTGACTTCAAACTATACTCTAAAGCCATAGTCACCAAAACAGCATGGTACTGGTATAAAAATAGGTACATAGACCAATGGAATAGAAATCCAGAAATAATGCCAAATACTTACAGCCAACTGATCTTCTACAAAGCAAACAAAAACATAAAGTAGGGAAAGAACACTGTATTCAAAAAATGGTGCTGGGATAGTTGGCAAGCCACATGAAGAAAAACGAAACTAAATCCTCATCTCCCATTTTATAGAAAAATCAACTCAAGATGGATCAAAGACTTAAATCTAAGTCCTGAAACCATAAAGATTCTATAAGGTAACATTGGCAAAGCTTTTCTTGACCTCAGCTTAGGCAAAGACCTCATGACCAAGACGCCAAAAGCAAATGCAATAAAAATAAATATAAATAGGCAAGACTTAAGTATACTAAAAAGCTTATGTACAGCACAATAAATAACCAGTGGAGTTAACAGACAACCCACAGAGTGGAAGAACATCTTCACAATCTATACATTTGACAAAAAAGTAATACTCACAACCTGCAAAGAACTTAAACAAATCAGCCAAAAAAAAAAAAACTCCAAACAATCCCATTAAAAAGTGAGCTAAGGATGTGAATAGACAATTTTCAAATGAAGATATACAAATGGCCAAAACCCATATAGAAAAATACTTAGCATCACTAATTATCAGGGAAATGCAAATAAAAACTACAGTGCAATACCACCTCACTCCTGCAAGAATGGCCATAATTAACAAATCAAAACATAATAGATGTTCACATAGGTGAGGTGAAAAGGGAACACTTTTACACTGTTGGTGAGAATGCCAACTTGTACAACTACTATAGAAAACAGTGTAGATATTACTGAAATAACTAGAAGTAGATCTACTGTTTGATCCATTCCCATTGCTAGGTTTCTACCCAGAGGAAAAGAACTCATTATACAAAAAAGATACTTTTACACTCATGATTATAGCAGCACAATTTGCAATTGCGAAAATATGGAACCAGTTCAAATGCCCATTAATCAACAAGTAGATAAAGAAATGTGAGATAGATACACACACACACACACACACACACACACACACACCATGCAATACCACTCAGCCACAAAAAAGGAAGGAAACAATGGCACTCACAGCAACCTGGATTGAATTGGAGACTATTATTTAACTCAGGAGTGGAAAACTAAACATTGTATATTCTCACTTATATGTGGGGGTTAAGACATGAGGGTGTAAAGGCAGAAGAATAATACACTGGACTTGGAAATCATCGGGGGTGGCGAGGGACAAAAGATGACACTTTGGGTATAGTGTATGCTTCTCAGATGATGGGTGGACCAAATCTCAGAAATTGCCACTAAAGTACTTATTCACATAACTAAACACCACCTATTCCCTAGAAATCTATTAAAATAAAAAAATTAAATCTTATATTAAAAAAATTAAAAAATTAATAAGATAAAATTATTTTAATTAATTTCTGTCTTTTGTAATAAAGCAATTCAAAATATGTTGAAAATTAAGTTTGTTAAAACATTTAGAAGCAGTTTAGCTAAATTGCTGAGAAAAAATGCTCTGGCCTGAGCCTTGACTTTGAAAACTTCGCCTTGGTGGCCAAGCAGCTTATATTTGTAAAACATGAGATAAGAAACTCATCACAAGTATATCAAAGATTAACTATGATAATCTAGATACAGGGTATGCTAGTGACACTCTGTCTTTATGAATGAATAATAATTATAAGAGATAGGTGAAAATTAATTCATGTTACTGTAGTGAGTGAACTTTTTCTTAAAACTGTATTTCACAGGAGATGCTGAAGGACCTACTGTAGGACCTGCCTTTCACAGTAGGCACTGTTTCCAATGACCCTTGAAAATTCCTGACCCTCGAACTGTTCATCATCTTGCTAAACCTAATTAGACCAACCAGCTTGTGTTAAGACCATAGCCCAGGTCTTGCTTGTGTTAAGACCAAGCCCAGACCCTTTTCTCTGAGGATAACCCAAGTTGTATTATACCTTATGAAATTAAAACAATTCGCAGTAAACTTTGACTGATCTTCAGTCTAACATATAAATGCCTTGGACTTTCTGCTCCTAAGAATTGTCATCTTAAGCTGTTCTTATGCTGCAGCATTTTTAATAAAGGCTTGAGTTAATGGTTTCCACAAATGTTAACGAGCCCTCTTCTGTCAAATTTCTGAAGACAACATTCTACTAGTTATCCCAGTTTTAATTTTCCTGCGGTGAAAGAGGTGAGAAACCAACTCAAGTAACATCAGAGATATCAGTTGGCTTCCTTATTGCATGTAAGTCAACCACCTACTTTCACTGAAAAAAAATGCAGTAAGGAAAATTAAATGTATTTATTTTTTTAAAACTCTTGTATGTATTCTTCCATCATTTATTACTCAAGTCCCCCTGCACCATACATCTGAATCAGCTTCAGGTTGCTTAGACATGCCAGAGCCTTTGATTCGGTATTTCTAGGTCTGGGACTAAAAAGGAATGTTTGCCGTGTCTGCCAGACAGATGAAATGAGTACTCAGACACAGGTATACAATGTAAGAACAGCTAGGGGACTGCTCCGCTCTAGTGGCCAAAGTGCAGATTCCAGAAGCTGGGGCTGCTTACTTTTGTTCTGTGCAGGCATAACGCTGAAAGCCGGAGCAAACACAATCTGAGGGTAATTAACATTTATTGTTCCCTTTCAGGGAATGCCACACGTGCAGATGTTGAAAGGTCAGATCCTGGACAGCTTCAAACAAACAAGCCTGATCAAGATAACTTCCTCTCCACTCCCTTGCACACAGTTCTCACCCTCTGCCTCAGGGTTAGGGGACAGCTGCCTTCAGCTATTCTCCCCCAAGCTTTGCAGAGCCTTTCAGACTTTCAGAACTTTCTCTTCTCCCCATAGTTTCCCCCACCACTCTGACCGATCTTCTACATATTTTGGTGAGGTCCCAGGTAATGTGGATGCTGAAGTTTATGAGGAACACACCCTGCAATAGAAGAGTTTTTATTCTAAGAAAGTGTTTAAGAAAAAGAGCAACTTTAGAATTGTTTTCTTTTCTGTTCTTTTTTATGAAAACATAGTTTTACAAATAACATGTATGTTCCTATCCTACATCATGGCAGTAACTAAAAAATTGAACACTTTTATAAAAGTTTGGTGAGGCCAAAGGAGACTGAAAATCATATATTTTGAATAGATATTTATTACTTGAATTTACCTATCTTATTATACAAGATGGTGTAGAGGGTTTTTTTAATTCGTTGACAACAATTGTTTCTATGGGGTGATTTTATATGAAAGTAGCTTAATTTTATATATAAACACTTTAACTAGAAAGCTCACTAGATTTTTTTTAATGGAAATCTGGTAAAAGCTGACAATTTGCAAAATAAAATGTGGTTTAAGTAGAACAAACTAGTACTTATTTTTTAATGTAATTGTAAATTATGTTGAATAAAATGATCTTATAAATATCATTAATTCCTAAAGCAAGTAGTATATCAGATGTTGAGCCTGTTTTTTGTTCAATATTTAAATCATTTCTGGGTCACTGAAAGTAATTAGTGTTATAATTTATTTTTTGTGTTTATGTACTTCTTTATATACCCTCTTTGAAAATGCACTTACATTGTTTCATGTGAAATATGCAGATACAACTATCATTATCTAAATAGGGCTAAGTTTCTCTCACCTTTGAGCTTCATATTCTTAGTAAGAAAAGTTAGTTATGTATATTTCATGAGCTTGAGAGGCTGTTACCCATTCCTCACACATTCCGCTCTGTACTTAAGTTGAATAAAATAGCCTTTATTCTCATGAACATTTTATTAGTCAAACATCTATGAGTCCACTATTTGGTTTCTTTCTCTTGCCCTATTATACACAATATGAATAGTTTATTTCCTGATGGATTTCATGCCAACTTTCTGTCAGGGTATGCATGGAAGTCTCTAAACTATTCAACAATAAAAATCAACACCAAATTTTTTTCTCAAAATATAATTAGAAAGCTCTTCAAGACGTTCTAACTTCACTGCTAAGAAAAGCAAGATGCAGAGAGA
Organism: Leontopithecus rosalia; assembly: GCA_028533165.1. NCBI lineage: Eukaryota > Metazoa > Chordata > Mammalia > Primates > Cebidae > Leontopithecus > Leontopithecus rosalia. The sequence continues at coordinate 18,381,719 of CM052649.1, forward strand.
CTAAGTGATAGATTTGCTGAAGATGAATCAGTCTTACTCTTACACAACAGCCTAAGGAATTCTACTTCAGATTTTTCTTCACTCTACTGTCTAAGTCATAAATATTTTACGTAAAAAAGACCATATGGTTCTATTTGTTCAAGGGTCCCTAATTTATCCACTGGCCATGGTGGAGTACTGATCTGTGGCCTGTTAGGAACCAGGCAACATACAGAAAGTGAGTGAGTGGCAGGAGGGTGAGCATTAAAACCTAAGCTCCACCTCCTGTCAGATCAGATCAGCAGCTCATTAGATTGTAGGAGCACAAACCCTATTGTAAACTGTGTATGCAAGGGATCTAGTTTGCTGGCTCCCTATGAGAATGGAATGCTTGATGATCTGTCACTGTCTCCCATCAGTCCCAGATGGGACTGTCTAATTGCAGGAAAAGCAGCTGAGAGCTGTCACTGATTCTACGTTACAGCGAATTGTATAATTATTTCATTATCTATTACAATGTAATGATAATAGAAATAAAGTGCAAAATGGATGCAATGCATGTGAATCATGCTGAAACAGTCATTGTTTGTGATCAATGGAAAAATTGTCTTCCATGGCAATCAGCACTGGTTCCTGGTGCTAAAAAGACTGGAGACGGCAGTATTAATCGACAAAATGAACTTGAACACTTTTACCACCCTATCCTCTAGAACATATTAATAAATGTGATAATGCTAATGATGCATAAATTGTCATTAGAGGAACAAACCATTATATGGAAAACATAAATATATAAAAGTTTTGAATAGACCAAATGTAGTACAAATTGAAATTTCAGAGAAAACATTGTGTTATAAAAATATTAAAAGACATTGTTACTAACAGTATATTCAAAGAACAACATCTATGAATTCGCTTCAACAGATTCTTTTAAGTGGCCCATTATTTATTATGCAAAGATAAAATTATTTGCCCTTTTTCAAATTCTTACAACCACCCTATACAGTATCTATCATTAATAATATTTTATAGAAGAATAAAGATAAGTTTTCTCTGCATCTCATAGCTTATAAACTGTAAAGATAAAATTTCTAGCCAGTTCCGCCTAACTCAAAGCCTTATTGTTATTTATTATTACTATTTAGATGCTTCTAGAATGGGTTTCAGAATATAGTAAATAGTTGGAGAACTGAATATAGAGAAATCAAACTTCTGAATGCATAGCACATTTAACAGCCTTTTCCAATTCATCAATATAAAATATGTAAAAGGTTAGCTAGAGATAGTTAATATTCTAAAAGCATGGAAATGCACATCTCAAAATATTTTGGTACATTATTATTTTCTCTGGAAGTTTTAATGTTTTAATATGACTTGGTATCTAAATCTAAATTCATCATAATATATTCAGTAGAATTGCCTCTATAAATGGCAAACATGATGGTTGAAGTCTACTTGTCTTTAGCTTTGAGTTACTTCAATATGTCTGAGGTGTGTGTTACAGAGATAAGCCTTCCCAAAGCACAGGTTATTTATTCATAGCTTGCTGTAGCAAGCTACCATCCTTTGCATTTGACAGAGACACAAGACAGAGGAGTCAGAGAGCTTTAGAGCGGACAAAGGGGGAAGGATTCAGGTGTGCCCTTGATTAGATGCTGTTAGCATCTGTAAGCTAGAGACCTGTTAACTAGAAGTCGGGCATCCTATATGATTGGTTTTGGGAGCATATTTGCTTTTTCTGGTTGGTTATAAGTTGGAAGGAGAAGGGAGTAGGTGGAATTATGGAAACTGGCAGCTATTGATTAAGTCTTGCTTGGGGCCAAACTCCTACAAAGGTTTTGGTTTGACTTCTTAGCTGTTTACTTCAGGCTGCGCGTCAGAGCTGTTTTAATATCTGGTGTTTCTTTCTCTCTCTCAGTTTCTCTCTGTCTCTTTCTCTCTCTTTTTCTGTGTGGGGGGTGGGTGTGCATGTGTATTTGTATCCATTTTGTGTATGTTTGTCTGCTCTAACACTGCTTCAAATATACTGTTTGAAAAAACTCAATTCTACACTTCCTTTTGAATATTACCCTTCTATGTAGGGCATATTTTCTCCTCCAGGAAGGCTAATTGGACATTTTGTGTTAATTCAAACTTTTCCCTCTTGTCCCACATGTTCTCTTTTATATTTAATCATTATTTTATCATTCTTTACTTTGTTCTTTGGAATTATATATATATTCGTTTTCTTATTCACTAGTTCTCTCTTCCACTGTATCAAACTTGCTGCTTAACCTGTCCATTGACTTTTTGTGTCCATCATTATACTTTCTGTTCATCAAGTTTCCATTTGGTAAGTTTTCTCATCTTCATCTTCACTTTTCACCAAGTCATTCTTTTTCCTCTTAATTTTCATCTTTCTTTTGTCATTTCACACATTTTAAACAAATAAATTTATAATCTATATCACCTTGTTCTAATTTCCAAATTCCCAGGTTGGTGATTTGTTTTTTTTCTTTTGGAGTTTGCTGTCTTTTCCTGATAGATTATTTCTCCTAGGAATTTGTAAACTTTTATTTTAATCTAGTCACTGGCAACATTCTTTTGCTGTTTCAGATATGGATATATTCTTTACAACCAATTTGTGAAATGTGCTTCTGCATCGAATGTTTTACTAACTAATGACTAGTTTTGTGTTTCTGTTATTCTGTCACACTAGACTTTCTATTTCAACTCCCTCTTTGATGATGGCAGAAGACCACATATTTTCCTTTTTAGATGTTAAATCCCAGTTCCCCAGCTTTGAGAGACTGCATTTTGCTATGATATCCTCCTATTTTGGCAACTATATATGTGTCAAGTAATTTAACTTTCTGGTTGTATATTTTTCTCTTTATTTGTATAAGCGATTAGGTTTTCTTTATTTATCATTTATTTATACACACATTTATATGTACACAGGCACGTACATACCCATGACTGTCTATGACTATCATACAGTCTGTGACAAACAGGCTCTGTAACCACTACAGAGCTTTCCACATTAATCTCAATTTGTTTTACTTAAGGTGCTTCTTAGCTCTCTTTATGCTTTGGCTTTGTGTTTCAGTTGCACCAAATTCAATTTTAAAACTCATCTAAGGCTTATTTGTTAAAGGCGATTTTTTTGTGCATCCTCAAATATGTCAATTTTAATGCTTTAATGCTTGATGGGATTTTGGAGAATAAATAGGAATTTTCATAGTTAATATCATTGATTACATTGATTTTGTACGTCTATTAACCTGGTTGTTCTTTTGTTTGATTTGTGTTAATTTCTGATTGTTTTCTAGAACTGATTCATCTTCATCCTACATTAAAAAATGAATTAAAATTTAAATCTTGGTTCTCAGATCTTTCTACTCTTACATGAAAGACTTAGTCCAATAGCCATAATCAAATACTGTAGACTGGGTGACTTAACCAACAACATTTATTTCTCACAGTCTGGAGTCTGGCAAGTCCAAGATCAAGGTGCTGGTAGATCTCTCTGATGAGGATCCTCTTCCTAGTTTTAAGACAGCTGTCTTCTCATTTATGCTCACATGAAAAAGAGCAGAGAGAGAGGGAGGAAGAAGCTCTATGGTGTGTCTTGATAAGGGCACTAATCAACTCAGGAGGATTCTAACCTCATTTACTTATCACCCAACACAACCCTGTCCCCATCCTAAGACCACCACATTGGAAGTTGGATTTCCTAATATAAGTTTTGGAGGGATATGCACATTCAGTCCCTGGATATGAGAGCAACTACCTTAAGAGATGTCACTTCTCTAAATCATGGTTTCAAATTTTAAGCCTCTATCCTCTATTTTCAACTATATAATACTTTCAGCTACATAACTCCACTTCAATTTTCCATATTTGCACAGTTAAAAAGGAACACCTTAAAATCAATATCCAATAACTATCAAACTCCTTTTTTTTTTTTTAGAAATACCCAATCTGTCAGGCATATCACAGCTTTTGAAATAACTCAGGCTAGCAATCTCAAATTCCTCATCCAAAAATATTCAATTAGAATATCAAAATATAAATTTCATCTCAATAATAGAATGCCAATCTGAGTTTCAATCTCCATTGCCACTTTAGTGTTTTAAACATATTTAAAATTCATTATAGACAAAGTTGAATTAATCCTTTGTCCACAGTAATTGCCCTCCTCCTCTGTGTTGAATTACACTGAATAGTGTCTGATATTCCTGATACCAAGCTGGAGACCTAGAAATCACCTTGAATACTTTTACTGATGTTAAAAATCCAATCTACCATTTGGGTTTTGACATTCTATTTTTGAGTTTCTCTTCACTTTATCCACTTGACTCCAATCCCATTTGTGTGATATAGTCTATTATTATATTCATTGTGTATTATTGTAATGTTTATTTTGTGTACATGTTTTTCTGTGACTATGTGAGTTATTTTAAGGTAGAGGTCACCATAATTATATTTACCAATCTATACCCAGAACTTACCACATTGTCTCAAATGCCATAGATGATTAGTATTTCTTAAATTAATACATGAATATAGTTTCACTAGTACAACATCTCTCCAGGCCCACCTTCTTTGTCTGAGTACAGTAGGTTATATGAAGGTCCATAATTATCCATTAACCCTTCCTGTACAATCCAGCTTGGCCATGTAACTTGTCAGGGAAATTGAACATGAGTTCTATGGTCACACTCATAACAGGTGAGTGTGGTAAAGTGATGTGTAGCTATGCTCATTTTTCGTTCTCTCTACTAGATGTGTTAAAGATGGAAGCTGCTTCATTTGTTTAAAACTGTAAAACAAAATGAGACAATGATGAAAACGTAGCATGAGAGAAATACTTATCTGTGAGTCCTGAGGTCACTTGTTGCCTCATAATGGCTAGCCTATGCTGACAAAGACACAGATTAATATATTATCTATTTATTTTACTATTGTTTATTGCTCTAACATTATTTGGAAGATACTGTTTTGAAGAAAATTCAATCAATTACAGACTTTTTTTACATTATCTCTCTCTCCATATATATATACACATATATATATATAAGAATAATGTTTTATAATTTATAAAATACATAGACAAAGGTGAAACATTATATAGGTATATAGTTACTAAAAGATAAGAAGTATTCATGATTTTGTTTCATCTATATGCTGCTTTGCTTCTTTATTAACATGGAATAATAAGATTTAATGGTAGGTTTAATAACTACCATAATTTCATGAAATGATATTTACAAATAATACATATAATAAAGTATTCTTAACAATAACAGAGTCACAGATACTGCTAATGCTATTAAGGATTTGTCCATTGTTCTTATTGGAAATAAGATGGTACTTTGCAGTATGAAGTGAGTAAAACCAAGGAAATACATTTTTCTCATCCAAATTCAAAGGAAACTTGAATTGTACCCATAGATTTCATAGATACCCAAAAGAGACTTTGGACCACAAGTAAGGAACTTCTGACACAATGAAGAGGAGATTATCAAGGAAAATGCAATGTAGAAGCTATAATCATCACTCTGAGACTGTTTCTAAAATAATACATCAGAAGAACTAAATTTGATTTATTTCTCCTTAAAATAACATATAATAGAACACGTTTATTATCTAAAAATTATTCTAAAATGATGTATTAAATAGACTATGGATAGACTATTAATCTTAATGAAATAATTTATTCACAGCCTTTGACATATCAGCAAATTAGGATAATAAAGTAGGTTTAATATTTAAAATCTTGAAAAATTACTTTGGGAATGAACATAAAATACTAATTTTTGTAAGTGAGCACGTGTTCCTGAGATGGATTTACTGCTGAACTCTTGTCTATTTTACAGCAGCATATTATTTATCCACTTATGAAAGTATGAGCTCTGCCAAGGATCTTTCACTTCTAATAGGTTGAGAATTTTGAACTCAGTCTGTTTTCTACTGGTAAGCATTCAGGTACAGGTGTGTCATAGTAAGTGTTATGCATAAAGTACGTGCATAAGCATTCTCTTTCACAAATGTAAACATAGTAAACAATTAAATTAGTTAAAATGTTAAATTATTAAAACAGGTACAAAATTAACTCATTTTCTCTCATGTTAACATGGAAATACAAAATGTACATTTATTATACAATCAATGGCAAATGAAGTCCCTTAAACAAAATGTTTTACCATAGTGTTCAGCTTTTGAAATATTATTTTCATTTTCTACTTCAAAAATTTCCCATTAGCTAGAGTTATTGAAAATTTATTCTTAAATAAACCACTAAATAGTCATCTGGAAAAATAAAGTGAATTAACTTGTGTGTATATGTGCCTATATACATACTAAATGTATATATTGAATGTATATATACAGTGTGTATATATATCCTTTATTTATATAAACGATATGAGTATATATGTGTATTAATTTTAAAAATCAATTTTTAGTGCTGAGTGCATAAAGAAAGAGACTTGAAGCTGGAAAGGAGTTAGAGAAAATAATGAAACTATTTGGAAATTTTCTTCATATGTTCTTCATTTTTATGTTTTGTAGTTTGAATGTTATATTACACAAAATATAAGACAGTATTTTCATAAGATGCCCCAGTTTTTCTTATACCATTTAATTAGAAATACTTCTAATTAAATTCTAATGCAATAATTTGCTTCAGTTTTCTTCCTGGTCTACTTTGGATGTGAAATGCATTGATATGAAGATCCTTTGATTTCCTTTGTCCTCAGTTGCTTTTCACATTTGTTACAATCAATCTTTTTGTAATCCAGCTTCATTTACATGTGTGTATTGTGCATTCTTATGCTTCATAAAACTCAGTTTGTGCTTTGCAAGGAAATAAGGAATTGCAGTCTTTCCTCCAACTATATTTGTTTCAGTAATATCAAACCTTTACCATTATTTTTGTTTCCAGTGTTGTGACTCTGTCTTCTACTCCTGCACTGGAGGTATATAAAAGTCACTTTTGGTTTCATTTTCAAATTGTATTCTAATCATTTTGAAGAGAATAAGAGGTAATTAATTTCACATATATGGTGTCAATAATGCAAATAACTAAACTGCAAGAACAACAACTTGAATAGTTATGACAATATCTGTATATAATCAGGAAATGGTGTCTTTATTATCACTGCTAACAACAATAATAAGACGAAATAACTTCCAAAACACATCCCTATTTCACAGGTATTCAAAGAGAAAAAATCTTTATTTATACATTGATCATGTATGGTTTATTGATAAAATGCAATGATTGCAAGACTTTTTTCTTCTGAAATTCTCTTGAAAATATATTTCACTGAATTTAATATAAATATTCTATCTAGTCCTATGATTTAATTGTCTTTAAAAAATTTATTGTACTTTAAAAAAAGTCCTGTGGAAGTTAAATTAACTTTGAAAAAGTAAATAATAGGAGTACCGCATAGTCTCCTCTTCATTGTATCAAGAGTTCTTTATTTGTAGTCCACAGACTTTCCTGGGTATTTGTGAAATCTATGGGTAAAACTCAAGTTTCCTTTGAATTTGGAAGAGAAAAATGCATTTTCTTGGTTTTAAACATGAATTTCAAAGACATATGCTCTTACTGTACAGTACTGTTCATGCTCTTACTGTAAAGTACAGTTTTCTTTCAAATAAGAACATGGGGACAATTCTTAGTAGTATTAGCAGAAAACTTAGAGCCTACTTTTAAAAGAGAAACAAAACATCCTTCTAAGTCTGTGACAAACTGGTCTGAAGTCATTAGTATTATTGTTTGTTTAATTGGAAACTTAATTGAAGCAAAAGTACCCCAAATGAAAAATATGTCTCCTCTTTGTATATACTTGTTATCTTTGATCAGTATCACTTGTTGAAAGATAAAATCTAGAAAAAGATTTTGTCCAAAAAAGTGATTAAAATAATCTCTCTAGTAATTCAGATAGCATTGAAAATATTGTGTGTCAGAAACAACTCCAATTGCTATAGCTTGTACTAAATTATTTAATTATTAAAAGAGGAATGTCTGAATCAATCATCATGAAATTCAGTAAGAATGATAGCTTTTATAGTTGTCTTTTGAAAAGCCAAACCAAAAAAAGCAGATACAGATTAAAGTTTAAAATAGAATATATGTGATCTGTAATCTAATTAAGCAGTAATTCTTCAACTTCGCTCCTGAGGAATTTGTAAGCTGTTTACATTTTCCAAAGCCTCTAGAAACTGGATTTATAAGACTCAATAGGAGAATAATGAATCTTCAAAGGAGAGGATTTCTATGATGGTGTGATACAGAGGACTCAAAATGCCATAGCTTAAAGAAGATAAAGTTTATTTTGCTCATATAAAAAAGATGAAGAAATAGTCAAGGGTTTGGGTGTGATGCTTCTATTCCCCAAATATAACCCCCTATCAAAGTTCAAGACACTGTTCCATTCCCTCCCATTTCCCAGGAAGCAGGAAGTCGGGAAGAGGAAGTAGATGGGACAAACGTGAGTTTATAATGTCATAATCTGGAACAATTTCTTCTTGCTTTCAATTATCCAGAAAATCATTATATTGCCACATCCAGCAGTAAGGGAGGTCAAAACTACTGACTCCATCTGGTGTCTATACGGTGAGCTAAAACCTAAAGGGTTTTAGCTATCTGAAGCAACTTCTAATTAAAATCCTTATTTTTATCATAGCAATAATAATAACTCTTCATTAATTATTTTAACCTATATGTCTTTGGATTAATTATTTTGTAATTTGCCTTTTAACATTTTATTTATGTATTATTTTCATATTGAAAGTTTGTAATTTTAATAAGGTAGTTTAGTTGAACAACACAGGTATGTATGCATGTATTTAGCCTTTGGTTATGTCTTTGGAGTTCTCTCTTAGAATTCACATCGTCAATATTCTAAGAATGCTCAGTTACTTCCTGTTTAGAATTTCTGTGTTTACACATTTTTGTATTTAAATATTTGACCCATACAGATTTAGTTGTAAGAAAAGAGGTAAGAATATAGATTTTTCTTTTTCTACTTTTAATAAAGTATCACATTAGACCAAAGTTGCTCATGCTATTACCAACTGGCTAGATAGATAGATGGCATTTCTTTCTGAGAGAGAGAATAAGACAGAAAAGAGTTTTAAAAATGTGTTGGTATAATCTAAAGACTTATGAATACAGATAGATTGCCCTTTCCAAACTAACTTTTTAACTAGTTACTATTTTACATGATTTTAGATTTATATTACTAAAATTATTGTCACAATTAAAAACACAGTTGATATTTTATTTTGGTTTTCTTAAGCATATATTTAATAAATTTAACAGCTTACTACATTTTAGCATTCACACAGAAAAATACTGTGTTCTATTTATTAAAGCTTTTTATATTGCAGCAGAAGCAGCATTACAAAACGAAAGACGTAAATTACATAATTGGGATGTTTAATGTTGAAATAAAATAAATTCCAGAATATGTTAGAACAATATGAAGGTTAATATTACTTAACATCGTTCTAATGTATGTGTTTCTGCTGATTTTAAAATGTAACATTTTTCCTGTTGTATTTCTAAGCTGACATTCTTCCAGTGGACAAGAAGCTAACTTAAAGCTAGAATTCTTGTGGAAGACAATAGATTAAATTCACCAACTCTCTCTGTCTTCTATACTTCTGCAAGAGTGATTCCTAACAAAAAATATCTCTAGACCGGGCGCCATGGCTCACTCCTGTATTGCTAGTACTTTGGGATGCTGAGGGCAAATCACAAGGTCAAGAGATCCAAATCATCCTGGCCAACATGGCGAAACCCCATCTCTACTGAAAATACAGAAATTAGCTGGGTGTGGTGATGCACTCCTGTAATCCCAGCTACTCAGGAGGCTGAGGCAGGAGAACCACTTGAACCCAGGAGGCAGAGTTTGCAGTGAGCCAAGAAGTACACTGCACTTCAGTCTTGTGACAGAGTGAGACTCCATCTCAAAAAAAAAATCTAAATAATATTAGAAAATAACTACAATACAGATATACTTCCTTCTGTTGTACTTCCCTTCTTTGCACTTCACAGATTTTTAAAAATAGAAATAGAACGTTTGTAGCAACTGAGTTGAACAAGTCCATAGGTGCCATATTTTTCAACAGCATGGGGTCGCTTTGTGTCTTTGAGTCTCATTTGGTAATTCTAGCAGTATTTCAAAATTTTTCATTATTATTTCATCTGTTATGGTACTATATGATGAGTGAACTTTGCTGTTAGTATTCTGTTTCGGAGCACCACCAATCTTCTCCATAAAGTTCAATGAACTTAACTAGTCAGACCATACTGTGTGTGGTCTGACTACTCCAGGTCATTCCCCCTTCTCTCCTCCTCTTCTCACACCTCCGTAGTCCCTGTGACACAAAAAAATTGAAATCAGGTCAATTAGTAACTTTACAATGTCCTCTAAGCATTCAGGTGAAAGAAAGAATCACACACCTCTCACTTTAAATCAAAAACTAGAAATGACTAAGCTTCCTAGGAAGGTTTGCCCATCTCAAAAGCTAAGACAGGCTGAGGACTAAGTCTCTTGTACCAAACAGTTAGATGAGTGGTACATGTGAAGGTAAAGTTATGGGAAGAAATTAAAAGTGCTATTCTAGTGAAACATTAATGATAAGAAAGTGAAATAGCCTTATTACTGAAACAAAGTTGTAGTGATCTGGATGAAAGATCAAAGCAGCCATAGCATTTCCTAAGCCAAAGCCTAATCCCGAGTAAGGCCCTAACTCTCTTCATTGCTATGAAGGCTGAGAGAAATAAAGGAGCTATAGAAGAAAAGATTGAAGCTGGCAGATGCTGGTTCCTGGGGTTTAAGGAAAGAAGCCATCTCCTTAATACAGAAGTACAAACTGGAGAAGCAAGTGCTAATCTGAAAGCTGGAACAAGTTATTCAGAAGATCAAGCTAAGATAATGATGAAGTTGATGACACCAAACACATTTTCAATGTAGACAAAACAAGCTTCTGTTGGAAAAAGATGTCAACTAGGACTTTCCTAGCTACAGAGGAGAAGTCAATGTCTGCCTTCCAAGCTTTAAAAAGACCAGGTCGACTCTCTTGTTAGGAGTAATGTAGTTTCTGACTCTTTTATTTTATTTTTTTGAGTCAGAGTTTCACTCTTGTTGCCCAGGCTGGAGTGCAATGGTGCCATCTCAGCTCCCTGCAACCTGCACCTCCCCAGTTCAAGTGATTCTCTTGCCTCAGCCTCCCAAGTAGCTGGGATTTCAGGCTTGTGCCACCATGCCCGGCTAATTTTGTATTTTTAGTAGAGACATGGTTTCACCATGTTGGTCTGGCTTGTCTCTAACTTGCCTCATGTGATCCACCTGCTCTGAATCCCAAAGTGCTGGCATTACAGGCATGAGCCACCACGCCTGACCCTAGTTGCTGACTTTAAGTTGAAGTTAATATTCAGTTATATCCTGAAAATCCTAGGGTTTCTTAAGAATTATGCAAAACCTACTACACCTGTGCTATATAAATGGAACAATAAAGCCTGGATGACAGGGTATTTGCTTATAATCTGATTTATGGAGTATTTTAACTCCACTGATGAGAACTACTGCTCAGAAAAAAGAAATCCTTCTGAAATATTACTGCTCATTGACAATGTGCCTAGTAACCCAAGAGCTCTCCTGAAGGTGTATGTGGAGATTAACGTTGTTTGCATGCCTGCTAACACAACACCCATTCTGCAGCCTGTGGATCAAAGAGTAATTTTGCTTTCAAGTCTCATTATTTAAGGAATACATTTTGTAAGGCTGTATGTAGCTCTCATAGAGAGTGATTCTTCCGATGAAGCTGAACAAAGTAAACTGAAAAGCTTCTGGATAGGATTCACCATTCTAGATACCATTAGTAACACTCATGATTCCTGGAAGCAGGGCAAACTATCAACATTAAGGGAAATTTGGAAGAAGTTGATTCTAATGCTCATGAATGACTGTTGAAGGGTGTAAGACTCCAGTGGAGGAAGTAACTACAGATGTAGTGGAAATAACAGGAGAACAAGACTCAGAAGTGATCCTGAAGGTTTGACTGAATTGCTGTAATCTCATGGTAAAACGTGAGCAGATGAGGAGCTGATTCTTATGGATGAGGAAAGAAAGTGGTTTCTTGAGATAGAAACTACTCCTGGTGAAGACGCTGTAAACATTGTTGAAATAACAACAGAAAATTTAGAATATCATATAAAATTAGTTGACAAAGCAACAGCAGAGATAGAGAGGACTGACTTCAATTTTGAAAGAAGTTCTATTGTGGGTAAAATGTGATCAAATATCATCACATGCTACAGAGAGCTCTTTTGTGAATAGAAGAGTCAGTCAATGTTACAAACTTCATCATTGCCTTATTTTAAGAAATTGTCACAGCCACCCAATCTTTATCAACCACAGCCCTTATCAGTTAGCAGCACTCAACATCAAGTCAACAGCCTCCCCTAGCAAACGCTTCATGACTTGAAGACTCAAATGATCATTAGCATTTTTCAGCATCAAAGTATTTTTAACTTAAGGTATATACATTGTTTTTTGACACATACCGCTATTGCATACTTAAAATGCTACCATATAGTATAAATATAACTATTATATGCACTGGGAAACTAGAAAATTTGAGTTACTGCAGTGGTCTAGAACAGAATATATATTATCTACAAGGTATTCCTGTATGTCCACTTCACCATTCTTAATCAGCATAGTACTAGAAGTTCAAACTTCAGCATTTGGCCAACGAAAAAGATAAAAGGCATTCCATTTAAAAAGGAAGAAATTAAACTCTATTTGCAAATGTCATAATTTTTCCATATTTAAAAAGAGACCCTCGGAGAGAATATTTTCAAGTTGCCAAATACATGGGTATGGACATCTAATCCCTTGTATTTGTTTTTGCCTGTGTTACAATAATAGATATGCTCTTCCTGTCTAAGATGAACCTATTTACCCAGACAGTAGGCCTCATGTCCTCTGAACTGCTGAAGAATAATTGCCAGGGTACTCCATATTTCATTATAAATCTTTTCCTTTCAACCTATTTGTTTATATCAGCATAAAATCATAATATGGTTATCTTATAAAATAGCCTCTTTTGTGTCCACTACCCCATAGCTGTCACTTTGTTTCTTTGCTCCCTTTATTAGTCAGACTTCTTGAAAAATTGTTTTTATTCCGTTTTTAATTTCCTCCTCCTATTTTGTCCAGAATTCTCTAAATTTCTACCTTTTGCCCAAGAGATGCTAAAAAATCTGATTGTCCCCAATACTCATACTGTTAAATCCAATAACTAACAGGCCTTGACTTACTTACCAGCAACATTCTTCGGTGTTGACTAAGTCATTCACATTAATGTATTTTCTTTGCTTCACCTGCCGTATCTTATGGTTTCCTGATGCAATTTCTTTATCTCCAGACACAGCTTTTCTCTCTCCTTTAATTCTTTCTTATCTATCCAATTATTTAATTTCAGAGTTTCTTAAAGTTCATACATTAGGTTATTTATTTTTGCCTAACATTTATTTAATTTACTTAGTTTTATTTTTTTAGAGACAGGGATTCACTATGTTGCTAAGGCTGGTCTCAAACTCCTGAGCTCAAGGGATTCTCTTGCCCAACTCCCAAGTAGCTGGGATTACGGGCACAAGCCAACATGTCCAACATCTTGCCTACATTTATTGAGTAATAATTTCATCCAGGCTCCTGGCATTAAATACAATCTAAACATTGGACAGTACCTTTATTAATATAGGCTCGTTAAGAAAGAGATTGCTGAGACCAGGATTCCATTGTAAGTAGTTTTTTTATGGGGTAAAATAAACCTAGAAAATACCATTAGACCAACAGGAAAGTTAGTGGGGAAACTAAAGAAGACAAAAACATTTGTCAATAAACTAGTTACCAGTGAAAACCTGGGCTTCCAATCCTACTGGGGAACCAAGAAAATTGGAGAAAAGCATATGCTTAGGTTACCCCATCATAAAGCAGAGAGAAACAGGAATATTTACCCACCCTGATCTGTTATTAATTGAGGCCTCTTTGGGAAAAGATGTTAATCTAAAATTGATAGATATGCAAAAAAAATAGTAAATATAAGGTGAGATGGATGAGACATCAATAACCCTCACTGCCCTCGCCGCATTCTTTCACCAAGCCAGTAATTCCTTTGAATTCCTAACTTGTATATGCAAATGCCCACTTGACCTCTCCACTAAGGGTTCCAATAGACACCTCAAAAGGAGTGTGGTTATTAGGGAACTCCTGATCTACACACACATTCTAAATGTATTCCTTCACACATTTCTCATTTCACAAAAAAGGTAATTCTAGCCTTGCAATTGCTTAGGCCAAAACAGATTGGAGTCTTCCCTGAGTCTTCTCGTTTTCTTTGACACTCCACCCCATCTAAGCTACCAGCATGTCCTGTAGTCTTTTCTAAATATACACATCTCCCTTACCCCCTCACTGCCCACCTTTTCCTTGGATGCCAGCTTTTCTGAGCTACAAAATATCAATGATTTTCTGGGTGCTCTGTCTCATTCTGCTATGGCTCCGCTTATAGCATCCAGACTGATTCTAATTGAAAATTAAAACCACTCATGCAATTTATCTGCTCTGACTTTCTAATAGCTTTTCATATCATTAAGAAACAAGAAATATCTGTGAAATGCCTACAAGCACCTTAGAATAAATGTCTGCCTGCATCACCTCTCTACATTCATCACCTACTTGCTTGCTCCAATCCAGCCAGCCTGGCCTCCTTGTCGTGCCTTGGACATGAAAGCATGGTTCCTTTTGGTGGCTTTGCATTTGTTGGTCTCTCATTACAGGATTTACTTTCCACATTTGTTGGTCTTCCCTTATAGGATATCCACTGAGTGTCTCACTTGCTTTCTTGATTCTTTGCTTATGGCACTTACCCTGAAAATTTTGTTTAAATGTTGCAGAAGACTAGTGGGGACTAGTCTTTCCCTATTCCCTACTTCCCTTTCCTGTATTTTTTTTCTCATAGCATCTGTCACTGAGTGAACAAGATATAATGCTGCAATTAGAGCTTCCATTTCTTTTTTCCATCCTAGAATGAACATTGAAGGCAAAAGCATTTTCCCTGTGTTATTCATGCAGATAGCCCCCAAACCTAGACTAGATTTTAGTGCTGGTGAGCACTCAGGTAAATATTAATTGTAGGAAAGAATTCATGAAATTAGGTATTTACCTGAGGGTTAACTGGGAGACTATTGAAAAATAAATCATTTTATTTTATCCATCATAAAAATGTTTTATATTCAAATGTGTTACACTGAGAAAACATAGGAAAACAAAAACCATCTGCAATTTCATAATTCAAATTCACAGCATTTTTCCATTTTATTATAGTGTGTCTGGTTTCATTACACTTTCAATTGCTATTATTGTTGTGGTTTCAGAAGCAGAGAGCATACCCACAATGAACTCAAAACAAAGAAAAAATCATATGTGATAAAAGAAAACATCTGAAAGAAATTTTATTCAATATAATCATCTTCTGGTCCTTACTAGAAGACAATTATATGATGTGTTCAAGTGATAGCAGACCAGGTATTGAATATATGATTAGGATGTCTTTAAAATTTTTCTCAGAAATACATTATTTTGCTTTCTCATGTTGTCTGGATTGTGTTGAGTAACTGTACCCAAATAATTTGGGAGTTTTTACAACACAGTACAAATTATTCAGAGATTATCTCTTAGGATTAATATACTTTTAAATCAACATGCTTATAGCACCATCTAAAAAATACAACCTAGCCTTTTTATCAGAGAGTAAAAGCAATTTACTCACTAATAAGTGTCAGTAATTGGGTACTACTGTGCCTGTTCCATAGTTATCTTGATAAGTGTGTAAATGAATAACTGAAAAAGAATCCTTAAATACTAAAGATGTCGAGTAGGGGCAGGAAGTGGTAACGCTTTGTCCATCAAATAAAGATTTTATTTATTTTTACAAAATCTAGTTTGGATACATTTATTTAATCAAATAACATGAATCATTTATTCCCCAGCAGAGAGTCCTGACACTCATTATAAACTTGTCAAAATAATGATTAAGTCTATTTGTTCAATTAACTGTATACTGTGTTTTTTAGCCTCAAATCCATATGACTTCTCTGGTTTTTGTTTGTTTTTCTCGTGGTACCAAGTAGAGTATTTAGCATCTGGGATTAGGTACCCAATTCAGCTTTATAAAATTAAATTATTAATAGGGCAAATAAGTGGGTACAGATACAAGTTTTGATTAAAAGAGGAAGAGTGGTATGAATAGAAATAAATTTGGTGTGGTAATAACGCAGAAATGTTCAGTTTCCATTAAGTAGCCTGGCGAAAAAGTAACTTGGTAATGAAGGAAACAAAAATTGATGGTAGTAGGAAGGAAGCTTAGATCATAGGGACTAAGAGACACAAAGGGCAGGAGAAAAGATACCTAGAAAGAGCTTTGCTGATGTACCTATGGCTCTATTGTCAGCAATCAGTAAAAACACTTTGACAGCTCTTTACAAGGCCCCTTGGAGACTCCTTCAGCACTTGATGACACATGGCTTAGGTCCTCAGAAATTGTGACATTATTTTACTAGTGTGATTATAATTATTTCTGAAAGTATGTAAAGCCATTGACTATTACTGAAAATTATTTGGACCTGCATCATAGCATAGTTCTTATACTGACTAGAAAGATCAATATACACAATGATATATATTAGTCTTGATAATAACATATTAAAAGTATTTTACTGGAAATTAAGCCCGTATAACTAAAAATTTGTTGAGATTTTCAATGAATGTTTTCTATGCCTGCTTTATGAAATCAATCACTAGGTTCTTGAAAAATCAGTAGATTCCTTTCTGGAACATGTTTGCTTTATTTTTAATATAATCTCATTATCTTAAAAATAAAAAATGTGTCAGGGGAGGTGTGACCATGTTGAGTTTGTACATAATGTTATCCCACAGAGCAGCTAGCTGGTTAATAGAAACATTGCTAAAAGTTACAGCAGTACAGGCTTTTCCCTTAGGCTATAAATAATACATTGCTTTAGTGTTTAACCCAGTGCTGACAAGAAGAGAAATGAGTTGGCATCCATATGGTGAATATTAACTACATTTCTAGCTATTGTTCACTTAAATATTTAAGGCCTTATTTATAGATGGTAATAAAATGAAATAAGGAATTAATATGTTGAATCTGGGACTATAAACAAAATCATGTACAGTAAAGTCATTAAAATATTTCATGTCTACCAAGCCTGCTTTGTTTGAATTAATAGATAACCTGGACAGTGTAGCTTAATTAGGGAGAGGAAGAATTTATCACTTTGCAAATGATTGAGATCCTTATGTATATTGTTTAGGTAAGACTGTATGGGATAATGGCAAAATTCCTGGTATTGAAAAATTGTGTTGGGGCCAGACACAGTGACTCATCTGTAATCCCAGCACTTTGGGAGGCTGATGGGGAAGAATTGCTTTAACCCAGGAGTTTAAGAGCAGCCTGGGAGACACAGTGTGAACATGTCTTTGCCAAATAAAAAATAACAACAAAAAATGAGCTTGGTATGGTGGTATGCACCTACTGCAGTCCCAGCCACTTGGGAGGCTGAGGCAGGTAGATCATATGAGCCTGGGAGTTGGAGGCTGTAGTGAGTCACGATGGTATCACTGCACTCCAGCCTGGGTGACACAGCAAGACCAGATCTGAAATAAAAAAAAACAAAAAAAACTTGTGTTGCATTCTCAATTCTGTCACTGTCTATTTGGTCTTACATGGGACCCACTTTGTAAAGCCTCAGTTTTTATTATATATAAAACTAGGAGATTAATAATTTTCCTCCATTGATAGTACCATTATAACAACTAGAAGAGTTATATTTCTAAAAGAATATATTGGTTGTAAAAGTTTTTTTTAATATATCACATCTTGTTTATTCACTAATCAGTTAATGAATATTTTTATTATTTCTACTTTTTTTGCTATTGTGAATAATGCTACTATTAAGATTCTTATGCAAGTGTTAACTTATGTTTTCATTTCCCTTAGACAGATACCTAAAAGTCCAATTGTCAGGTAATATGGTAAATTTATATTCAACTTTTTAAGAAACTGCCTAAAGCATTTAAATTGTAAATATTTTTATTGCTTGCTTATTTTCTGTGTAATTCAGTTCCTTAGAGAGCAAGATATATACCATTTCTATCTTTATATACCTTTATGATGTCTTATATATGAATAGTTTTCATTCAATATTTATTAAATGAATAAATGCAAGAATGAATGAATAAATAAATGAATGCATAATTTTGATCAACATGTTAAACATTCCAACTTCTAAGTGGAAAACTTTACTAATGTGAGCAAAGTCTATGGAAATTTTATTCTGTATCATTGAAATCACAGAGTTTCCTATAGAAAAAAATTATCCCTGTATATTTGAATATGCTTGTATTGGTTTAATTTGATTATTCTGCTATTATTTGTGCTTCATGCTTTTGGGGGCATTTTGGTGTTTTGTAAGAGGCTGAGGGATCTTTAGAGATCCTATGAGACAGATCAATGAGACAGAGTCTCATAGATATTTCCTTTCAATTCCCCAGATAGATAAATCTATATATTGTGGTTCATTAGAAAGTGCAATTCACTTGAACTCAATGGACTGGTGTTAGATCTAGAACCATCACATACTAGCTGTGAAGTTTAGGCAAGTCATCCTTCATTAAGTTAGAATATTAATTCACGTATCTCCTCCCTTACTCAAATTAGAGGGGTGTAAGTATTCTCTGGGTTAAGACTTATAAAGGGACTTTGCAAAATGGAAAAACACAAAGAGATAAAAATAGTGATTAACATCACACATCACATAAGGTCTAGTTTTAGATGTTTGTTTTCTTATCATCTTTTAAAATAATTTTAGTTTACTTTGGTATTGCACTCTTTAGGTAATGCCCATTATGAAGCTACACATGACTCTGGCAAGTTTATTATTGGTTCACTGTAAGTAGGCAATGAATGATCAAAAACATTCTTTTTTATTTTTTATATATTTCTCATTTTATAGTTAGTAGACACATAATGAGTGTACATATTAGGGGGCTACCGAATGACATTCCAATACATGTATATGCTGTGTAATGATCAAATAAGGTTAATCAGGATATCCATCCTCAAACATTTATCATTTCTTTGCATTGAACACACACAATAAATTATTGGTAACTAGTCACCCTACAGCACTATAGAACACTAGCGCTAATTTCGTTTTTTTTTTTTTGAGATGGAGTTTTGCTCTTGTTACCCAGGCTGGAGTGCAATGGCGCGATCTCGGCTCACCGCAACCTCCGCCTCCTGGGTTCAGGCAATTCTCCTGCCTCAGCCTCCTGAGTAGCTGGGATTACAGGCACGCGCCACCATGCCCAGCTAATTTTTTGTATTTTTAGTACAGATGGGGTTTCACCATGTTGACCAGAATGGTCTCGATCTCTTGACCTCGTGATCCACCCGCCTCGGCCTCCCAAAGTGCTGGGATTACAGGCTTGAGCCACCGCGACCGGCCCGAGAAGTTTAAAGTACATTCTTCATCTCAAAGAAAGTTGTTATACTTAAAATGTTATAGATGTATATATACTCATTATTATAAACAACATTTCTTAACGTATCATGGGTGTTTAATACTTTTTAAATTTATTTTCTAGTATACAGAAACATTCATTTTTATTTATTCCACTTAAAGCAAATAATTTGATATATAAAAACCACAATCCAAATTGCTTTTAGTTCTTGGTTGTTGCTTGTAGCATTATATTCCCACATGGAGCTGGATGAATAAAATAAAAATGATATTCAGGTTTCAGGAATTATCATCAGGTTGAAAAGGTGACACACAGCTGTAATTCCAGTGTTTTGGGAGACCAAGGCAAAAGGATTGCTTGAGGACAAGAGTTTGTGACCAGCCTTAGCAACACAGTGAGACCTCATATGTGGAAAATCTACAGGCATGTGCTTATAATCCCAGCTCTTCAGGAGGCTGCAATGGAGGATCACTTGAGCCCAGGAGTTTGAGGTCACAGTGTGTTGTGATCACTGAAAGCAGCTCTGCTGCTTTCTAGGTTGGGTGACAGAGTGGAATCCAAGCTGTAAAATAAAAAAAATAAATGAATTGAAAAGAATCATCATTATTTATAATGGTATCTTATTCATGATGATTTAATCAGCAAAGAACATGAATAGTATCCCATGAATCATCACTATGTTCTAAGACACATTTTCTATTCAAAAAATGAAGATATTAGGAAAAGGTTTATTATTATTATTACTTAATTACATAGAACTTAAAAATGACAGGGCCACAACCCCAAAGAGGCCAATTTGTGGTTTGAAAATATCTCTTAAGTACTTTTTTATTTGATGCAATCATACGCTTTCCCCGTGCTAAGTATTACTTTCCTAAGTTCAATGGGAGGATTTTTCAGAACATGAAGTCAGCCAAATGTTATCATCTTCACATGGTCCATATAATCTTAGACGTGGAAACAAAAAATAGATAATATTCTTAATGATTTCTCACATATATTATATTAGCTAAGTGTATTGGTTACCCTGCAGAGCTGGAATCCTCCTAGCAGGGCCATTCTCCTGTGGCCTTGAACCAATTCAGTTCTCTTTTTCTTGCTTGTGGTCCTCAAGAATAACTCTAGAATGTGCCGGAGATGATATATCCTGAGATATAAATGAATTGTTGATAACAGCCTAGGCCTTTTCCTATCTCTCCTAGGGATGTAACGTATTGAGTTAGGGAGAAACTTCCCAGGATAACCTGAGCTTTATTCTTCTCTGGCCTAGAAGCACGATATCCCTCAAAGCTCAGTGTGTCACATTGCCCTTGATGTATATAGCCTAAGGCGGACTGCCTTTTGGGGTTCCTCAGAGTAGTGAGGAGTAGGAAGTATGCAGTCAAGACTCCATCTTCCCTGGGCAGCTTTCTTGAGCTGTGCAGTACAGGCTTACAATGTATTCACAATTTTCTAGTCTATGGATGTCTACATGTATGTAATAATTGTTTTCACATAAGTTGTGTACAAATGGGTAATATCTCACTTGACTCAGAAAAATTGGTAAAAAGTGCATAATGGACATAAGTAGTAGCTCAGAATGCAGTCTGCATAGTATATGGACTCCTGTTTCCGGTGGTTGGCTTAGTGATTATCTTTTCTAGTCTTCACAGAGTGGAAGTTCTTTCTTAGAATTAGTAATTACTAAATCTCTTCACACCTACTCCCAAATTTGATTCAGATGCTAAGACTGATGTTACTCACATCATTTAAGAAGGTATAAAAAGATTTATTGCTCCTACAGTGAGGCTTTCAGGGCAGGCCTCCAAGAAGTCCAAAGATAGCCTGAGAAAACAGGAAGAAATGGCTGGCTGTAGGTTTTGTGGTTTTGAAGAAGTAGTATTAAAGTAAAAGCTCTCTTGTGTGGACAGTGGTTTCTTTGGTTTGAATTTGCCATCAGTACAAAGGAAGAATCACCTGAGATTTTTTTTATTAGCTTTCCCAGAATGGGGGCAAAGGAGAAAGTGAGTGGTGGGACTTGAAAACTGTAAGCAGTCAAACATCAATAATAGAGTCAGATGCTTTATTAAAATTAATCCTCTATGTTTGGCTGAGGACTAAAATGTGTCATGTTTCATTTAATTTCAATTGAACTTGTTTAATTATTTTATTATGGTGCTCTGTTAGACATGTAGCCTAAGGCTGGTAAGACAGGTGAAAGTTCCATTGCATGCCTTATTTAAAAGTCCAGCATTGTGAATTTTGAGAAGTTAAATGAGTTAATTAATACCTGTCAATAACACTTTGATCTTCATAGGGGGTATGTAATGTCTTTTTCTAAGAAAATTTTTATTTTTAATTTTTTTGGGTACATAGTATATATATATATATATTTATGGCATATATGAGATATTTTGTTACAGGCATACAAGGTGCAATCATCGTGGTAAATTGAGTATCCATCACTTTAAGCATTTATCCTTTGTTTTCAGGTATGGAATATCTTGATTAAAACTTGTGTAGTGGATTTAGTACCTGTAAAAACTTGTGTGACTTGGATTTATATTTTGGTTATTTGTAAGGCAAGATATTTCCAGAGGGAGAAAGCTTAGATAAGTAACTAATGTTGCTGCCATTGAAATAGACCATATAGCCAGTTCATTGGTAAAGGTTTGTATCTATAAAATTTCAAATGAATCCAGTTTCTGGTCAAGGCATCTCGTGCTAATATTCCTGCCTAACATTTGGGAAATTGGGATGATTTGCAAGTAGCAGCACATACGTATGTGCTTAAGTAAATCTATAAACAGAGATCCCAGGCTGATCAGGGGCTGAAGCATTACCCAAGAATAGCACAGTTGCTCTATGAAAGTCTGGCCAGACTTCTTCATGCAGGTCCTCAGTCTTAGTCCCCCTGACTGGGTGAGACCTCCAAGCAGGGTCTGCAGCCAACTCCTACAGGTGCATCAGGCCAGTAACAGTTCTGTACTGCCCTAGGACAGAACTCCCAGATGAGGGGGCAGGATGTCATCTTTCATGTTTTGCAGCCTACACTGGTGATACCTTGAAGTACTGAAAAATCCAAGATGACTGGGGTCTGGAGCAGATCCCCAGCAAACTGCAGCCGCCCTATGGTAACATGGCCAGACTGTTCAAAGAAAAAAAAATATCCAAAGTCAGCAACAACAAAGACTGAAGATAGATAAGCCTACAAAGATGAGAAAGAATCAGCATAAGAATGCTGAAAACTCAAAAAGCCAGTGTGCCCTCTTTCTTCCAGATGACTTCATCACTTCTCCAGCAAGGGTTTGAACCAGGCAAGATGGCTGAAATGAAAGAAGTAGAATTTAGAATATGGATAAAACAGAACTTCACTGAACTAAAAGAGCATGTTGTAACCCAGTGCAAGGAATTTATTTATTTTGACAAACTAAGCTTCATAAGAAAAGGAGAAATAAAATCCTTTTCAGACAAACAAATGATGAGGGAACTCCTTACTACCAGACTTACCTTATAGGAGCTCCTGAAGGAAGGACTATATATGAAATAGAAAGACAATTAGCACTCCCAAAACACACTGAAGTACTTAGACCAGTGACACTATAAAGCAACCACATAAACAAGTCCGCAAAATAAGCCGCTAACATCATGATGACAGTATCAAATCCATGTATAGCAATACTGATCTTAAATGTAAATTGACTAAATGGCTCAATTAAAGACACAGAGTGGCATAGCGGATAAAGAACAAAGACCCGTTGGTATGGTGTCTTCAAGAGATCCATCTCACATGCAATGACACACATAGGTTCAAAAGAACGGGATGGAGAGAACGCTACCAAGCAAACAGAAAACAGAAAAAAAAGCAGTATTTGCAATCTTAGTTTCTGACAAAACAGATTTTAAACCAATAAAGATAAAAATAAAAAGGCAAAAGATAAAATTAAATAATAGTAAAGGGTTCAATTCAATAAGCACAGCTACTTGACCTAAATATGTATGCACCCAACACAGTAGGACCCAGATTCTTAAAGCAAGTTCTTACAGACCTTCAAAGAAACAAAGACTGCTACAAAATAATAGTGGGAGACATTAACATCCCACTGAAAATATTAAACAGATCATCAAGAGGAAAAATCAGCAAAGATATTCAGAACCTGAACTCTGCACTAGACCAAAGGGACGTGGTAGATATCTAGAGAACTCTCCACCCAAACCAACAGAATATACATTGTTCTCATTGCCACAGGGCACTTATGCTAAAATTGATCGCATAATCAGAAGTTAGCCACACTTTGGCAAATGTGAAAAAACTGAAATCATAACAAATAATCCCTCAAAGCATAGCACGATCAAATTAAAACTCAAGACTAAGAAATCCACTCAAAACCATACAATTACATGGAAATTGAAAAACCTGCTCCTGAATGACTTTTGTGTAAATAATAAAATTAAGGCAGAAATCAAGAAGTTTTCTGAAACTAATGAGTACAAAGAGACAATGAACCAGAATTTTGGGACCCAGCTAAGGCAGTATTAGCAGGGAAATTTATGGAACTAAATGTCCTCATCAAAAAGTTAAAAAGATCTCAAGTTAGAAACCTAGCATCACAACTAAAACAACTAGAGAACCAACAGCAAATAAATCCCAAAGATAGCAGCAGACAAGAAATAACTGAAATCAGAGCTGAACTGAAGGCCATAGAGACACAAAAAAACATTCAAACTATCAACAAATCTAGGAGCTAGTTTTTTGAAAAAAATTAATAAAATAGATAGACCACCAGCTAGACTAATGAAGAAAAGTGAGGTGATTAAAATAAACACAATCAGAAATGCTAAGGAGAATGTTACCACAACCTCACAGAAATAAAAACAACCATCAGAGAATATTACAAACACTGCTATGCATAAAAACTAGAAAATCTAGAAGTCATGTATCCATTCCTGAACATATGCAGTCTTCCAAGACTTAATCAGGAAGAAACTGAATCCCTGAAAAGACCAATAATAAGTTCTAAAAGTGAGGCAGTAATCAATAGCCTATCAATCACAAAAAAGCCCCAGCACTAGAGGAATTCACAGGTGAATTCTACCAGATGTACAAAGAAGAGCTGGTACCATTCATACCGAAACTATTCTAAAAAATTAAAATGGAGGGCCTCCTCCCTAACTCATTCTTTGAGGCTAGCATCATCCTTATACTAAAACCTGGCAGAGGTACAACCCGAAAAGGAAAAGTGCAGGCCAATATTTTTGATGAACATCAATGCCAAAATTAACAAAGTACTGGCAAACCAAGTCTAGCAGCACATTCAAAAGCTTATTTATCATGACCAAGTAGGATTCATTCCCAGGATGCAATGTTGACTCAACATCACATAAAGAGAAATAAAGACAAAAACCACAGGATTATCTCAATAGATGTAGAAATGGCTTTTGATAATATTCAATATCCCTTTATGTTTAAAACTAGCAATAAACTAGGCATTGAAAGAACATTCCTCAAAATAATAAGAGCCATATATAAAAATCCCACAGGCAACAGCATACTAATGGGCAAAGCTGAAAATATTCCTCTTGAAAACCAGCACAAGACAAGGGTGTCCTCTTTCACTACTCCTATTCAACATAGTATTGAATGTTCTGGCCAGGGCAATCAGGAAAGAGAAAGAAATAATGGGCATTCAAATAGGAAGAGACAAAATCAAACTATCCCTCTTTGCAGGTGA
Source organism: Leontopithecus rosalia (assembly GCA_028533165.1). NCBI lineage: Eukaryota > Metazoa > Chordata > Mammalia > Primates > Cebidae > Leontopithecus > Leontopithecus rosalia. Next base: position 18,407,028 of record CM052649.1, read on the forward strand.
CATGATCTCATGTCTAGAAAACTCCATTTTCTCAGCCCAAACATACTTAAGCTGTGATATGGTTTGGCTGTCTCCCCATCCAAATCTCATCTTGAATTGTAGTTTCCATAATCCCCCTGTGTCATGAAAGGGACCCAGAAGAAGTTACCCCCATGCTGCTCTTCTTGTGATAGTGAGTTCTCACAAAATCTGATGGTTTTATAAGGGGCCTTTTCCCCTTTTGCTTGGCAGTTCTTCTTCTTGCTATCATGTGAAGAAAGACATGTTTGCTTTCCCTTCTGCCATGATTGTAAGTTTCCTGAGGCCACTGCAGCCATGTGGAACTGTGAGTCAATTAAATCTCTTTCTTTTATAAATTACCCAGTCCCTGACAGCCCGTTATAGCAGCATGAGAATGGATGAATACAAGCAAATGAGCATCTTCAGTAAATTAGCAGGATACAAAATCAATGTGCAAAACTTGCTAACATTCCTATACACCAGGAACATCCAAGCTGAAAGACAAATCTTGAATAAATTCCTGTTCACAGTTGCCACAAAATGAACAAAACACCTAGGAATACAGCTAACTATGGAGGTAAAAGATCACTACAAGGGGAATTACAGACTACTGCTCAAAGAAAACAGAGATTACACAAACAAATGGAAAAATATTCCATGCTCATGAACAGGAAAAATTAAATGTCTATACTGCCAAAAGCAATTTCTAGATTAAGTGTTATTAAACTTAAACTACCATTGACTACCATTAACTACCAGTTACTAACATAAACTACCATTAAACTACCATTGACATTTTTCACAGAACTAAAAAAGAAAACGATTTTAAAATTTGTATTAAACCATAAAAGAGCCAAAAATAACCCAGACAATCCTAAGCAAAAAGAATAAACCCAGAGGCACCACGCTATCTGACTTCAAACTATACTATAGGGCTATAGCAACCAAAACAGTGTGGAACTATTCAAAAAATTGTAAAAAGAAAAAAAACAGGTATATAGATGAAGGGAACACAACAGAGAACTCAGAAATAAGACTACACACCTAGAACTATCTGATCTTCAACAAACCTGACAAAAAAGCAATGGGGAAAGAAATCCCTATCTAATAAATGGTGCTGGGATAGCCAGCTAGACATATACAAAAGGTTGAATCTGGACCCCTTTCTCATACCATATACCAAAATTAAATCAAGATGGATTAAAATCTTAAATGTAAAATCCAAAACTATAAAAATCCTGGATAACAACCCAGGTAATACTATTCAGGACATAGACACAGGCAAAGATTTCATGATGAAGACACCAAAAACAATTGCAACAAAGGCAAAAATTGACAAATGGGATCTAATTAAACTAAAGAGCTTCTGTACGCCAAAAGAAACTATCAACGGAGTAAACACAACCTAGGGAATGGGAGAGCATTTTTTCAAATTATACATCTGACCAAAGTCTAATACACAGCATCTATAAGAAACTTAAACAAATTTACAAGAAGACAACCAACTCCATAAAAATGTGGGCAAACACCACGATTAAACACTTATCAAAAGAAGATATATATGTGGCTAATAAGCATATACAACAAAAGCTCAACATCACTGATCATTAAAATAATGCAAATCACGACCAAATGAAATACCATTTAACAACAGTCAGAATTGCTATTATTAAAAAGTCAAAAAACAGCAGATGTTGATGAGATTGTATAGAAAATGGAATGCTTATATGCTGTTCGTGGGAGCGTAAATTAATGTAGTCATTTTGGAAGAAAGTGTGATGATTCCTCAAAGACCTAAAGAGAGAAATACCTTTTGGCTCAGTAATCCCTTTACAGTGTATATACCCAAAGGAATAGAAATCATTCTGTTATAAAGACACATGCATGCATCTGTTCACTGCAGCAATAGTCACAATAGAAAAGACATGGAATTGAGCTAAATGGCCATCAATAATAGACTGGATAAAGAAAATGTGGCACCTATACACCGTGGAATATTATGCAGCTATTAAAAAAATGAGATTATGTCCTTTGCAAGGACATTGATGGAGTTGGAGGACATTATCATTAGCAAATGAACACAGGAACAGAAAACCAAACACATGTTCTCATTTACAAGTGAGAGATACATGATGAAAGCATATGGACACGGTGAGGAACAACGTATAGTAGAAACTTTTGGAGTACAGAGTGGGGAGAAGGTAGAGAGGACCAGGAAAAATAATTCATGGGTACTAGCCTTAGTACCTGAGTGATAAAATAATCCATACCCAAACAACCATGACACAAACAGACCTATGTAACAAACTTTAACTTGTAACCCTTAACTAAAAATAAAAATTAAATAATATTACAAAATAAATAAAAGTATTTAAAATATAGTTTCATAGGAACTATACAGGATGTAGTATTCTCCTTAATAGCTAAATAATTCAAATAGTCAAGGTTAGAAATCTGAAAATGTTATGCATGTATAATATTTTATAATATAAATATATAAAATATGAAAATAAAAAAACTTATAAGAAGAAATACATTATCTCTAGCACTCAAAAAGTCCTAGAAGATACAGGATTGGTTTTAATATCATAAGTGCAGGGTGAGTTGTGTCTTGATAATGTGAGGAAATAAGCTACCTAAAAGTTGTCTAACAGCCTTTTGAATTTATAAATTTGTATTTGAATAATACTTAGGCAATATGTAATATTATGCTCATTTTCCAGAAGATAAATGTTATACTTGCCTTCTTTTGATTTTCTAATTCCAAAACATATTTGCTATAATAAGCAGTAAGTCCCTTCCTGAGAGGCTTAGGAAGAGCATATAAATGTGTTCAGACTCTGTTACACTATGTGGAGGATTCTTTGTTAGGTAAGAAGGGAATGAAACATGAATATCTACAAAATTACTATATTATGCCTTTGTATCAAGCAGGTTAAACATATATAAATATTTTATTTCCCTCTGTTCCTCTTCCCATATCCAATTGCATCAGGAAACCTATTAGCACTAGCTTTAAACTACGTTCCCATGGTTGTAAATAAGCAAACAACCACTCAAAGTAAAAATAAATTAATTGGTATATAAATTTATTTAAAACTTAAAAGTTAAAAACGGACTTTGCTTCATTGCCATTCAAGGAAACAAACTAAGAAATTCACTGAATGTATCTCTAAAGAGGAATAGCCAAGGATTTTATGTGCAGAAAGATGAAGCCCATAGTAAATTAATTAAGGGTTGAGAAGTTGCAACCCAGATGGTTTAGAATAATTGCCAGAGCATGTACATAGTTGACAAAAACAAGTACTGTTCTTCACTGGCCGGGAAAGACTATTCATTTAGTTCCAATGATGATCTTGTATATGCACTTAATAAAATTCTAGTCATTATTCAGGATCATCTGGTAAATTGCCCAAAGTCCATGATTTGTTGACAACTTCAACAGATTAAAACAACATTCAACTTTGTTACTAAAACAACATTCAACTTTGTTACTATCCAGACAAGCACTGCTGTATGTTGAAATTATTTCTATTAAATATGTGATTGCTTCTCACTAACTACACTGCTGCTGTATTTTGTAAAACACCATTCTTTCTCACCTAGATAAATACAATAGCCTCCTAACTGACCTTTCAGCTTCCATCCTTGTTCTTTTATAAAAAAGATCATTATGAGACCTCAGTCAAATTATGCAATCTCTCTGTTTGAAGATTGAGCTTTAATTCCTCCTTTAATTCAGAGTAACAGCTAAATTTCTTTTTTCTTTTTCTTTTTCTTTTTTTTTTTTTTTGAGACAGAGTTTCGCTCTTTTTACCCAGGCTGGAGTGCAATGGCGTGATCTCGGCTCACCGCAACCTCCGGCTCCTGGGTTCAGGCAATTCTCCTGCCTCAGCCTCCTGAGTAGCTGGGATTACAGGCACGTGCCACTGTGCCCAGCTAATTTTTTGTAATTTTAGTAGAGACGGGGTTTCACCATGTTGACCAGAATGATCTCGATCTCTTGACCTCGTGATCCACCCGCCTTGGGGATTACAGGCTTGAGCCACCTCGCCTGGCCAAGCTAAATTTCTTATAATGGCTTAGAATGGTCAAAATGGTCTGACTTATCACCCCATACATCTTCCTATTATCCTCCATAACTCATTTGTCCCAAGTTACCCTGCATACCTCACTTGTGTCTGCAATACTTCTAAGGCCTTTGGACTAGCTGTTCCCATGGTGTTGCACTCATTTCCTGATATTTAATTGTTCACTTCTTCACCTCATTCAAGACCTCAATCAAGAATCATCTTTTCTGAAAGAGCCAACTTGACGACTCAACTTCAATTTGCAAATTGACAACTTTGTACCCAAGTTCCATTTAAAAAATTTGTAGAAATCACTTTTAACATATGTAATTTACTTATTCAGATGTCTATACTCATTACATATTAAACATTTCCTGCCTCTCTACAATATAATTTAAACTGCACAAAAATGTAGACATGTTTTGTTTCTTCACAACTAAATCTCAAGCATATAATAAGTGATTAATAGTTGTCTAAGCAACCACTGAAAATTGAGCAAAACAGCATCTATTAGGTTATAATTTTCATACCCAAATATAAATAGTATAAAATCCATTCATCACCAATAAATCAATAAAAATGAACACCCTTATCAAAACACCAAGGGAAACTTCCTCAGTAGCAAGTTGAATGAATAAAACAAATATTACTTAAATAAACAAGAAAATAACCTGTAATGTAAATATAATATTTATATTAACTTCTTTACCCTTAGAGATACTTTTGTCTTGTTTTTACATTTAGTTTTGAAAACTCATTATTTATTCTATGGGGAGAAGGTTTGAGGTACACATTGATTTTCCCCCAGACATTCTGCTATTTTTGATTTGCTTTTAACTTGAATCATATAACCTATCGAATGTTAAACCTGTTTTTTTGTCCATATGTTTGTAAATATTTTGGCTATTAATTTTTAGAAGTAGTGTATTAGGGTTAAATAATGTAATATCTACTATTTCTGTGTTTGATAAATATTAAGTTTTTGTGACTTGGTGAATAATTACTTTTTGAAATAACTTTTGTATGACCTTCGGATGAAATAGTGATTTTATTATAGTTAAATTGTAAAGTAAATTTATAAAGGGAATGACATATTTTATTGTATAATTTTATTAATTATTTCTATTCACTATCTCTTATTTGGTATGATTGAAGATATATGCTATTTTTTTGTAATCAAGATGGCAATTTTTAAATTAGGTATTATAAATTAATATTCACATATTAAGCTACATTGATAATTACAATTATCATTATTAATTAAATATGAAAACCAAGTTGTTAAGAACAAAAGATCAAGTTTAAAATGTATTCTAAGAACTAATGTTTCTGATTTATGAACATATGAATAAAGAGTATTAAATGTAGGCATTATAACCTGGTAGCTTTACACTTTCCACACAAGAAATATCATAATATACTCACATTTCATTTTTATTTGTACAAATTGATTTAATAAACTGAATTTAAGATTCTTATACTTTAGATAAATATAAGGAAATGCTTTCTTTAATTACCTCAGATTCCTATATTACTCCCAAGCTGTATAGCAAATTAAAAAACTTAAAGCATGCAAATAATATATATTTTTTATAAGAGAGAATATGAGCAAAGTCCCTGGAAATAAAGCTTAAGGCATAATTTTTCAACACTAATTGCCATTATGAATATAAAATTACACATTAAATGGTATTAATAAATGTAAATGGTCTTATATGCATTATCTGCAACATAAACAACTAACAGTTATATGTCTCATCTCTTCTTAAAATGAAATTATCACCATATGTTACAGTGATTTGCAATGGCACCCTTAAAAATGTTGTTAGTGTAATTATATTTTACTCAAAATTAGCCCACAGCCTGATTAGGTCCATATTGCTTATATCTTTCTAAAGCTAGTAATGCATTATACCTTCCTCCAAGGTGTACAATGAAGTGTATTCTACTTTACCACCTCTGTTTTCTTCACTAAATAGTCATAGGGAGGAATAAATATTATCTACCCAGTAGATGAAAATATTTATTGCTACAAAAGTTTTCATTTGCTTAACTGAATTAGATATATCCTATCAAATCTAGGTCTGAACACTAAGGGGTCAGAATGGAAAAAATCAATTAAATGGTTATATACCAACTAAAGTTCAATGATATTAGTGTTAACGTTATTGTTATTATAAAAGCACATTTACTGGGAACTCACCAGGCATTTTGCAAAATACTTTATGTGCAATATTTCATAACTGGTTAGTGGAATTTGAATTATATTCTGTCTGAAACTTGGCCTATGTGATCTTAAGATATTACTTTCCCTTTCCACAGGACACCAAATTGCCAAGGAGTTCACTTTTCAAGAGAAGACTGCCATTTATAATTTGAATGGGCATTAAATGTAAGCAGAATGAGTTAAGGAGAAAATCAGTTAAAAAAAGGACTACATTTTACATGAGGTTTTATTTCAAAATTGAACTCAAGAGGCAAAAATCACCTATAACACAAATTGCCATTGAATATATGATAAGAAAATGCCATATTAATAAAAAGTTCCTATTCAAAACCAGCTTTTCTTCAGTGTTCAACTAGAGTGCTGTATGTGTGTGTGTGATAGTGTATGTGTTTTAGAAAAAGGTGATTTTGTGTGGCTAGTCATATTAAATTGGAGAAAAAATAAAGAATAAATTCATATCACCATACTCAGCATGTTTTATCTAGCAAAAAATATCCCCAGAGCTAACATTGGCTGAGGAAACTACTGTTTGTGCTTTATTTCACACCTATTCTCATTCAACTCTCATTACAACCTCATACAAACATTCATGAAAAGGAATTACATGCATACTCTTACATCATAGAAAGCTTAGTCATTTTCTCCTCCATCCCCCTCCATCATTTCAGAATGGCATTTGCATCAATTAAAGACATGTTGAGAAATACTACCAGAGTTTAATCTGTTAACTTTTAGCCTTCAAACATATGTGATACCTCTATTACTGTATTACTCACACTCCTAAGTGTATAGAGACATAATTCATTTAGAAAAATATCAACATGTGATTAGGAAAAGTGGAAGAATAAAGGAGAGGATACGTTCATCAATGATAGGATTTGAAGGGAAATTACACCAAGGGAAAAAGCAATTAATGTTGTTATTTTGCCAAAGTGTCTCTGTACTAGAACTCCACCAGTGGGGAAGGAAGATGAATTTACTGAGTTCTCATTGGGGAATTTTTGAAAGAATAGATGCATTGGAATATCTACTTATTAGCAGTAATATCAGAAAATGTAACAGGTGGAGAAAATTAGAATAAAATCCTACTTGGTTAGTTTCAAGATTTCTAAAAACTGCCTAGACAATCATCTATTTACTTATTAAAACATACAGAAACAAATGTTTTTTGAGACATTATACAAGAGCTGTGTCATATTCAATCAAGTTAGCAAGTTCAGCCAAAATTCAGGAGGATGCAAGTCATCTCCATCTGTCATTGAAGGGATTAGGAACTGTTCTATAAAGTATCCTTAGCATGTCTTCTTCTTCTTGTCAAGTGCAGGTGCTTCGGTTCACAGCCCCATGTGAACACTGTGTTCCAGAGATTCCAGCCACCTTCTCAGGCATGCAGGTAGTACCATCCAGGGCATTTCAGGCCAATGCAACCACTACGAGGATAAATTAATGATCTAATATATTGCAATTAAAATGGCATTTTCCTCCTTTACTAACCATTTGGAAATGGGCTGTTTGGATGAGTACTCTGTTCTGAAAAGGGCCTATACTCATTCTTTTTCACTGAAAGTGAGGCATTAAAAGGGACACTGTTATCTGAATAAGTCACCTTTCCAACATCCTTTATTTATAAAATGGTAGACCAAAAATTCAGAAAGAAAGAAAACACAGCAGCCTGTCCATTGTACTCTGCAGAGTAAATTGATATATACTGTTTAATAACAGAATATTAAACTCTGACTCATACCTATGCTTATTTGGCTATCTGCTCACACATTTCTTTGCAAAGGAATATGCAAAATGTGAATCATATTTCACAAAATCGTTACGTTATCTTATGAAAGTGGATCACACTATCCAGATTTGTTAGTACTTTGCTTTATCTCTCCGAAAACTTATATTTGTAGGTTAATAAACATAATCAACCTTGTTTGTTTAATGGTTGCCTAGCATTTAATTACGTGGCTTTGACATGGTTTATGTAATCATTCCGCTTCCAAATAATACATATGCGTTTTGCACTGATTTGCTATTGTAAAAAAATGATGCAATTATACTTGTAGATACATCTCAGGCTATATTTTAAGTAAAATAAATATATATAAGGGGAATTACTGAACATTAAGAAATATACGTTTAGTATTTTAGATGGTACTAGTAAATTATGTTTTTTTAAGTTTTGACCAATTTATTTCACCTTAGCAATGAAATATATTTCGAATCCTGCCTGTAATGTCTTCCTAGAAGTGCATTCTAACCACATATTAGAATTTTGCTGGTGTTTCTCTTTAAAAATTTTTCTCTACATATTAATCTGCATTTTTAATGTTTAATATGATTATGATTGATTTCAAATATACATTGAATATGCATATTTGCATATCTTCTTTGATAAATTGCCTACTGATAACTTTTAGCTTGATCCTGCTATATTATATAAGACATTGTTATCGGATATTAATTTGCTTCTGCATTAAGACAAGAATTCAAGAGAGAACAGACTGATTTGGACACTCAGGGAAATACTGACTGTAACTCTAAGTCAACAATTGACATCAGTTATTAGGTCTCTCACTGTCTTGTGATATATTCACCCTTCAGCCAAATATTAGCAATGAACAAGAAGAAAACAGTATATTGTAAGACACATTAAATTATTGTAAGGACTTTGGCTATAGTATATGAACAACTAAAACATACTAAGAAGTAATATGTCATAAATAGATGACCGATTTTAAAGGTTCTCACATGCTTAGAAATGGAGAATGATTTGGATATGTTAGTATAGAAAATACACTGGCCAAAAAGAAAATTTTGACATATTCCAGTAAATTAGGCACATGGCCTGGAGTATGCTGAATGCAATGGAGGCTGACAGAATTGGGGTGAGTGTGGACAGACTTTCAGAGAAATTTATCAGAAGACTTGAATTGAATGTGAAATGTTTACAGAAATAATTAAGAATGATACCAGATTTTATAATTACATAAAGGTGTCATTTACTGAACAGGAAAAACTTACAGCAGAGAATATGAAACAAGTTAAATGAGCTGACATTTGGCTACACTGATGTGAGGTATGTTTGCACATTACTTTCTTATTCTTTGGGAAAAATGTTAAAAAATATAAATACAGAATGTTTCTTATCTTTACAGAATTATTGATGGTGGATTATTTCTAATAACTAGATATAAGTCAATCTCATTTGATTATTTAGGTATATTTACAAACTAGGTTAGAAGGCTAAAATTGAGTTTAAAAATGGTAAGTATTTTTTATTAAACATACGATATTATCTATTTTATAAAGTTACTGTCCAATTGACTTTCTTAGATGTTTGAAAATAGAGGACACAATAGTGAAGGCCTGCATATTTCAAGTAAATTATTATATTTATAAAATCAATAAAAAATTTAATGTTTTTTAATGAAGGTTTTTCTTCCTTGCATATTTTTTACAATTCAAATGACTACACTTACTTTCTTGAATCAACTGTCTTTCAACAAGGTGATTCAAATATCTTCAAAGTGATTTTCTCCTATAATTTTATTACATACACAAAGCTTACATTAACATTTAATTACAAACTTTTCTGTTGTAACAGAAAAGGCGACACATAACATGTCTTAATACCTGAAAAAATAATGGTAAGTCATTTTAAAATATTTCAAAGACAAAGATGGAAGGAATGATAAAAAGAAAGAAGAGAAAGAAAGAGAGTGAGAGAGCAAAGACAATTGTTCTTTGATATTTCTTTAACAAAACAGTGCTTCATTCTAACTTCTCTTGAACATAAGCTTCACATCCCAGGGCACAGTTTAATATTTCACTAAGAGGAATATAAGAAAGATCAAAAAGGTTCTTTCTGAAATTAAAATGAAATAGATCAATGAGAAGTGTTTCTTCTTGCAAATCCCTTGCTTTATGGTTCACCATTTCATTTTGCTGTAAAATTAAGTAGCCTTTGAGAATTTGATGCCATTTATGCCCAGTCTCTCATTTACCCTTGATTTTTTTAAATACCATTAATCCTGTTTTCCACTGTTTCTACCCTGCCATTTTAATATTTTTATTCTTAAATAATTTGAGATTTTCTTTGCATGGAATTATACGTGTGTAATTTTTTTGCTTGTTTGTCAATATCTTTCAGTTTTCTTTTCTTTTATATGTGTGATAAGCTTTGGTTCACATTTATTTAAATAATAAGTTCCTTTAATGTTTGTTCAAATCACCTATGGAGGCATTAAAGAACCACTTTACTAATAATTATTTATGCTCTTTTTGTACCAAATCATTTTTGGAACAATCTTGGACTGAAAGGATTCAATGAGATCACAATGGATTCATTCTTAATATATGGTAACATTACTGTTTTAACCTTTTAGTTCATACCTTTTAAATAGGTCATGACCTCAATGGTGTAATGTGACAAATGGAGCTACCTCAAAATGACCACAGGAATGTATCTATCTTGCCTGGACAATAAACCAGTTGGCTTTGGGAACACTTCAGTTCTCCCAGAAAAAAGGTAATGGCTGCTCACAAATTCAATTGCTCACATGGTTGTGGCTTCTTCTCCTCCTTGTGAGGTATGGCACCTTAATAACTTCCCCCAGCCTCCAGAGTCCACTGAAGTAGGGCAGCTGTCACCTAAATCAAGACCTAAGTTACCTCATTAGTAAATCTATCCACACGGACAAAGTCTCTCTTCTTTTGAACTATGAAAATGAAAAGCAACAGGAGGCTGTGGTCCCTTTTCTGGAAGGTAAACCCATGCTGTTTACCCAGCAGAGTACTTTGGCCCTAGCTTATGGCTTTCTGATTATGAGAGCCTAAGACCCAAGTCTTCTCTGTTCTGCTGATTGTTGACTTGTAATATTCTTCAATGAACCCTTTTTTCTTTATGCATTCTATATAAAATTTGTCAAGAACCTTGTTATTAGTTTTTTTTCACACTGCTGATAAAAACATCCCTGAGACTGGACAATTTACAAAAGAAAGAGGTTTAATTGGACTTATAGTTCCACGTGGCTGGGGAGGCCTCACAGTCATGGCAGAGGACGAAAGGCAATTCTTACATGGTGGCGGCAGCAAGAGAGAATGAGGATGAAGCAAAAGTGGAAACCCCTGAGAAATCCATCAGAAGGCCAGGCGCGGTGGCTCAAGCCTGTAATCCCAGCACTTTGGGAGGCCGAGGTGGGTGGATCACGAGGTCAAGAGATCGAGACCATCCTGGTCAGCATGGTGAAACCCCGTCTCTACTAAAAATACAAAAAAATTAGCTGGGCACAGTGGCACGTGCCTGTAATCCCAGCTACTCAGGAGGCTGAGGCAGGAGAATTGCCTGAACCCAGGAGGCGGAGGTTGCAGTGAGCCGAGATCACGCCATTGCACTCCAGTCTGGGTAACAAGAGCGAAACTCTGTCTCAAAAAAAAAAAAAAAAAGAAATCCATCAGATCTCATGAGGCTTATTCACTATCACGAGACTAGCATGGGGAAGATCAGCCCCCATGATTCAATTGCCTCCCACTGGATACATCCCACAACACGTGGGAATTCTGGGAAATACAATTCAAGTTGAGATTTGGATGAGGGCACAGCCATACCATATCATTCTACCCCTGCCCACCCCTGAAATCTCATGTCCTCACTTTTCAAAACCAATCATGCCTTCCCAACCATCCTCCAAACTCTTAACTCATTTCAGCATTAACTCAAAAGTCCACAGTTTAATGTCTCATCTGAGACAAGCCTCTTCTGCCCATGAGCCTGTCAAATCAAAAGGAAGTTAGTTACTTCCTAGATACAATGGGAATACAGGCATTGGGAAGATTCAGCCATTAGAATGATAGAAATCGTCAAAACAAAGAAGCTGTAGGTACCATGCAAGTCCACAAATCCAGCAGGGCAGTCCAATCTTAAAGCTCCAAAATGATCTTTTTTGACTCCATGTCTCACATCTGGGTCACACTGATACAAGAGGTGGGTTCCTATGGTTTTGGGCAGCACTTGACTTTGCAGGGTATGGCCTCTCTCCAGCTGCTTTCACAGGCTGGCATTGTCTGCAGCTTTTCCAGGCACATGGTGAAAGCTGTTGGTGGATCTACCATTCTGGTGTCTGGAGGACAGTGGCCCCCTTCTCACAGCTTCACCAGGCAGTGCCCCAGTAGGGACTCTGTGGGGGCTCCAACCCCACATTTCCCTTTGACACTGCCCTAGCAGAGGTTCTCCATGAGAGTTGTGTCCCTGCAGCAAACTTTTGTCTAGGAATCTGAGTGTTTCCATATATCATCTGAAATCTAGGCAGAGGTTTCCAAACCTCAATTCTTGGCTTCTGTGCACCTACAGGCTCAATACAACCTGGAAGCTGCCAAGGCTTGGGGCTTGCACCCTCTGAAGCCATGGCCTGAACTGTAACTTGGTTCTTTTTAGTCATGGCTGGAGCAGGTAGGACGCAGGACACCAAGTCCCTAGGCTGCACACAGCACTGGGACCCTGGGCCTGGCCTGCAGCAGCACTGTTTTCACCTGGGCCTATGGGCCTCCATGAGAAGGGCTGCTGTGAAGACCCCTGACATGCCCTGGAGACATTTTCCACATTGTACTGGGAATTAACATTTGGCTCCTTAATACTTATGCAGATTTCTGTAGCCCACTTAAATTTCTCCTCAGAAAGTGGGTTTTTCATTTCTATCACATTGTCAGGCTGCAAATTTTCTGAACTTTTATGCTCTGCTTCCCTTATAAAACTGAATGCCTTTAACAGCACCAAAGTCACCTTTTGAATACTTCGCTGCTTAGAAATTTCTTCTACCAGGTACCCTAAATCATCTCTCTCAAGTTTAAAGTTCCACAAATCTCTAGGCAGGGGCAAAATGCCACCAGTCCTTTTGCTAAAACATAACAAGAATCACCTTTGTTCCAGTTACCAACAAGTTCCTCACCTCCATCTGAGACCACCTTAGCCTGGACTTTATTGTCCATATTGCTATCAGCATTTTGGGCAAATCCATTCAACAAGTCTCTAGGAAGTTCCAAACTTCCTCACATTTTCCTGTCTTCTTGTGAGGACTCCAAATTGTTCCAGCCTCTGCCTGTTACCCAATTGCAAAGCTGCTTTCACATTTTTGGGTATCTTTTCAGCAAAGCTCCACTCTGCTGGAACCAATTTACTGTATTAGTCTATTTTCACACTGCTGATTAAAGCCATACACAGGACTGGGCAATTTACAAAAGAAAGAGGTTTAATTGGACTTACAGTTCCACATGGCTGGGGAGGCCTAACAGTTCTGGTGGAGGGCAAAAGGCACTTCTTTTTTTTTTTTTAATTTTTATTGCATTTTAGGTTTTGGGGTACATGTGCAGAACATGCAAGATAGTTGCATAGGTACACACGTGGCAGTGTGTTTTGCTGCCTTCTGCCCCTTCACCCATATTTGGCATTTCTCCCCATGCCATCCCTCCCCCGCTCCCCGCCCCCCACTGTCCCTCCCCTATTTCCCCCAATAGACCTCAGTGTGTAGTACTCCCTTGCCTGTGTCCATGTGTTCTCATTGTTCATCACCCGCCTATGAGTGAGTATATATGGTGTTTCCTTTTCTGTTCTTGTGGCAGTTTGCTGAGAATGATGTTCTCCAGATTCATCCATGTCCCTACAAAGGACATGAACTCACTGTTTTTTATGGCTGCATAATATTCCATGGTGTATATGTGCCACATTTTCCCA
>CM052649.1:18421547-18440520 GCA_028533165.1 Leontopithecus rosalia
TTGCGAACAAGCAGGTACTCAGAGATTTTGTCAGCACAAGGCCTGCTTTACAAGAGCTCCTGAAAGAGGCACTGCACATAGAAAGGAACAACCAGCACCAGCCATTCCAAAAACATACCAAATGCTAAAGAGCATCAACAAAATGAAAAGGCACTTCTTACATGGCAGTGGCAAGAGAGAATAAGGAGGACACAGAAGTGGAAACCCCTGATAAACCCATCAGATCTCCTGAGACTTATTCACTGTCACAAGAATAGAGAGGGACAGACCAGCCCTCATGATTGAATTACCACCTACTGGGTCCCTTCTACAACAAGTGGGAATTCTGTGAGATACAAATCAAGTTGAGATTTGGGTAGGGCTGCCACCAAAACATATCAAATCCCCATTGCCCATTGGTGGTAATTTCGAAGAGCCCTATCTTGTGGGATCCTTACTTGGCCTAATTTCTATGCCACTTTTTTTAAAAATTAAAATTGCATAAACCTCCAATTTATTTGTTTCTTGCTCTTTTTATTGTAATCCTTTGGCAAAATTCCAATCCTAGTTAGATCCTTACAGTTCTCTTTCACCACAAGAGGGTCTAACTAGTGAAAAATATGACCAGAGTAACTGGTGTCACTTTAATGATAATTTATGTTAAGTGAGTCCTTAATTATATTTTTAAACTACTACCTTACCTTGAACCATGATAACTGTCCCTCCATACTCAGGTCCAGCTAACACCCCTTTCTTTATTTCACTGAGTTAATTGCAGCATCAGAAGAGAACTTTCACAGCTTCCCACTGTCCCTTCCATTAAATGAGCTACACCTGTGTCTATAAACTGTGTCTTTCCTCCTCTTAGTAGGGATACACAGCATGTACCCATCTAGGGTTCAGGGTTCCACATATAACTTACATCCTCTTGTATTGATTTCATTCATTCTTACGGCTTTAAATGATTTTTCCAGGCTAAGTGCTCTTTTGTATGTTTCTGACTGAGAACCTTGCACTGAACTTCTGGTGTCCTCCCAAGGATGTATAACCAGTATTTCAAACTCATGTCACAAACTATTCTCTCTATCTCTTCAGTCCAAAAACTCTGGTTCTCTCACATTGTTAGAAAAAGGCACTTCAATCTTTTAAGCAGTTTCAGTCAAATATCTTTCCAAAATTTCTAATGATTTCTTCTTCTTTCATCTGACATTGAATTGGACAGCAAAACTCTGTTGATTCTGCCTTAAAATAATCAGAATCCAACAACTTTCACTACAACAATTCTAGTCCAGAAATCACTTCTATTTTTATTTTTAATTGTTTTTATTCTTCCCTTTCTTCCTTCCCTCTTTCTTTTCCCTTATCTCTTTCCACATTCTCTTTTTATCCTGGTAGTTGTAGGTTTCCAATGGTCCCTATCCCCTTGCAGTATATCCTCCACAGAGCAGCCATAATGCTTCTTTAAAAAGTTAGTCCTATCAATTTATTTCTATCATGAGACCAATTCAGTGACTTCCTACTCCACATGATATAAGGGCTGAGAGTTTTCAATGACATGTAGAGGCCTTTGGGATCTGGCTGCCACCACCTCTTCTGTCCCATCTCCCACCAGTCTCCTCTTGACTTGACGGCCTTAGGCTGGAGACCTGCCTTTGTTGTGTCCTTTGCTTGGAATACTCTTCATTAAACACCCACATGGACCTCTCCTCATTATTTTAAGGCCTCTCTGAAACGCCACCTTCTTAATGAGATGCTTGACCTCTCTATTGACAATTACACCCTCCAGGCTTTCTATTTCCACATTTCTTCCTTTTAATTTCTCTATAGTATCTATTACCATCATACAGGATAATAAAAAGTTCCTTTCTCTCTCTTTTTTCTCTCTCTATAATTTACTCTGTGGTCTGTAATTATTTATCTACTTGTTCTGACTTCTTTTTTTAGAACACTGCCTGGTATGTAACAAAGGTTCTCAATAATTTTTTTTTTTGTTTAATGTTACTATTGGTTTAACAGGATAATTCAGCATTACTTGCAATAGCTGATAAAAGACATCAGCAAGCAGCAAAGCTATAAATTTTATAGTTATGGTGTATTATAATAATTTTACATAGTTTTAAAGTTCTTAAATATAGGATTACAACACATGAAAATACATTATTGGAAAATATGTTTTACGAAAAAAATGCCTATCAGTAACAGCATTGTTCCTAAATAAAATAAAATGTTCAAACACATACAAAACTTAAGTATTGTTCATACTTTTAGGCTAGTAGAAACCAAGATTTCATTAAACTCTTATGAAAATATGAAAAATATGTACTTGCTAACCAAGTAATATTTATATAAATATACTTAATATATATGTTTAATTTATATATATATGTGTATTTACTGACACCAATTTTGTGAGACATTTTTGTGAGCAACGTCAAATTAAAATCCAGTTCTTTAAAAAAAAAAATCTAAACTAATTTATTAGATCACTCATTAATTCAACCAGATTTTGTTGATTGCAACCATGCTATACTTTGCTAAAAGCAATGTTGACATAAAACTCAATAACACATAGATACTTTCTTTGGAAATCTTAAAGTTGTCAGCTATTTGAGAGACACACATTAAGGTGGAAGTATCGCCTGATATGACTGCCCAGGAAGAAGCCTTGTAAGACAGCATTAAACTTGGTGAATTTGACACAGTCTAAGATCAAACCTTCTGCCTTGGAAACAGAATAAATGCTTTTCTCAATGCCTTAGAGTTGATTGAATATGAGGATCAGGTTGGCATTAAATATCTCACTAGAGATGACATATGTAGTCCAGAGCTCACGTTTATTTTTTGAAGTATATAAGTCTAATGGCTGGAAATTTGCAGTGACTTGAACACCATAACATCTTCCTGAAAGCAAGTTATCTAATAGAAGAACAACAAAAATCCTTAACTTGCTCTCTGGATAATCTATTAAGAACAACAACAGTAACAACAAAGAGGTGATTGTCCATCTGTCACATTCACTATATATTGCCAAGAAATATGATGAACATAAAACAAAAAAAAATTCAGTTTTCTTTGATGCAATGATACAAGGTTTCAATGTGAAGACAAGAATTTAGCTTTGCTGAATTTTATAACAGACTGAATTTTATAGAGATTGAATTTTATAACAAATAAATTGTTGCATCTAAAATGGTGGAAGAAAATCAAGATAAATATTTTGTGTTTATAATAGTCTCCTATTGATATAACGCCTTTTTTTTTTCAAGCAGGTACTCTCTATGTAGCCCAGGTTGGTGTCAAACTCCTGGCCTCAGCCTCCCAAGCACCTAGAATTATAGGAATAAGCCCTGATGCCTGACAGACAATACTTATTGATCTCACAATTTCTGTAGGTCATAAATCTAGCTATAACTTGAGTAGGTTCTCTGCTTACAAAAGACTAATCGAAACCTCAGAAGACTGTGATCAAAGTAACAGCTTAGTTAAGTCTCCTCTGAGGCTTCCAGCCTTCTTCCAAGATCATTCTAATTATCGGCAGAATCTACTTATTGTGTCTGTAGGACTGAGTTATTGGTTTTCTGCTATTCATAGGGCAGCCAGGAACAATTCCCAGCTTCCAGAGGCCACCTGCAATATTTTGCTACTTGTTCTCCATAGACAGATTAAAGCATGCAAGTTTACTTCTTCAAGGCCACCCAGAGAGAAACTATTGGATTTCTTTTCTTCAGACTCCTATATAACATAATCATGGGAGTTACCATGTACCATCATTTTCCATGTACCATAACCTAATCAATAATCACAATCTCATTGCATTTACATATTTTACCTATATTCAACAGAAGAGGATAATACAAACATGTACTCCAGGGGGATGAGATTCTAGGAGACAATTTCAGAATGCAGACTAAGACAGTAGTCTCCTGATGTTGCTTCTCCAACATCATTTATAGAAAAATTAACTAATGTTCTTTTCGGAATGTTAATGTCTTGAAATATGAATATGCCTGTGTCTTCCCCTTAGTTTACTGATCAAGCTGGTATTTGTTGGGGCTCAGGATCCTGACATTTTAATAAGCTACCAACTTTAGATTGAGATGTGAAAGTTTAAAATATAATTTCTTATATTTTAAAGCAGACTTTAGATGAAGAGAAGCCTAGTATGGAAGAGTCATTGAAATCTAAGAATAATTTATGTACTGGAAAGAATTATGCTTTCATATTTGTGACATGCTCGTATCTTGCTTTTTTGTAAAATGAAAATGACAGACTTCCTGTGAAATTGTATTTATTTTTGTCAGAATTATTTATTGTCAGTAGTATTAGCACTATTATTACTGTTGTTACTCAAAATAAAATGACAGTCGCACAACAGAAACCTGGAAAAGTATCAGTTCCATTGTTCAGGAGCCTTATGCTAAAGCCATTCCTGAGACTTGTTGATACCATTTATATATAAGCCCCTTTCTTTCTCTACGGCAAATGTTTGGCTAACCATATGAGGACTTCAATCATAGTATAAGATTATTCACTTATTTAAGAATGCAAATTACATATATTTTTTGGATGAAGTAAATTATCAATCTTGGATAACGACTGATTTACATGTGTTTATCATATAATTAAAAGTACCATGTTGTACTGTGTTTACTATTTACTTTTCTGTTACTTTTTTTTTAGAAAGTAGAAATAATAATTTTTCATTTCTATATACTTCTTCCAACTACTGTATTAAATAGATCAAGAAGTGGAAAAGCACTATTTAACCTCACTTTTCCTCACATTTAACGTTTCTAACTGACTCATTAGGTGACCAGAATCTTTATTAATAAGAGACAGTAATCAATTAAAAAAATCTCCAAGACTCGTGTCAACTTCAAATGAAATTGAGTTCTGTGTTCAACAGGTTGGATCAGTTGCTTTCATAATTAAAGATAATATGATGCTTGCCTGGGCGCAATGGCTTATACCTGTAATTCCAGCACTTTGGGAGGCCATGGCCAGTGGACGGCCTGAGGTGAGGCTTGGGGAAGAGAATGAGACTCTGATTCATAAACAAGCAAACAAACTAACTAACTAAAACCATGTAAATATACATGTATATGTAGTTTGTATATATGTATATGGTTTTTGTTTGCTTGTAACGAAATGCTTGAAAATTTAGTATATTTACAAGAAAGGCATTTTGTTTCAAATAATTTGGAAATGTTAAATGTGATCTACAATCTTTTGTATATCTTTCTTATAAGTTAAGGAAGTATTTTGTTAAGCAGCAATGAACAGAAACAGCCTCTCCAGGCTCAAGAATAACTCAGAGACAGAAGCACACAATTGTACATATTATTATTTATGATAGTGTTTTTTGTTCCATTCTGATTTATACTAAAGTGAATCATTTGGTTGTAGAGGTGCTTCTTAGATCACGCTGCATTTTTCCCTTGGACATTAGTAAGTTAGCTCTTGGACTATTTTGGTGCAGTATATGTATCAGGGTCTAATCAGGAAAGTAATTTGATAAAATAAGTGATTTATTGTAGGAATTGGACATCCTGTATTTTGGGAAGAACCAGGGATATAGGGTCCAGAAAAGGGAGGTAGAAGTTCAACGACTAGTCCCAAACCAGCCTACAAGAATTACTGGTGTATATGGAACATATATGAAATAGGTTAAATACCCTTATTGCTAACATTCAGGGAACAACAGACGTTTGTTTCAAACCATTTATAGAAGCAGTCATATTGAACTTATTGATACTGTTTTTGACTTTCTTTTTTATTCAACTTTATAAAGATGAAGAACATACATATTATATGTTATATGTATATGTACTAAATGTTATACATGTATTATATATAATTTTTTTTCAAATATTATGCTCCTGGGTCTTAGTACAATACTAAGAACTTATACTACTTGTTGAATAAATTAAAATACTAAGTATTTTAGACTTCATTTTATAAAAATGTAAATAATAAACGCTAACTATTAGCTTTCACTGGAAGAATTAGATACAATAAGAGGATTACACTGCAACAGTACCTAGCTCATAATAAGTACTGAAAGTTTTTAAATTACTTAAGATCTCCTTAAGTAATTTTTTATTTTAAGGATCAAAAAATTTTTGATCTCCTTAAGTAATAATTGATTTTAAGACAAACATTCAGTCAATTTGTATTTAATAAATACTGTATTATGGAATTGTGCTAAACATGGAAAAAGGAAATTTTTAAGACATCCAAAGCACATACTGTTGCTATCATGAAGAGTTGTAAAAAGAGCATGGGATTAAACTTATAGAGATAGAATTTTAAATTATTTCTCCTTGACTTACCAGGGATTTGAACTTCAGTAAATTACTTACACTGTCTAAATTTCAGTTTCCTTTTATTTTACTTTTTAAATGGTAGCAATAATAATTATTTTCAAGGATTATTGTTAGAATTATCATAATATTGACTTGCTACTTATAAAGGTATTTGTCAAAGGAAGGCATTCAAAAACGTTATTTTTATATCCTTTGAAGGAAGGATAAATTTTTAATTAAAATAGACAATGACATTAAATATATTTCATATTTTGTAATTTTAAGAAAGTAATTGATTGCAAGGGAATTCAAATATAATGTCTATCCTACACACACAACATTTTTTAAAGTCCAAAAATGCCTATTTCTCAAATCCTATGCCTATATCATGAAAATAGCTTAATAGTCTGAAGCTAAAAGTCAGAGAACATTTTTAGTATATAGATAAATCTATTTTATCTCCCAAAAATGAGTAAGTAAACTAAAACACATCATATATTACCACCTCAGGAAGTAGTTTTCATACTCAAGTTAATTTTAATAAAAAAGTTGAATACTTGAATGATCACACAAAACTTTGTGTGCAAATGATGACATTCTGCAACTCATTCAAAAAAACCTCTGGAAGAAGAGTTCATGTATCATTTGAAAGTGTATGTCAGGACAGTTTCATCTAAACCAAATGGCATTTTCAAAAACTTTTATATCTTTATTTAATGGTTTCTTCTAGCACTTTAAGTATTAATAGATTATCAAATTGAAAGATGTTTGTTCTGACCTTCACATAGCTCTATTTCTCTCGTGGTTTAATGTGTCTCACCAAGCACTAGAGGTGTATTAAATAATTTCTCATTTTTCTATGATTCTATGTTGTGTTTGTCCCAAGACAAATGATAAATTCATTGATGGGTACAAATTCAAATAAAAGCACACAATAAAATATATTCTATTTTTTCCTGGTGCTTCAATTTATACCCTTCAACAGAAATACATCTAGATATTTCAAATACAAACTGTTTTTCTAAGAAAGGTTTGTTTAGTTGTTAGATATTTGGTGGGGAAGAATAAAAATATATATTTTATTATTTGTGTCTATATTTTGAAAACAAAAACAAGGAATTCAAAATATCAATCTGAAAACAGATTTGGCAGATATAAAAGGGTACATGTGGGACTACAGAAGTATATTCTACAAAGTCATACTACTAAAACAAACCAATAGCTCATAGTCTTAGAAACATTTTTAATTAGGAAAAACATGGAAGATGTACTACCGCAAAATAAATCCATTCAAAAGAAGAAATGGGTATGTTAACAGGCTGAAAAAGTCAGTCTAGCAGAGTAGTCATGGGAGGTACAGGGACCCAACCCTAGGATTCAAGAGTTCAGATAAAAGCAGAGAGTGGTGGAGCTATGAGAAGAAAGTTTGTTTTACTTTTTTTTTAAATGATTATACTTTAAGTTCTCAGGTACATGTTCAGAATGTGCAGGTTTGTTGCATAGTATATACATGCCATGGTGGCTTGCTGCATTCATCAATCCGTCATCTACATTAGGCATTTCTCCTAATGCTATCCCTCCCCTAGACCCCCATTCCCCTGCTGTCCTTCCCTAGCCCCCCACACCCTTCTTAGGCCTCAGTATGTGATGTTCCCCTCCCTGTGTCCAGTGTTCTCATTGTTCAACACCCACTTATGAGGGAGAACATGCAGTGTTTGGTTTTTTGTTCTTGTGTCAGTTTGCTGAGAATGATGGTTTCGATTCATCCATGTCTCTGCAAGGACATGAACTCATCCTTTTTGTGGCCACACAGTATTCCATGATGTATATGTACCATATTTTTTTAATCCAGTATATCATTGATGACCATTTGGGTTGGTTCCAAGTCTTTGCTATTGTGAAGGTTGCCACAATAAACATACATGTGCATGTGTCTTTACAACAGAATGATTTATAATCCTTTGGGTATATACCCAGTAATGAGATTGATAAATGGTGTTGGGAAAACTGGCTAGCCATATGCAGAAAGATGAAACTGGATCCCTTTCTTACACCTTATACAAAAATTAACTTAAATGGATTAACGATTTAAACATAAGACCTAACACATAAAAACCCTAGAAGAAAACCTAGGCAATAACATTGAGGACATAGGCATGAGCAAGGACTTCATGACTAAAACACCAAAAGCAATGGCAACAAAAGCCAAAATGGGCATATGGAATCTAGTTAAACTAAAGAGCTTCTATACAGTAAAGGAAACTGTCATTAGAGTAAACTGGCAACCAACAGAATGGAAAAAAACTTTTGCAATCTCCTCATCTGACATAGGGCTAATATCCAGAATCTACAAGGAACTTAAACAAATTTACAGGAAAAAAACTAACAAGCCCATCAAAAAGTAGGCGAAGGATATGAACAGACATTTCTCAAAAGAAGACATTTATGCAGTCAACAAACATATGAAAAAAAAAGTTCATCATCACTGGTCATTAGAGAAACGCAAATCAAAGCCATGTTGAGATATCATCTCAGGCCAGTTAGAATGGTGATCATTAAAAATCAGGAGACAACAGATGCTGTAGAGGATGTGAATAAATAGGAATGCTTTTACATCATTGGTGGGAGTGTAAATTAGTTCAACCACATGGAAGACAGTGTGGTGATTCTTCAAGGATCTAGAACTAGAAATACCATTGGACTCAGAAAGTTTGTTTTTCTTAAAGAAAAACAAATCATGTGAAGTAAAGTTTTAAGTAATCTTTGGGGGCATGGTATAAAAAGTAATATAAAAATTGACATACAAGTAACTAAAATATAGGTTGGGCATAGTGGCTCATGCCTGCATCCCAGCACATTGGGAGTCCAGGTGGGTAGATCATCGGAGGTCAGGAGTTTGATACCAACCAGGCCAGACATAGAAACCCTGTCTATACTAAAAATACAAAAATTAGCTGGGTATGGTGGCACTCACCTGTAATCCTAGCTACTCAGAATGCTGAGGCAGTAGAGTCTCTTGAACCTGGGAGACAGAGATTGCAGTGAGGCGAGATTGCACCACAGCACTTCAGCCTGGATGACAGAGTGAGACTCTGTCTGAAAAGAAAATATGGAAAATGCAAGGTAAGTTTTGACTTCAGCAAAATAAACTATAAGAAGGAAAATTAGTAATAGAGTAATACTTGGCTCAGCAGTGAACAAATGTTTATCTAATCAGAGGGAGTATATCACAGTAAATAAGAGCACAGCTGTAGAACTAGACTCTTTGGAGTTAAATATCAGTTCTGCAACTTGAAAGCTGAGTGACTTTGGACACATTATCGGTGCCTTGGATTTCTTATCTATACATTTATAGCATCTTCATCATTAAGCAAGCTGATACATATAATCATGCTTAGAACAGTGCTGGCACATAATAAAAATAATTTTGTTTTTTTTATTTGTTTATTTGTTGGTAATGATACTGATTTATATGAGTCCATTCTCACACCGCTATAATTAACTATCTAAGATTGGGCAATTATGAAGAAAAGACGTTTAATTGATTCACAGTTCCACAGGCTTAACATAAAGCATGACTGGGAAGCCTCAGGAAACTTACAATCATGGTTGAAGATGGAGGGGAAGCAAGTATGTCTTCAGATGTCAGAGCCGGAGAAAAAGAGAGTGAACTGCGAAGTGCCACACACTTTTAAGCCATCAGATATCA
This sequence comes from Leontopithecus rosalia, assembly GCA_028533165.1. NCBI lineage: Eukaryota > Metazoa > Chordata > Mammalia > Primates > Cebidae > Leontopithecus > Leontopithecus rosalia. The sequence continues at coordinate 18,431,541 of CM052649.1, forward strand.
TGAGAACTCACTCACTATCAGGAGAAATCTGACAGCAAAGGGGAAATCTGACCCCATGGACCAATCACATCCCACCAGGCCACACCCCTGACACATGGATAACAATTCTCCATTGTTGGAATTCTCTCAGGGTGGTTGGCAAAATATTAAGGGAAATATTAGGGAAAGTTATAAGATTATAGTCTCAAACCCTTTGGAAGGCTGAAAGGTTTTTATTAACTTATAGAATGGGGTGAAGGCAGCCAGTTCTTATCTTAGAGCATTGAGTCATAAGGTAAAGATTCAGGATAATAAAAGCTTCCTCTGTTAAGTCTGTTTACCCCATATTCTTTTGTCTCTACTCTGTTTACTCATGTAAACATTATGCTGGATGGTCCTCTTGGGGAGAACTTGAAGGAAGATTACCTATTAATGGTGTTTATTCTGGGCCTCAGAACCAAAAGCTTTTATCATTTGTAAAACCACTCTTTTAACAATGTTAATTATCCACAAGTGTGTTGACTTAGAACTCTGTTATTAAATCTATACTGAATAAATGCAAGGAGGAACAGGGAGAAGGTCGTTGGTTAGCTGCAATCATCCTCTGAGACAGCTGACAACCATCCCTAGCCCACTCAAATCACTGTATGGGGTGTGTGCGCATATTTCATTCATCTGTTGCTGAGTCAGGGTCTACAAAACAGATCTCTGCAGGTGGTGATCAATGTCTGACTACATGAGATTGTGGTGGGGACACAGAAGCAAACCGTAACACTATTGCATTGGCTAAATTCATGATACATGGCATGACTACATTATCCAAATTCATTTTGAGATCATTCTGGTCCAGTTTTTACTCTCTTTTTTCCCTGTTCTATTGCCTTGTATTATCATATTCCTTATTATTTTTATTTATTACAGAATACTGTATTTTAAAAAAGGAGAAATATTAATCTCAGGATCATGCTTTTATGCAGAAAACATTTTTTATTTTGACAGGAGATAAGAGACCTTAGCAATCCCTGATAACTTTAATCCAATTAAGACATTGTGGATTTGGCTTCAGTCCCAATGAAGTATTTGCTATTTCCAGTTATGTTTATCCTAGAGGGTATTATTTAGAGTCCCAACTTGAAAATACGTAGTGTTTACTAGGGACCCAATTTTCAAAGATTTGTGACACACTATAAAGCTCTACACCTGGACTCAGTGTATCAGCTACTTCCTCCTCTAATGGATAGATGTTCCCTAAAATAAACTAATCATATGACTGGGCTAATTTCTTTCTAATTTCTTTTCACAAGAGATTTTGACTCCATTATTTATTGCTGTTTTTCAAGTTAATTTCAGATGGTTTCTTTTTCTGCATGTCCTAGTTCACCAGACCTAGAATTAAGCTATTTGAGGTGAGATTTTCAATCAAGTGGAAAGTATGAAATATAAACAGAATGGAAAACTTTTTTTTCAATATTTCATTGGTTACCTAGGGCTAAAGTAAAAATTATCACAAACGTGTTGGGTTAAAACAACAGAGAATTCAAGATAATGGGAAGACACACCAGAGATTGGGGAATAATACTTGTAAAAGACGTATCTGATAAAAACTATTATCCAAAATATACAAAGAACATTTAAGGCTCAACAATAAGAAAAAAAGCAACCCCATTTAGAAACATAAAATGATGAACAGACATTTCACCAGAGAAGATACACAGATGGCAAATAAGTGTATGAAAATATATTCAACATTATATTGCATCAAATAATTACAGATTAAAACAACAAGATGCCACTTCACAGATACTTGATTGACTAAAATCCAAAATACTGATCAACACCAAATCCACCTTTTCCCATACATCTTTGTGCAAATAAAGTCATTGTATTATTCTGTTCTCACACTGCTAATAAAGCCATACACAAGACTGGGTAATTTATAAAGAAAAAAAGAGGTTTAATGAACTCACAGTTCCACATGGCTGGGGAGGCCTCACAATCATGGCAGAAGGTGAAGGAGGAGCAAAGGCATGTCTTACATGGTGACAAGCAAGAGACTGTGCGCAGGGGAACTGCCCTTAATAAAACCATCAGATCTCATGTCACTTACTCAGTGTCACAAGAACAGCATGGGAAACATCCAACCCCATGATTCAATTACCTCACGCCAGGTCTCTGCCAACATATGGAGATTATGGGCACTATAAGTTGACATTTAGGTGGGGACATAGCCAAGCCTTATCAGTCACATTCATGCTTTCCTTGGGTTAGAATATGGACTTTTTTAAAGGGTGTCACAATTCAATTTACTACAAATATGTTGAAAATTTTGAAACAATCTTATGTACTAAAATATTTTGAGGAATCTGATTCTTTAGTGCTTTAAATCAAGATAAAAAGCTTAACCAGAATACCAATCAAGGGGTTTTCATTACATTAAAAATGAAGAGGTTTTTTAATAATAAAAATGGTAAAACTTAATAAATGTAGTCCTTTTCTTCTTTTCTTTGGATCCAGTCAGTACTTAGTTTCCTATATACAGGAAAAACTTCTGAATATGTCAAAAGCTTAGCTGTAAGAAACCAGGGCACAGTAAATTACATGCATATTTGTAATTTCTTTGTCATTTATTCTTCATAATTTGATCTTTATTCACAGTTACTTTTTGAGTATTTATTGTTTTGTTTTAAAATGTCAAAAGGAAAGTAACATTGTCCCATAATGAATATATATTAACCTATCAGTGCTTCCTAAATAATTATCTCATCTGTTTTATTTCTGAAACAGAGTCTCTTAAGAGAAGTCAGCTCCCCTGCTGGTTCACTCCAGGCTCCTGTTTACCAATATTTGGCACATGTTGAAAATGGAGATTAATAGGTTACAGTTATGTTCTAGTTGTGTCTACAAGTAGGAGAGTAGCTTCTACAACATCGTAAATCTAAAGCATATTCAAAAATAATTTTGCAAAATCAAATTTTAAAATATGACAATAGAAATGTGCTAAAGCATATCAGTATTCTGAGAAAAATACTGTATGGCTAATCTAAGAGAAAGTTCTGAAGAATTTATATTGCCAAACTTTATGCATTTATTCAAGAAGAACTCATAACTGTTTTGAAGCAAAATATTATTTAGAAATGTTGCATTTTTATTCTTAAAAACCTGGTATTTTGCAAACTCAAAAGCAATTAAAATCATTTAAAACATTTCAAGGTTGGTAGTCAGTATTTGTTTTAGAGCGATGTTCATCTGCACTCAGAGTGACCCATTTTGTATTCCCTTGTCTTTTCTTTTTCTTTTTATCACTCTACTTAAGGGACACCTTGGAGTTTCTATCCACTTTCAAAGTGTCATGATCACATGTTCTAATTCACGTGTCTGTCCTGGGTTCTACACTCTTTTTAACCTACATTTTCACAGATTTTTAGATACTTAGGTGAAATTGATACTTTTTTTTTAACCAAGTCTCCTGCTGTCTTCCAGGTTAGCGTGTGCAGTGGCATGATCTTGGCTCACTGAACCTCTGTCTCCCAGGTTCAAGTGATTCTTGTGTCTCAGCCTTTCAAGTACCTTGGATTATAGGCATGCACCACCATGTCCAGCTAATTTTTGTATTTTTAGTAGAGACAGGGTTTTACCACATTGGCTATGCTGGTCTTGAACTCCTGACTTCAGGTGAACCAGCCAACTCAGCCTCCCAAAGCACTGGGAATACAGGTGTGAGCCAGCATGCCTGGCCAGATACCTCTTAATTCATCCCCCTGCCCAACCCCTGGACTCATATTTGTCTACTACTTGTTTTACTAAGAAGAAAGTATGCTTAACTTTGGCTCCTTCCTTTCCTCCAGCCACTAAATCTGGCTTCATTGCCGGAGACACAAAGGGATCCCTCCAGAACTGTGTCTTTTGGTACAGCCGCTGTTTCTCCAGTAATCTGCCCATAAATTCTAATAACTTTATTCCCTGAGATCTCCAAATTCTCTCTCCTCAACTCACCAATACTGATATCTCATCTCTGCATTGCAAACTGTAATCTCTCCAGGCAGTGAACTGGGCACTGCTAGTTTATCCCATTCATTTTCATTTTCTTCCACCCAGGAATTACCATCCTTGATGTGTATGTGTTGTGGGGGGCATTGGGGTTGGAGGAGTTCTAGTTGTTTAAGGTTGGATGGTAAATATAACCCCTTTTATTCCATCATTGTGAGAAATCTTTGCCAATGAGAATTTCTACTTAAATTTTGACATACGTAAGATTACCTTTTTTTAAAGAAAAGTGATAAGCATTTTAATACATAAGTCTATGTTTCCCTATGACAACAACTTTCTTTTACTTATTTTCTTTAAGTATCTAAGATCAATTCTGATGAAGCAAGTTAAAAAAGATTTGTGAAAGACACATGCTACCTATGAAGGGTTACCTAGCCAGGAATTGAAAAGTTTTACTTCTAGCCTGCACATCTAAGGATCTCTGCTCATAGATGTTTTGCTCCAGTCTTCATCAGAGTTAGGAAACATCTTATATGTAATAAGCTGTGATTCCCAATAAGCTCAGTGTGTTTTGGAGAGATAGAAATAGTGAACTTCCATCAAATCCTGGTCAGCAAGTTTTATATGCTAATTGAAGAGCTAAGTGCTCCTGACATGCCTGTTTTCCAACTCACTTTCAGTTGTGTCAAACTTACTTTGAACATTTAAAACCAATAAAACAAATTATTATATCATTGGCTATGTATATATTTAGTACATTAGGGAATACTCCAATACTTTTCAAAATTTGGAAACTTTAAGGTATATAAAGGGTTTATTTCCTTTGAGAGAGATAGCCATATGTTTATTTGTAGTGTGGTAAATGAAAGCATATTAACTGTGTTTAAGAAAAACATGTTTACAATAAAATACACTTTATTTGTGGGAAGGACTTTACCTCCCTTTAGCACACACACACACAAAACCACCTGTATAGTTACTTGTCTGCAAATGTAGATTTAAGATCATTAACAAAATTGCTTTTCACAGATCATAGTATGAAGCAATGTGATAGAACTTAAAGGGGTAAAAAATGCACAATTACAGTTGAAAATGTCAGTGCTTCATTCTGAGTTATCGATATTAAACAGAAAATTGGCAAGAAATAGAAAATTTGAATAGATTTCTAACTAGACCATCCAAGAAAAAAAGGAGACAAGCAAATGTTTCCTGTATAAAGTATAATATAAGGAATACTATTTCACATTCAACAAATTGCAAAATCACAAGTGTATATAATGAACAATTTTATGCCAATAAATTGAAAAATAGTAAAATGGAAAAATACCTTCAAAGAAACTAACATTTCATTAAAGAAGAAATACATAACATGAATAACCATAAGTCGATTAAATCAAGTTCATAATTAAAAATCTTTTAGTAACAACAACTATAACCATCATTCTCAGCAGACTGACACAAGAACAGAAAACCAAACACCGCATGTCCTCACTTATGAGAACACACGGACACAGGGTATTGCACAATGAGAACACACGGACACAGGGAGGGGAACATCAGACACTGTGGTCTGTTTGGGGCTGGGATGCTAGAGGCTGCAGGGATAACATTAGGAGAATACCTAATGTGGGTGACGGGCGGACGGAGGCAGCAAACCATCATGGCATGTGTATACCTATGTAACAATCCTGCAAGATCTGCACATGTACTTCAGAACTTAAAGTATAATTTAAAAAAAGAAATCATCCCGTGTGTTTTGAATCTAGGTTTTCTCAAAACTGTGTTTCATCTTTTCCTTAATTTTATTTTCTTTGTTTCATTTGTATAATAACCTGGGTACAAAATACATAAAAATGTTGTAGATTACTTTATACATATACATATTTACAACACATTTAAGCCACAAAATAATGATTTTGTTTTCATTCTCAGACCTTAAATAATTAAGAACATTTAAATATTTTACCTTTTGATCTATATAACAATATATATCTCACTTATATTTGTGTATTCATTATAATTCAATCAATATTCATTGAATGTGATGTCTAGTAAGATGGAAGCGGTTAGCACCACTTCTCTGGGCTTCACTGTTTTTCTTTCCACCATATAGTGTAATTTGCACAGATGTAGATTACTTTTGCAAATAGAAGTTGTTAAGCGATTATAAACCTAGAAGATGTATATTTAGATTTACTTTAAAGGATTTTCCTATTGTAACTTGACTAACGCTAATCCAAATAGTTTTGCCCCCTTTTCTCTGCCAACCATGCAACCGAGTATAGTAGGAATATTACCTTTAGTAAAGTATATGTACACTTTATATAAAGTATAAGTAAAAATATATATACTTTATATAAAGTATAAGTAAAAATATGTATACTTTATATATACCTGCCAAGTCACCCCATTCAAGAGGCTGCTAATTCACTTTGAAGTAGATAAATCAATTTTTCAATTCAGTTTGAAATAGATAAAAGTTTTTTTTTAACTGTGTGAGAGAGACAGAAAGCTACTGTTCTCAGCCATAAGGAAAGCTGCCTGGGCTCTTAAACACCTTCCTTCATGCTTCAAAAAGCCTTTATATCATTTTCTAGGTATTCCGCTGCAAAGCAACCTGGCAGATTCTTCAGTATATGTGATTCAATAGCTGAATAAGTTAAATTCCATTTTCTAAACAGTATAGCCTTCTTCATATATCATTGTTTGTTCATAGATAAAGAACGTGTTTGCATGTTAAAGAAACAGTACAAGATAATCAATGAGAGGAAGCTTAATAACATAAAATCTAGACTAATGATAACACTTAGAAAAAATCAATGAAAGACAATGTTAAGCAGATATATGTGTGTGTGTGCATGTGTGTGTGTGTGTATATATATATATGTCTAAGCACACATGCACACACAGTCAGTGTTAGGTGAAATAGAATTTACAAAGAAATTTATAAGGTTTTGTAACTAAAATTAATTTATTATATAAAATTAAAATGTAATTAAGTACAATTTATTTCTATATTACATATATTTGATGCTTATCAAAAGAGGGATTACATTGTATAATTCACTGTTGTAGGATCTGTTCTTTTAATGATGATAATGTTATTTTTAACCATTAATTTCACATTTTAAATTAAAAGCATTTTAATCTTTCATTTTTATACTTAAATAATTTTATTCTTTATTTTTAGGTTTGATGTTGTTCATTATTCAATTGTAGAAAAATTCATCACAGGGTTTTTTTTTTAATTTTGCTAACATTGAATTAACATTCTTGCCATAATTTGCAATTTAAAGGTTCATATCAGATTTATTTCTAAGCTGAATATCCAACCAAAACAGCCCTCCTATATTATATGGTTTAATTAACCATCATATTAGATTTTCAAGCAAACAAAACGTATGAGATAGCTTTATTAGAATACTAGAATGTATATTGAATATAATACTAAAATGATAATTTATTGAATCTTCTGAATCACTCTGAAAAGTTGAAAAATACACAGTTAATCCATGTAATCTTTTAACAGTAATTAAATACACAGTATTTGTATCTACTTATTTATTTTAATTAGAATACTAGAATATGTAAAATGTAGTACTGATTAATTTATTGCTTTAAGCACCTGAAAAAACTGAATGTAGATTGATTTCCAGACAGGATCCAACCAAGATTAATCCATTTGCTCTTTCCTACAATAATTTATCCATACTTTCACTGTGGTGTGCAAAGAGATAGTGTTTCTACAAATACTTCAAAGACTTCTTGCCCATGGGGCTCTTTATGGCCCTCATATGAAAATAACTAAGTAAAACTTAGTCAAGCAGCATTAGAAAAACACAAGATAAATATTGCTAAGTACTAATAGACTCCTAAGGGAGTGTTTGCAGATCATGCCACATTTGAAAGATTTGTTTTATTCAAAGAAAAAGTCTCAAGGAGGAAAAGATGAGTGTATGCATCACTGTTTTATATTATATATATATTAGAAAAGACATGCTATATATATTATGTCACAATATAAATAACTATATATGATATATATTATAAATGACAAATAGCTGTTACGATTAACTGTTCTAAAATTAATTTCTCTTTTTAAATAATATGTATAAAGTCAAGTTTATTGACATTCTGCTTTCATCACTGAAGGAGTTACAGAAGTGAAAACTCACTATAAAAATTTTAAAATCTAATCCATCACGGGAACGATCCAAGATGGCCGATCGCTAACATCTCGGGATTGCAGCTCGCAGTTAAAGCTCATAGAACTAGAGGACGCCACACTTTCAGACAAATTCTGGTCGCTCAGGAGCAGAAGATTCCCAGTGGAGGAGCCACGCGGGGCAGAAGTTTCGCCGGCACCGCGGTGCACCGGTCTCCCGGGCACCTCCCCACGGCAGCTCTCCGAGCTGACTAGGCGGGGCTGGCTCCCCTTCTGACCAAAGTTTGGAGGAGCCGCGCGGGTTCCCAGCGCTGACTCCTGAGGCCGGCGCAGCAGTTGTGCCAGCAGAGTGAACGCGACTGGTTCCCCTTCTGACTGAGGTTTGAAGCTCCAGGAAGGCAGACTCACCTATTACGGACACAAGAAGGAAGCCAGACAGGAGAAGCCTGGGCAGAAAAACACCATCAGTCTTAATGCCGCTGTTCCTGGCCCTGGGACTAACATCTTGGACGTCCACTCAAGAGACCTACTGAAAGCTGGCAATTTCAAAGACGACAGGAGGATAAATTTACAACGATGGGAAGAAACCAGCGTAAAAAGGCTGAGACTACTCAAAATCCGAACCCCTCTCCCTCTAAAGAGGATCACATTTCATTTCCTCATCAACAATGGAACAAGACTTGATGGAGGAAGAGCCATCCCATTAACAGAATCAGGCTTCACGTCATGGATAATAAAAAACTTCCGTGAGTTCAAAGAACATGTTGTAGCCCAACATAAAGAAACTAAGAGCTTTGAAAAAAGGTTTGACGAAATCCTAATGAGAATAGACAACTTAGAGAGGAATAT
>CM052649.1:18441020-18458899 GCA_028533165.1 Leontopithecus rosalia
TAAACGCACTTCACAAAACAAAAATAGCTAAAATATTAGCCATTGTACGAGACATTAAAGTTAAAACTCAGTGTGATGTGTCACTCTGCAATGTGGTAGGTGAGGGTGAAGAAGTGGGGAGAGGGTGTGGGGGGAGCACTGACAATTCCAAAAGTTGATGAGGAGAAGGAGAAGGTAAATGCTGCAACAACTCCATTGCATTGAACATATGCACAACCTGCGTGTCAGAAATTCCACTCCAGATATACATGTAATAACAATGCATACGAACATGCACCAACAGACATGTATCGGGATATTCATAAAAGCACTATTTCCAGTATCTTCAAAGTGGAAAAGAAAGTTATTCTCACAAGTAGAAAGGATAAATACACTTTGAAATAGGTATACAATGCACATACAATGTAACACTAAACAGCAATTTAAATCAACACACTAATCCTACATTTGACATGGAAAGATCTCATTGAAGATCCTCATGTACCACCAAGTAAATACTATATGATTTCATTTGTACAAAAATTAAAAACAGGCAAATTTAAACGTGGTAGTCATGAGAATGGAGAATTTTTTGACAGGGATCATAGGATGGCTATATCAGGGTGCTACAAATGTTCTATTTTTATATATGGGCAGAGATTACGTGGTGTATTCACTCTACATGTAGGAATTGTTACTATACACTTATTTATGTAAACAATTGTACTTATGATGACTTGGTACTTTATGTTTTGAGGTCTGTGTATTTGTATTCATGCTTTAAATTATTTTAAAAAGTACAGATTTTGGGTTGGCGTTATGCAAATAAATTTCGATTTCCAATCACATATGTATCATAACAAAGTTAGACAAGTTATTTTAACCTTTCTGCGCTTGTTTCTTTATATGTGAAACTGAAAATACATTACTAAACTAAAATATCTGTGAAGAATAACATTAACACTTTTATTAGTTTTTATGTACCTGACCTCCTGCATTAAGCACAGAATCCCATCTAATATTCACAACAACATGATGAAGAAAGTTGTTACATATCCTCTATTTTAGACATGAAGACATTCAGGTTTCAAAGTAATTAAATATCTTGCCTAAAAGTCTTACAACTATTAAGTAATAAAATCATGATTTCTTTTTAATTTTCTGCATCATACTTCCGAATAGAGTATTAAATGTCAGGATGCTTTTATAGTAGTACAGCATTGAAAAAAATGTTGTGTTGCAACTAGTAGAATCACAGCTCCAATTGGCATAGGCCAAGAGTGGAAATTATATATCTGGTAAAGAAACTTGCAAAACAGGGAAGAACACGCCTAGGAATCAGCAATGTCTGGAATAAAGTATTGGCCTGCTATCATGCACCTCTCTGCTTGCTTTTATTTCACGGAGAAGAATTTTGAGCACACTGATTTGGATCTGAGATCCTTCCCTGTGGCCAGAGTGTTGTGGTACCATGACTATCACTCCTTAATGAAACATGGCAGGGAGAAGAGAGAACGCTCCATAAATACATATATGTGTGTTACCTGTATTATATTTGTATATTAATGATGGGTTCTGGGTAGGCAAGTAATAAACGTCCATCACAAAAGCATTCCAAAATTGTGAACTATTATAATTATTTGCTTATGTGTAGAGGAAGATACTCTTTATTTTCTACCCATTCATCGTATTTTTACAATAAAAATTTGTCTTCTCTCCCACCGTATTCTTAAAATCATTTATTAGCATAGGCTGTGGACTCTATTTATACTTTCATAATCTTCAGAAGTTGAGGTCCTTTAAACATTTTATTCATAGCCACCGGTCTTTGAATAAGATAGAGAGGGCAAATGAGGCAACTACACCTCTGCATCGAGATAGAGTTATGATTTTAGTAAGGATGCTAAGTCGGTTTTACCCTGATAATATTTTTATAGATGCCCTATGACTTCCCTCTCTCTTAATCATCAACTTGTGTTTCATAAACTGTTGACAGAAGGGCCAACTGAGGTGTGCAAGTCAGATAGATTTTATAATTGCTTTTACACTATTGGCCCTTACCATGTCTGTGTTTGAATATGGGTCTTACATTCAAAATCCAAAGACAAATACCCTTTACTTATTCATCATCAGAGATTAGACATGTAGATTTAGGTAATCTATAGCTGACTCAAATACCCTAGTGCTCTAAAGAAATTAATAACTTCCAAAGTGAAGTGAGAGCCGTGGGGAATGTATTAGAACAGTGGTTCCCATCCTCGGCACACATGAGAAATGCTCTGGCAGCTTTTAGAAATAAAATGCTGTGTCTAAGACTTCTTAACAGATCAATTAAAACATCATCTCTGGGGCATGTCCTTGGAATAGTATTTCTAAAATACTCCATAGGTGATTAAAATTTCCCCAAATGTTGCTTAAATTCTAAGAGAAATAAGACTATCTCCATATAAACCACTATATTAATGATGGGAAGAATTTACCTTAATAAAAAGGAATCTTTCTTACTGTTTAACATACTTTGGGAATATTTCTGCTTCATATCATTTGAATTTTTAAGTAGGGAGTATCTGAAAAGGGTTTAGATTTTCCCTTCTTCAGTTCACTAATGAATCTAAGCACAAATGCTGAGTCAAACCTCTTTTTTTTCCCCTTTTGCCTCAGCTGAGTAGAGATAAAATGTACATCAGTTAGGGAAAGAAAAAATACTCAAAATGCTGAACTTGCTGTTGCTATAAGTAGAACCAATTACTTTCCTGGCTATTCTACACACATAAAAGGTATCTGATGCTCAAGTGAGTTTCAAATTACAGGCACAAACTGGTCTTGCTTGTAGGTCTTAATCACTGGTGACAGTGTCGTTTCTAGGTCATAAACATGCTTTGTCAGCGGATATTTGTGTTTGCTTTTTTTTAAAGAGACTTGAGACTGTCGTTTATAATATGCTTATATATTTGTTCATCAAAATCATAAAGCTTTTATATTAATGCAAAAATAAATAAATACAGCCTATGGATTACCAAATACATCTGATTTTGTTTTTCTTAAAATAACCTTATCTCAAAAAAGCTCCTTAATTCCAAACAGTTAACAGGAAATGGATTTTTATTTTCTTAATATCTTTTCACTAAGAAGCCGGCTCTGTTTCTTATTTTCTCCTTTTATATATTTGTATGTTTAAATCACACACACACAATATTCTTCATGGAATAGAGGTGAAATATTTTACCATCAAACTTGACTTTTACTTATTTAAATGAGCTTATACACAGAGTTACTTAAAAAAAGTATATCAGAATATACTTTAAGAGCAAGAAAATTAAATCAAATGTCAGTATTACAATCTGGTCTTGCCATTATGATTTATTGCATAAATGTTTATGACAATGTTAAATACATCATAGTTTCTTAGTAAATTACTACTTAATAAATGAATTATCAAATAAATATACAGATAAATTGATGATTAATAATAATACAATATTTCTGGATATTTGGTATGCATAGAAGTAGGTGTCAGAGAAAATGGTTAATCCTGTTTATGCTCATGATTTTAAAAAAACCTAGTGAAAATAAAATACTGCATTTAAGTTGTCAACTGTCATATGAACATTTAAAGAGTTTCAAAAATTTAGCATAACCAATGTTTAATCAAAACATAATATAATTACAGCTTCAAAGCTACATTTTTTTTGTTATCCCATTTCACTTGTTAATATGTAAAGCAGATTTTGAGACTTCTTCCAAAAAATGAAGCTTTATTGAAATTTACTATCACAGATGCAACTTAAGATAGACATATCCCATGCCACGAATAGGAAGAATAAATAATAAGCTGAGAATTGTCCCCAAATTTAAATATAATCAGTGAAGTAGTTATAGATTTCAAAGCAAAGCAATTCATGGATCTTGATAATAAAATTCTCAAATATTTAAAGTATTAACTTTAATCAGGTCATTTCTCAAAAGGGTTAAGAGGTACAACTTGCCATTCATGATATTGGAACTTATTATGAAGCAATGGTAATGTTGATACCATAATATTGACTCAGGATTAATCAATGGAGTAGAACAGAGTCTATACACAAGCAACTTTGGTAGATGACAGAGTTTCCTTGTCAGGTCAATTATGAAAGAAGGGACAGTTGAGAGAAATTGACCTGGAAAAAAATGACATTCAAAAAGATGGAATCAAAAATGGATAATGTATGCTCTGTAATAAAACCAACTTCATAGGGACTGATTAGTTAAAAAAAAACTCCAACAGTGACAACAACAAACAAACCACCGTGAAGACAATGATTAGAAAATGTAATTGAAATTCTGTATACCTTGAAGTCTTGAAAGATTTTTTAAACAAGACATAACAAAGCTGGTTTGAAGAAAATGCTGATACACGTGCCCATGCTTCATTGAGAAAACAACAGAAGAGATCAGAAAAGAGACACTTATAATCCAAGATTTAATCTTGGATTTTCCCTACTTAACTATAGCACATTTGCTGCCCTTTTTTTTGTTTTTTGTTTTTTTGAGACAGAGTCTCCTGTTGCCCAGACTGGAGTGCAGTGGCATCATCTTGGTTCACTGCAACTTCTGCCTCCAGAGTTCAATTGATTCTCATGCCTCAGCCTCCTGTTTAGCTGGGATTATAGGCACCCACCACCACACCTTGCTAATTCTTCTATTTTTTGTAAAAGCAAGGTTTCACCATGTTTTCACCTTGAACTCCTGATCTCAGGTGATCTGCATGCCTTTGCCTCAAAAGTGCTGGGATTTCAGGCTTGAGACACCGCACCTGGCCTCATTGCCTTCTTAAGTTGGCCCTTTAAAATGCAAGTTCCATGAAAAAGAGAAACTCTTGTTCACTTCTGCTTCCTCAATGTCTAGAACTACATTCTGTGCAGACATGGGGCTTAACATTTGTTACCAAAGGATACTTTCAGATGGTGCACTTTTATTGTTTGAAAATCTAAGACTGACCAAGGAACTAATAGCAATCATAAAATAATCCATTAATTTGATTTGTTATGAGAATAACTCACCTTCAAATGAACAATACATATTGTATGAAAATTTAAAAAAGTTAATCAAAACAATGGAAGAGAAACATACTTGCAGAAGATAAAGAAAAAGTTACAAATGCTGAGAATAAGTTAACCTGAAAGAAAAGTATTTTTAACTAAACAACTATAAAAAATATAATAACAGAAATGTACAATGGAAGAGTGTACCTTATATTCTATTAGAAAATCTCCAAGATGTTTCAAAATAATGTATAATTTTAAATTTAGGCACTCAAAACACCTGCCACATGTACAGACACAAACACATGCACATTTATATTTATGTTGTATTTAGAAGTTTACACATTTATTTTGTCTCAAGGATTGTACTGAGAGGGAATGAATATCAGACTTACATTTTATTATGTGACTGGCAGATGAACTCAATTTTACTTATGCCTGCATTTAAGAAATATTTTATACTAATATATATTTTTAAATTAAAAAAGATAATAGTAGATACAAGTGAAATGTATACTTTTGTACATATCTAATTTTATCAAAAATATCAAATGTATTTGAGCATTATTTTTAATTCTAATAAATGTACATATTAATATGATATTTTCCACCTAACTTTAATTTCTCTTCATAGTAATTTAATTATGAAAAACTGGGCACCATTTGTAATTAACAAGGCAAATCTAAATTTTTATTTATAAAAATAAAAATGGATGATAATAATATGCAATCTGTGCCTAATACCTTGAGTTTAGGTACAGAATAACATATAAAGTATCTTTCTGGATGACAGTTAGGGCCCTCTGAGTTTTGAACTGGCCTTGAGTTATTTTTCACAGATGGTCAGGTTGTTAAGCAGATGGCTGTTTCCTTGACCTTTAAAATCTTTGTTTTTCGTTTTATAATTACCTGTAGCTTAAAATGGATCAAGTTCTTCATTTTGTACAATTATCTTTTATATTTCTTATGAGTCTACTGTAAAATGTTTAAAAAAATTAAAAATGTGCACATATTTATAAATGAAAAATTTGAACACAATGTATTATTTTTTACTGTATGAGAAACTTTTGAGTGGAATAACCTTTCAGAATAAAAAAGCATATCTGGTCCAACAAGCCAAAAAAATCTGATTTTTAGTAATCTGCTCAAGCATATAAATACCTCTGATGAAGGAAAAATGTAAAATAATAGCTAAAACAAAGGTTCTGAAATCAGATTGCCACATTCAAATTCTGGCCTTGCCATTAGCTCTGTGACCTTGATCAAGGAACTTTCCCTGTGTGCCAGTGTCCATATCTGTGATCTGGTGATGCAGTACACAGTAGATTAGCTGTAATAATAATGTAATATGCAAAAATGCTAAAGAGATTTCTGAGAGGAAGTAGATTCTCAGCATGTTAGTCATTAGTTTTACACTTTTTACATAAATGCATTGCCTATAAGTATTTATCTTCATATTTATTTTTGGTAGTGTAGTGAGTGATTTATGATATTCCTTCATAAAAAAGCATATACATTTCCTAGAATAGAAAATGTTGAGAAGACAGACACATTGTCTTTTGCTATTTCCTGAAACTAAATTTTTCTTTCACGAAGATGTTTCATAAGAAGAGAGATTAAGAGAGGTTTTAGTAGAAGTAAACATCCCATTTGCCATAATTGAGAGCTTTTTATAAAGGGCCTGTGATTTTATCTGGCTGCTGAAGATCATGCCAGGCATTCATCTAGGCAATGTATTCCACAGAGTTAGTACTTCATGGAACCCTTTGTTAACAGAGAACATTGTGTACATCTAAAGATTTGGTCATTGTGAAATGTTTACTGACTGTGTCAACTGGTGTCCAAAAATATCTATTGGTATATCGTATCAGTTAGGTATTATTTGTCAACATGCTGATGAAAACACTTGAAATTTTTCTCCAAGCAAAATGTAACAAGGTCTCATTTTGTTTGAGGTGTTATAACAATATACCATAGATTAGGTCGCTTATAAACAACACATATTTATTTTTTACGGTATTGGAGGCTGAGGAGTCTGAGATCTAGGTACCAACAGATTGAGGATCTACTTCCTGGTGCATAGAAAACACCTTCTCTCCATGTCCTCACATGATAGAAAAGGCGAATTCTGGCCTCTTCATTTTTTTATGAGAGCACTAACCCATTCATGAGGGCTCCACTCTCATGATGTGAACCACCAAGGCACCACTTCCTAATGCCATCATCTTGAGGACTAGGTTTTGACATATGGATTTTAGGGAGATACAAACATTCAGTCCATATCAGACAATAACTAGGGCAATTAAGACTGTGGGGAAAATTATTTATCATTATAAATATAAATTCCTAATAGTCTTAGTAGAAATCTTCCAATTCCAGTTTTGCTATTACAAATGGATAAACAAAGGCCTGGTGATATTTCTAGCAGTCCATTTCGCTTTTTGAGCTACAAGGACTACGCAGTCTGCATTAGTTGCCCAGCGGCTTGAGAGTGACTTGGAGCTAGGATTTGACACACTAAAAATCATGGAGAATTCAGGGAGCAGCGTGATCTAAACCTGTTAGAACATAATCCACCCATCAGCCTGCATCTTGGTTTAGCTTTTATGTACTTTGACTCTTTCTTGTGCAATGTCAGGCCATACTTACTGTTTACCCATCTTTCTGTTGCACACCTTGCTGTTTCCTCACACTGACTCTTAATCTGTGCTGGAGTGGAGTCTAGTTCCTGCCATTATTTCCTAACTCATATATACCTCTTCTCCCTGAATCCTGGCTCATGACCTGACATCCGAGTCCTTTCCTCAATGTAACACCTACCATATGGCAGGCTAACTTTCTGTGTCTCGGTTAACATGAAATACATGTTCATTAATCCAATTTGCAAAATAAAAATAGTTGACATTAAACCTGTATTATTCTTGCATTTTGTAAGATCCGTACAAATTGCCCCTTTCATCCATCGTTGCCTTGTATTTAATAAAATGCACAGAAATATTTATCACCAATAATTAGCTGGATTTTTTTATATAACTTTATATTCTTTTCCAAATAAACATACCAGACATAATATTTTAGCCAGAATGATGCCATGCAGTTGATTAAATCGACCCATTTAAATGCACTCACCTCCTCAATTCACATCATAGAGTGATTAGCAGCAAATCTTGGAGACTGCTTGTTCCCTATGCCAGTTCTGTCTCTGAGTAGCTGGGTGACTTTCAGCAAGCTACTCTGCATTTGTGCCTTCAGGTGTTTTTTTACCTGTAAAACGTGGACTATTTAAGGTGCCTGCTTCAAATGGTCATGTGATGATTAAGTAAGGTACCACAAGTGAAGGGCTCGGAATGATTCAGCACACAGGAAGGGCATCTTTACCATAACTATTGTCCACCAACCAAGTCACTCTTAATTAAATGGTTGTTATAGATCTGCAGTATCTGTATCTACAGTATCTCTCAGAGAGAGTTGCTTTCGTACATGTGTCCTTTTGATGCAACCCTCATCATCTCTGATCTTGAGTGTTTGTGAAAATAAATCCAAATGCATATATACATCTCTTAAATAAAATTTAATAAAAACATAACTTTTACTTAAAACTTTGAAATATGTGTTCAACATACCACTAAAAAGAGCAAAGTTGAGTAACTGTCACGTTAAAATGAAAAGATATTCATAAAGAACACTAAAATGCTGACACTAGTTGATCTAAAGATTTGAGCTATTGCTAATTTTCTTTTTTCTTCTATTTTTTACCTCATTTACTTTTACTATGTTGTTTAATAAGTTCATTGAACATTTTTCCCGTTTTGGCTACCCTCTTGATTTGGGGGAAATCTCAAGATAGGTGGAAGCCAACCAAGCCATCTGCTATGGAAGCTGAAGAAGGCTGGATAATCTCTTCCTTTGGCAACGTGTTATCTGAGCTCAACAGCCATGCCCTTCCTCTCTCCCACCACTAACAACTTAGAATCTAGAGTAAATAAAGCCAAAGCACGATGACATTTAGAGATTTTTGATAGCAGAATCAACCGACTGGAGAGTCTAGTAAGATAGTACCTAGTGTACCGGTGAAATGGAATCCAGCAGGGCAGTGGCAATGGTCCAGACATAGTGGCTAGAGTGGACAAGGCAGTGAGTGTCCTGTCACATAGCATCAGTGCTCTGAGGTGGCTGATCACGGATTCTGTGCCTGTCTTGATTTCTATTTAACTCTTACTGAGCTTGATTTTTCAGCAACTTTTCCATATTTGGAGCAATTGAATTCTCTGCCAATAAATCTCATTTCCGTTTAAGTTAACTGAGTTATACTCATATTCAAGTAAGAACCGTGACCAGTTCAGAATTATATGAGACAAATCAGTACTGGGGCAAGAGGAGAGCATGGAAATCCTGCAGTCATTGGGATGTAGTTTTCAAGCAGTTAATAAATGTCACATGAAATGAAGTTTTTCTTAAAGGTCAGTCTTATCGGACCAATGTCAACCAGTTCTACACAGCATGTATGTCTCAAGGACATGGAAAACATTGGAAGTGTGATAGCAATGGACAGCCAAAGGGAATAAAATGACAATTTAAGAGCCATCAGTTCACAACTGAAGTCATGATCTGAAGTCTTGCAACAGTTTTGCTTTAGAGGATTTCTGCTTTAGAAAATATCTTTACTGAAGCAAATTAATGCAATTTCTGGTACTTGATGTGCAACTTGATCTGACAAATGGGCTTCCTATATACCAATAAACAGAGAACACAGGAAGCACATGCAGCAATCACCAACGTATGTGCATATACATGCATGCACATATGCACGATGTATACATGTACGTACACATGCACGTATGTATACATGTATGTATGCATGCATGTACGTATACATGAAGACAGGTCACAGTACTCCTTTGCTCTGTGACTTCAGCTTATATTACTCTCTATTTTTTGAGCAAGGAGAGATACTGATTATCTTCCCAGGATATCACAGATCTGTTTTTCATCACAGATACATGACATCTAGCTTAAATGTCCCAATAAACAAAAATGTGATATGCACTGGGTATACTGGTTGGGCACATACATGACACGTAATGGAGATATACCCCCCAAAATTAATAAGGCTGCTAACAAATTGCAGACTTTTTCACAGTGTCAAGCAAAAGTAAAAAATCCGATGCTATACTTTATACTTTGATTCTCCTACCGCAAAAAAAGGAACCATTATTTTTAGGCCCCACTGATTCTGAAGGGAGTGTTTGCAGTATTTCAGTTTTAGACATATTAACAAGGCAGAACTTTTGAGAATCAAAAGGTGAAGTTTTGAGCCTCCTATATGGGAGTGCAGCAACTCTGAACTGGAAACAGAGTTTTGAGATTGTTAATTTCAAATTTATAGTTCATGACCTGGCTGGATCAGCTGGAGGACTGAGTCTCACTAACATTGTGATGGGAGGAATTGAAGAGGGGTCAGGATGATACCAAGGGAAATCTAACTCATGTTTCAAGAGCACTTTCAATTTCCAGTCTTCTGGGAAGCAGGTCTGGTCCAACAAGCCAAAAAAATCTGATTTTTAGTAATCTGCTCAAGCATATAAATACCTCTGATGAAGGAAAAGTGTAAAATAATAGCTAAAACAAAGGCTCTGAAACCAGATTGCCACATTCAAATTCTGGCCTTGCCATTAGCTCTGTGACCTTGATCAAGGAACTTTCCCTGTGTGCCAGTGTCCATATCTGTGATCTGGTGATGCAGTACACAGTAGATTAGCTGTAATAATAATGTAATATGCAAAAATACTAAAGAGATTTCTGAGAGGAAGTAGATTCTCAGCATGTGTTAGTCATTAATTTTACACTTTTTACCTAAATGCATTGTCTATAAGTATTTATCTTCATATTTATTTTTGGTAGAATAGTGAGTGATTTATTGTATTCCTTCACTAGATCCTTCTGGAATGAGGAGATTTGTTACTTTAAAGTTTATTTCATCACGTTAGTTTTATGAAATTAACACTTGGAAGAAGCCATCACATAGAACTACCAATAGCTAAATTATCTCGACAGTGGATACTCAGCATATCATTACAAATCCAAAATAGAGAGGAACACTCTATCCTAAGGCATCACCTCTAACTCTAGATGTGATTTCCATATCAAACAGTCATGACTTCTGTTAATTCCCAAGCTTTTGACTGACCACAGGCAGAACTTCCTAAGAATGTTTTACCTTTACTTCTGCTGAGCATCATACTGTGCTTTGAACTAGCAAGTTTTTCAATCTAGCCAACAGAAATTATACCCTTTACGTTTCATCTTGTCAAATTCAACCTGCTTCTTATTGCTGTGAAGAACTTTGGAGATTCTGATTCTGTCAGAATATTTTGATATAAAATAATTTTTATGAGCATTAACTCTAACAAATTTACTTTCTTATTTTTCTTCTTTTTTTAAATTATACTTTAAGTTCTGGGGTACATTTGCAGACTGGGCAGGATTGTTACATAGGTTATACACATGCCATGGTAGTTTGCTGCATCCATCCCCTTGTCAAGAGCTTCTGCACAGCAAAAGAAACAATCATTAGAGTGAACTGGCAACCAACAGAATGGGAAAAAAATTTTGCAGATCTACTTTCCTGGTGGACACGTTAAGAAAAATTTCTGAGATGGTAGTTGATTTTCAGTCCTCCAAAAATATATAATATGAGAGTTATTCATAGAATGTCTAAACTTACTTAATATATTTCAAAAGAAACCAGTCTTTCCCATGTGAATTTTAAAAATCAATATTGTGTTAAATAATCTGTATTTACCCAGGTCTTCACTCTACCCTTTACCATTTTGAGGAATTCCCAATGCTCTAATTGATTGACTTCTATAAAAGAATTACCCAGATACCTGTCTATAGTTTCTAATTGGATTGGACAATGGGAGACACTGAGAGAGAGAATGGAGAATGAGAAGCAGGGAGTACAGGATATTAATTTCCCATGCATCCATTCACGTATTATGCCACTGTATTCATTGTAATGATGTTTCTCCAACTATAGCCAGAAGTTCCAGAGTAAGAGGTCCTTCCAAATTCCAGTAATTTTATGCATTCAGTGCTTTGTCAGACCTGAGGTAAACTAATAGCTATCTAACTATCAGATAGTATTTCAAAACTCTTTGTTAACCCACTTGGTCTTGCCTATTTTTCTATAAGTGATACCTTTAAAAGCTATATTATATTATCATTTAAGTTGTGTTGCTCTTTTATTGGCTAGGAATCTGATAGCTACAATAACCAATTTATGTAGGTATATAAATATACATGAATATATAAATATTTTATTGGCATGAATATATATATATATATATATATATATATTCGTTTTGGTGTCTTGAATTTAAGCATAAGTTATTTGACCAGTGAAAATATTTTATTGGCATTTTATTGATGATATGAAAAAAGTACTATTACTATTTTATAAATTATATTTTATATACAATCTTATTTTCGATAGTTTAATAGAAACTAGTTTGTTATTCATCAAGTCTCATGGTGTTGTTACATACTTTAACAACGATTTTATTGCAACCTTTAATCTGTATATTGTATAAGAATAAAATAAAGCTAAAATAATTCCTTCAATGACACAGTCTAGATGTAGTAAGTTAGGAAAAGATTATTAACATTTTCAGAAAACACAAGGGAAACAGGAAAAATAGAAATGGATAACGATAACAAAAGAAAATAATTTAGCCTACACCAAGACAAAGATAGTTGAATTGGTTTTGAAACACATTGAAAGCATTTATCAGCTGCAACATTGGCAAGGGAATATGAGATCTGTCAGTAACTACTCATTATTCATTCAAATTCATATGACTTTTAAAACTAGGCTCCTGCTTCTAATTGGTATGGGATCAAGTTCTCTGCAACAATTGCTAATTTATTTTTATTCTAAGATTCACTCTTGGGTTTCTGTGCTCTTAAAATTTTAGTAGAAATATGAAAAATGAAATTCATAAACTTGCTTTATTAACCAAAAATGGCTCATTCCACTTATTGGAAACTGAAGTTATCTTCACAATAATTTTATTCAAAAACATTTTATTTTCAATCCCAACATAAATTGATTGTAAACTTTCCAAGAATAGGAAGAAATCATTGAAATAACACACTGTAAAAATCATAAAATTCATTTATTTATATAAACGTATTTATTCCATTCTTTGAATATGTCTCTTTGCTTTTTAAGATGTAAGGAGGTGACAGAGGTTGGGATGAAATTATATAATATCTTATTGAACGAACTTTACCTGCAATATGAGCTTTTAGGTTAATTTAAATCATACATACGATCAATAGTATGACATTGTATCACACGTAACTGTGGATCATTTTAGTATTCACTAGAGTGCCTTGCAAGTGGTATTATTTTCAAAATCTTGGAAAAGTGAATGATATAAAAGTTTTATCTTTCATTTTCTTGAAATGTTGGGTGTAATACCTTTACTTGATATCTCTTAAAATGGATGGAGACAACCGAATTAATACAATTTGAAGTGAGGAGGATAGTTTGGAAAAGTTAACACACAATATTTGAAAATATTTGCAATTGTATCTTGAGACAACTGAATGAGAAAAAAAAGGGACAATTTTCTTGAGTGAAGTATATACTGATGACTTGCCAGAAATGATATAGCAGAGGTTTGAAATTTTAAATAAATTTTAAATAAATATACATAAAATTGGGATTAACTTTAAAGAGACTGGCTGTGCAATAGAATATTTTACTTTCTAGAGATATTCAAACTTAAAACAAATCCATTTTATTTATGACTATATATCATGCAGAGATTGGGTGAATTTTTTGAGAATTATTTTTATAAAGATGGTAAAAATTAGTCTAAATATTTAGGGTAGCTAATGTTATTATGCAAGAAAAATATAATTTTCTACTGGCTATGCCTGCTAAAATATTTATTTATAAAAATATTTTAGTGTTAGATGATAAAACACAAGAAAACAAAAAATGCTTAAATAAAAAAATCAAGAAAAGTTCTCACACAAAATTCAGTAACATTTTATTTGCATCAGATTCAATTTACTTATTGAATAGTTATGAAAATTATATATTAAAAATATATTTTGACAATGTGTTTTGAGATTTCTGAGTAACATACCATACAATTATATTTATTTAAGCCAGTGTATATTCTGCAACTTACAGGCGTTCCAGATTTTAACATGAGAAAACTAATTTCTAGAAAATTATCTTGCTCTTTAAAGGAACCACAAGTTGTATTTAAGTTTTCTGTAATTTGCAAATTGGCTTAAAATAGAAAGATTCCTAGCAATTAATTTTCCTGTACTCCATAAATGAGCAATCTGAAAGTTAATTTATTCTAAATGGCATGCTGGTCTTGTTCAGTGGAAATTACCACTGATATAATTTGCCATGTGTAATTATTTTATTAATATGGAAACAGCTGGCATTTCAAACTATTTTAAAACCCCACCACTAAAAAAAGAGAAATTTCAGTTTTGACCATGTCAAACTAACTTCAAACAATATCCCAGGCCAAGACCAACATAATAATCAGAATAAGATATTTTTAAAATTTATTGCATTTGTTGACTATTTATTTATTGTGGAACATCTTCAACCTCGGCTAACACCGGACCTGTTGAGTTTTGAGCCTTTCCAGGCTTCTAGAGGCCTGAATTTCTTGTATAATCCCTGCCTACCTGTATTTTATACTATGACTTCCTTGCTGATTCACTCTTTCATGATCTTTCATTCTGATAAATATTTGCATTAATATTTAAATCTTTTCATTTGCTTTACCCTCTTCTTCATTTTGTCTTTGTAAGTATGTAAGTGTTTTTATGTACTGTTAGTTTAGTTGTTGATCTAGGACTTGGAGTGATTAAGCATTTGAGTTCAGTTTTTCTTTTTTAACCCAAAATATACTCTATGTCAATTAGGTTCTAGTTAAATAAAATTTAATTAAAATGATTAAAAGATACATTAATAATAATTAACTATTTGCTACTCAAAATCATATTTAAAAAATTTTTTTCCAAGATGTGAAACTGAGTTTGTATGTATTTAGTGAACTGGACAATAATACAATCACAGAATTTATATTTAAATATTTCCCAATTGCTACAATTGGCTTAATCAGAAAGCCAAGATACTGATATTAAGAAGACTCTATAGTGGAATAATTTACTATTTTCAAAAAATATAAATACATAGTTTATAAAAGAAACCCAACAAAAAGAAGAATCCTAATATTTAATATTTTGCCACTTTAGTAACACTAGATTTAAACATTTCAGCTATCTTTCATCATAGGCATAAATCTAATAAAAGAGATTGGCAGCCAGGCATGGCAGCTCACACCTGTAATAACAGCTCTTTGGGAAGGATCACTTGAACCGGGGAGGTGTAAGCTGCAGTGATCTGAGATCATGCCACTGTACTCCAGCCTGGGTGACAGAGAGAGACTTCATCTCAAAAAGAAAAAAAAAAGAGAGAGAGATTGGTACCCTAAATTAAACTATTACTTCGTATACCTTTCAAAAGACTTGTGACGAATACAAAATCAAACACATTGCTTATAATTTAAAGAGTATGTTAAAAAAGAAATCTTAGCTCTTTCAATTTTTTTTCTAGAAATCAGTTTCAACTAGTCTTAAAACTATTATATATGTATATATTTGCTAAAATATTGTACTATTGTTAGGTAAGGATTACTATAAAATAAGAATTATTACTTATACATCAGATTAAAGCTAAAAGTTGAATTTTTATATATTCAGTTTTTCAGAAATAAAGCACTTTTCATGTTGAAATTACAAATGTAGAAGAAAAACATCCACTAATTGTCAGTAAATAAATGATAAATTGGTTAAAGCACATAGACTTTAAACTTCCAATAACCTTAACAGTTTCATCCTTTGAATGAGACTTTGGACCCAATCCACTCAAGTTGGTTTCCTTTCTCTAGTCCTCTAATTGAGTCATCCAATTACAAGATGTAAGTGTGCTTTCATGTCCCTGACTTTAGTACTAATTGTGTTAACAACAGTTTTCTCGTTTATTTTTATAGGTTCCACTGGTAGGTATATGCCACTACTTTGATAACAATAATAATTTGATAATACAGTTTTCCAAATATCTACAATATTAATTTCTGAAGCATGCTGGATAAGTTTACATTATTATATTAGTAAACCTGTATCTCAATAGTCAATCAGTAATAACACTGATTATTTGACTAATTAGTGAGGTGTGCTTAAACAACTCATTCAAAGGATGTTCACATGTAGAAAAAACACATAGTTCATTCTTTATAATTAATCCAATCTCACACCAGGGTAGCAGAAGGAAAAAGCATTAAATTTAGTACCAATTACCAACAATCATTTTGAAAAGTGTTTGCTCGGCTAATCCATTTCCTCTCCATTCATATTGCCTTACATAAGATGGTGTGCACATATGTAAGAAATTAATATGGCTTATATGATCTTGGTTTGAGACACAGAACACAGGATCCTCAGAGGCAAAGTATCTGTTCTTGGTCATCTTGGTCTCTGGTGATGAAAAAAGAACGGCTAACCATTTAGAAATGTGGCAAGTGATTATGATTTTTCTCTTTTCACTTATTCTCTGAGAACAGTGAATTTCTCTCACTGTTGCTCTGTGACAGTGGCACATCACCTCAGATCTTGAAGCCTGAGTCTTCTTTATTCTCACTCCGAACATGGACTCAGCATTGGCACATCTCATTGCAGTTCTCTATCTGAACCTTTGCTTCTCCTTTTCATTGAAGTTGAGCCAGGAGAGCAACTCAATATTTGAACACGGGCCATTCATGCCGCTATACTTTAGCCCAAGGCTGATGGACATTAGATACAGGTATTAAGCCAAAAAATAATTTATTACTGGGCACATTAGTTTTTGCTAAGTTCTCATAGCCTCTTTCTGGGGATTCTATGGGACTGTATTCATAAACATGGTATTCTCCATCCTTTCCTTCATATCTAATGGCTCCAAAATATCTGCTATCCTGGAACTTTCTTCCCCCTAAATAGAGAAAACAAAACAAAACAAAACAGAAGCTTGGCACCTGGTGTACTTTATTTCTCTTCTTTTTCTGCTTAAAATCTATTGGGAATAGCGGGGAGTTTTCTCCCTTTTTCTTCATGCCTAGTAAGAAACTCTCACACATAGCAAATATGTAAAAGACCAGGTCTTTAGGGTTTCTTAGGCTTGAAAAGGTGGCAAAAGTAATAATAAAAAAGGAAAAGAAGTATTCCATTTTTTTTTCTCAACAATGTCTGGATATTAAATCTGTTTTATCGACACAGAGATAAGAATGTGACCTTCCATCTGAGCGACAGAGAAAAGAGGTCACGGTAGAAAACGTACAAGAAAACGTAAGTGGGAAATGAACATGTAACCTTGTTTTTTTTGGCACAACTGTGATTTCATTGTCTTTCCTCTCTTAGTATAGTTGGCAGTTTATTTACTCACTCAACAGTTATCTTGATGAGTGTCTGCTATTGTCAAACCTTTCTTCTGGGGTTTGTGGAAGAAACACAAAGTTAATCTTCTCAATGAGTTGTTATTCTAGAACAAATACTCAAGCTATAAAATGCATACATTTGCTCTCAGTAGGAAAACTCACTACAAAAGAGTGTTTTTTTTTTTACTATGTATTATAGGATCATACTTATTTAAAAAGGTTAAAATAAATCTTATTTCTTTTAAAATTCTTGTGATGGATTAGATTTTTTTTTCTTTTTTTTGGGGGGGGTAAGGGAGGAAGCCTGGAAGGGAGGGAAGGAGGAAGGGAGGGAGGAAGGAAGGGATGAAGGAAGGAATGAAGG
>CM052649.1:18459399-18499694 GCA_028533165.1 Leontopithecus rosalia
TGTCCCTACAAAGGACACGAACTCATCGTTTTTGATTGCTGCATAATATTCCATGGTGTATATGTGCCACATTTTCCCAGTCCAGTCTATCATCGATGGGCATTTGGGTTGGTTCCAGGTCTTTGCTATTGTAAACAGTGCTGCAATGAACATTCGTGTGCATGTGTCCTTATATTAATTTTAATATATATTTGTATTTAGCTTTTACAGAGTGTATGAACTTGTGAAACAAAAAATGCAAGCAAAGCTTCAAATTTATTCTACGTACCAGTCTTACTTAATGATAAGCCTCCCCCAATTTTTTATTTGTTTGTTTTTGTCTTTGTAGAGTATTTTCAAGATGGCCAACTAAAGAAATTGCATGCCAGTTCTCTTCAGAAAGAAGACAAATGCTACCTTTGATTGGATAAGCTTCGA
This sequence comes from Leontopithecus rosalia, assembly GCA_028533165.1. Taxonomy (NCBI): domain Eukaryota; kingdom Metazoa; phylum Chordata; class Mammalia; order Primates; family Cebidae; genus Leontopithecus; species Leontopithecus rosalia. The sequence goes on from CM052649.1 coordinate 18,459,817, forward strand.
ACAGAAAACGGAGAGACGAGAACCAGGACCTGTAGGAGCACCCACAGGAAGAAGCCGAGAGACCACAGAAAAGTAAAGCAGCAAAAGCCTTGTTGAAATTGATGCCAGAGGAACTTTGACCCCAGCGGAAATGGTAGGGGGAAGTGCTGCTCTGCTCCCCTCAATCCTCTGTCAATCTACCTTATTGCTAAATTTTTTTGGGCCCCTCTGCCCTCATGAACCAGGGCAACACTATTGGTGGTGATTAGAGAATTTCTGAGGAGCAGAGAACCAGGTAGCTAATTTGCTCAGCCATGCCCATTCTTCCCTCAGATCCAAACTGACAGTGGATACCATACCAGCCGTGCACTCATGGTGTCATCCTGCTGCCTGGAAATCCTTCACCCTTGAGTCAGTGAACCACCAGACCTGCAAACATATCTGACAAAGGACACTGACTATGGCAGGCATAGAGGACCTGCAGTTCCCCAGGGAGCTGTGGGTCTCTTGGAGATCTAGCCCTTGGCACAAGCCACCTGTATGGGACGGAAAGTTCAGCCACCATAGTCTCCCTTGGACAAAGGAAACACAGTTGCATAGTCAATCATTGAGGTGGGCAGCACTAGTACCTGGAATGAATGTAGCTGAGGGGTCATCTCCCACCCTCCATGCCCAGCATACATTGTTACAAGTGCAGCAGCAATTCTTTCCACTGGAGCCTGGCAGGTGCACACTGAAAGAACCTCTGTTCACCCCATAAAAGATAGTCTACACCTGCTCAGGCTTTCACAAATTGTGGGGCCCAACTCCCCCTCTCTGCACAGACCAGCAATGCCTTGGAGATGAGAGCACAGGCCACAGAGTTGCCTTCCCTGGACTAAAGGTAGATGCTCTGCTTGGACTCTAATTCCAGAGGTAGCCATTATAAAGTTGGATCTGCAGTCCACAGCTGCATTGCACCTGGAAACCAAAGGACAATGCCTTTATAAACAGTAGGTCAAGGGCTGGACGCAGTGGCTCATGCCTGTAATCCCAGCACTTTGGGAGGCCGAGGTGGGCAGATCACCTGAGGTCGGGAGTTCGAGACCAGCCTGACCAACATGGAGAAACCCCATCTCGACTAAAAATACAAAATTAGCTGAGGGTGGTGGCTCATCACTGTAATTCCAGCTACTCAGGAGGCTAAGGCAGGAGGATCACTTGAATCCAGGAGGCAGAGGTTGCAGTGAAATTAAATCACATCATTGCAGTCCAGCCTGGGCAACAAGAGTGAAACTCATCTTTAAAAAACAAAACAGTAGGTCATTAGCCCAATAACAGGGGAATAATAGAGAAGCGGATCACATTTCTGCCAGATCAGAATGAGGAGCTGGTATATCCCCCAACCCTATCCCAAGACTTCAGAGCACCCTCTCACAATTTATTCCTGCCCCCGCCCCCCATCAGGTTGGATGTGACAACTCCGCATCAGCCTACTTGCTGGCTCTTACTGTTAAGCATCATCTACTGGATGGAAACTCGAACTGGACAATCAAAAAATTACATATCCTTGTGACAAACAGCATCTGAGAAAGCCCCCTGATGAAACCCATCCACAATCAAGGAACCCATATAGAGTCTTGGCCTCCTGCAAACATCCTGAAATTAAGCAAAATGCTCATATACAACATACTAAAAAATAAGAAAAGCCCCATTCAAATGGTAGCAAATTCAAAAATAAGAAGTGACAGTTATCTTAGATGAGAAAGAATCAGCATCTACATAATGACTCTGGCAATACAAAACCAGAGTGTTCTGACACCTCCAAAACATCACACTAGCTCCCTAGCAACCAGATTAAAATGTCTGAAATGATGGGTGAAGACCTCTAAAGATGGATTGCAAGGAAACTCAGTGAGATCCAATAGAACGTTGAAATTTAATACAAAGAAATTGAAAAAATGACCCAGGATATAAAAGACAATATAGTTATATTAAGGAAAACCAAACAGAACATCTGGAATTTAAAAATTCACTGCAGGAATTTCAAAACACAGTTGTAAGACTTAGAAATATATTAGACAAACCAGAAGAAAGAATTTCAGAGCTTGAAGATGAGTTTTCATGAATTAACCAATTCAAAATTTTAGTAAAATGAATAAAGCCATGAAGAAAGATGGGATTATATAAAGTGACCAAACCTATGTCTTGTCATTGCTGAAACAGAAGGAGAAAAAGTAACCCATGCAGAAGTCATATTTGAGGGCATAATTAAGGAAAATGTCCTCAACTTTAATAGAGATGTTGACATCTAAATATAGTAAATCAGAGAACTCCTACTAGATACTATAAAACATGATCATCCCCAAGGCCACAGTCATTAAACTATACAACATAAAAGCAAAAGAAAAAAATATCTTAAAGGCAGTTAGAGAAATGGATTAAATTACCTATAATAGAAATCCCATAAGACAAATAGCATGCCTCTCAGCAGACACTTTACAAGGCAGAAGAGATTAGAGGCCTATTTTTACCCCTGTTAAAGAAAAAAAGAAAGAGCCAAAACTTTTATTTTGACAAAGTAAGCCTCATAAACAAAGGGGAAATAGTGCTTTCCAGAAAAACAAATACTAAGTAAATCTGTTACCACTAGGCAGACTCTAAAAGAAATACTCAAAGGAGTTGTAAATATAGAAACCAAAGAACCATACCTGCTACCATAAAAGCAAATGAAAGTGCAAAGCCCACAGACCCTGTAAAGCAAATATGTAACTGAAACTGCAAAGCAACTAGCTGACAACATTATGTCAGAAACAGAATCTCACATGTTAACATTAACCTAGGACATAACTTAATACTCCACTTAAAAGACGTAGAGTGGTGAATTAAATAAAAAACAATACCCAACCTTCTGTTGCCTTCAACACACCCTTTTCACATATAACGACACCCGTACACTCAAAGTACAAAGGTGGATATATCATGCAAATGGAAAGTGAAAAAGATCAAAGGTGGTTACTCTTGTATCAGATTAAATGTACTTTAAACCAACAACAGTAAAGGAAAACAAAGAAGAGAATAACATAATGCGTTCATTTCAACAAGACGATTCTATTCTAAATAAATATGCAGCCAACATTGCAGCACTCAGATTTATAAAACAATTATTTCTGTCCCTGATATATAGAAAGCCATACAGTAATAGTGGGGGATTTCAACACTCTAGTAACAGCATTAGAAGATCACTGAGGAAGAAAACTAACAAAGAATTTCTGGACATAATGTGGAGAATTGACAAAATCGACCATATTGATAGATATAGAATACAACAGTAAACAACACCAAAGATGAGAAGGAAAATGGATTTGCATTCTCATCTTTACAGAGACAATTGTTTAGGAATGACTATATGCTAAGTAACAAAAATAATTTTAATAAATGTAAAAAAAAATTCATACCAAGCATCTTGTTAGACCATAGGGGAATTAAATTAGAAATCAATACAAAGAGGAATTCTCACAATCACACAAATACATGGTAACTAAACAACTTGCTCCTGAATGACTTTTGGGTAAATAATATAATTAAGGCAGAAATGAAAACAATATTTGAAAAAAATGAAAATTGAGATACATAACTCATTAAAACATTTGGATAAAGCAAAAGCAGTGAGAAGAGGGAAGTTTATTGTACTAAATGACTAAATAATATATATAAAAAGATCTAAATTAACAAATAACTTTGTAACTAAAGGTACTAGAAAAAAAAGAACAAATTAAACCCAAAACTGTAAGAAGAAAAGAAATCTGGTGGTCAGAACAGAGCAGAACTGTGTGAAACTGAGACCTAAGAACCTAGGCAAATGTCACAAAACCGTAAGTTTGGTTCTTGAAAAAAATAAACAAGATTGATAGATTATTAGATAAATTAACAAGGAAAAGAGAGAGAAGATTCAAATAAGCTCTAGTAGAAACGACAAAGGTAGCATTGTAACAGATCCCATGGAAATTCCAAAGAACCTCAGAGACTTCTATAAACATCTCTCTGCACAGGAAGCAGAAATTGTAGAAGAAATGATCAAATAACTAAAAATATACAATGTTTCAAGTTTGAACTAGAAAGAAATTGAAACCCTGAAGAGATCAAACATTAGTTATAAAATAGAATGAGTAATAAAAAATATAACTACCAAAAAAAAAGCCTTGGACTCGATAGTTTCACAGCCAAATGTACAAAGATGAGCTAGTACATTTTTATGAAACAATTCTCAAAAAACAGAGTAGGTATTTTCCCCTAATTTATTGTATATAACACATTTATTTATTCATTTATTTTTGAGATAGAATCTCACTCTGTTGCCAGGCTAGAGAAATAAAGCCATACAACTACAACCAACTGATCTTCAACAAAGTCAACAAAAATAAATAATGGAGAAGTTACCCCATTTATGAAATGGGGATGGGAAACCTGGCTAGCCATATGCAGAAGAGTGAACCTGAACACTTACCTCCCTTCATATAGAAAAATTAACTTAACAGATTAAAGACTTAAATGTAAGTCCTCCAGCTGTGAAAATCCTAGAGTAAAACCTAGGAAAACTTATTCTGGATATTAGCCCAGGCAGGGAGACATCTAAAGTAAATAAAACAAAACCAAAAATAGGTAAGTAGGACTTAATTATCCTAAAGAGCTTCTGTGCAATTTAAAAAAAAGAAAACTATCAAGAGAATAAATAGACAACCTACAGAATGGGAGAAAATATAGCAAAATATGCATCCAACAAAGGATTCATATCCAGTATCTATAAGAAACCTAAATAAATCAACAAAAAAGACAACTTTATTAAAAAGTAGGTAAAGAACATGAACAGATACTTCTCAAAAGAAAATATAGAAGCAACAAACAAACATGAAAAATGCTCATCATCATTCATGATCATAGAAATGCTGACTAGAGTTCACCATGATACCATCTCACACTATCCAGAATGGCTATTATTATTAAAGAGTAGAAAAATAACAGGTGTTAGGGAGAATGAATGGGAAAGGAACACTTCTACATTTGTGGTGGAAATGTAATTCAACCCTTCTGGAAATGAGTTTGGAGATTTCTCAAATAAATCAAAGTAAAAGTACCTTTCAACCTAACAATCCTACTACTTGGTAACTCCTCAAAGGAAAAGTAGTATTTTACCAAAAAGACTCATACAGTTATCACAGCACTATTCACAACTGCAAAGGTATGAGTCAACTTAGGTGCCCATGAATGTTGAATTGAGTAAAGAAACATGGAGAAATACACCATGGAATACTACATAGCTATATGAAAGATTGGATTCATGAGATTTGCAGCAATGCAAATGCAGCTGGGGGCCATTAACCTAAGTGAATTAACATAGAAACAGAAAATCAAATACTTCATGTTCTCACTTATAATTGAGAATTAAACAATAGTTCCACACGAACATAAAATTGGAAACAATGGACACCGGGGCCACTGAACGGGGAAAGGCGGGGTGGGGTGGGGGCTATTTTTTTAAGAACTACCTATTGGGTAGTATAGTCACTGTTTTGATGATGAGTTCAATAAAAGCCCAAACCCTATCATTATCCAATACATCCATCTAACAAACCTAAACATGTACCTCCTCAATCTAAAATTTTTAAAAGGATGATAAGAAAAAAATGACAAGCATCCCAAAATACATGATTTCCATAATTATGCAATATGAAGTGAGTTTGAATGAATGGTTTTTCTTCAGGCCTAGGCAAAACATGATTTATACTCTTCTGGATGCTAATTCCTGGCTTCCTAGAGCAGGTAATGAAGTACAAAAAAGAGAAAATTATAATTTTAGTTCTCATTTAGTTAAAGAATGAGAAGTGAACACCAAATACTGAGTTAAGAGAAGAAACAAGATGCTCCAATGCATTGTGTTCGCTAAACTCAGACTAGGCCAGTATTTCTCAGTAACATCTGGTTTTAAAACATTTTTCACAATGTATATATATGTAGTAGGCAGAATGAGCCTCCCAAAGATGCCTGCACTATAATCCTTGAAACATAAATACATTACATTATGTAGCAAAGATATTTTGCAGACGTAATTAACTTTATGAACCTTAAAACATAAAGACATTACCCTGGATTACCAAGTAGGCCCAATCTAATCACATGAGTCCTTAAAAGCAGGAAACTCTCTGTAGCTGGAGACTAGAGTAATGAGGCTGAAAGAAAGTGACTTGCCTTTGATGACAGAATCATGGAGTCCATAAGCCAAAGAATATGGATGGGTGGCTTCTACCTGCTGGAAATGACTTCCAATGCATACTCAGCAAGGACACAAGGACCTCAGTCCTATAACCACTCTTCATTTGATAGGGTAAATTTAATCCATTAAAAGTAATTATTGATAGGAAAGGACTTACGGTTCTCATTTTATTGTTTTCTGTGTGTGTTGTAGTCCTTTTTTCTCTCTTCTTTCCTAGCTGTCTGGGATTGTATTTAATTGATTGTTTTGTACTGATATGTTTTGATTCCTTTCTCTTTTTTGTTTGTGTATCTTCTATAGATATTTTCTTAATGGTTACCTTGAAGCTCACATAAAACATCTTATAATGATAACAGTTTAAGTTGTTAATGACTTAAATTTCATATTTAAAAATCTATATATTTAAACCCCCTCATACACACACACACTTTATGTTACTGATGTCACAATTTACCTCTATTTTGTGTGTTAATTAACATCGTTTATAGTGTTTTGTATTTTGTTAATTATTATAAATTACATGAAGTTTTGCTAGAGTTGTTTATATTTTTATATTTTATATATATATATATATATATATATATATATATATATATATATCTTCCATATCTGAAACACACTTTTGCTGGTATAGCATTTTGGTTTGGCAGGTTATTTTTTTCTTTCATCAATTTGAATATATTATTCTACTCCCAGTCTGCAAAGTTCTATTGAAAAAAAAATATGACAGTCTTAAGGCAGATCTTTTATACATAATGAGTTACTTTTCTCTTGCTTCTTTCAAAATTCTTTGACTTTGACAATTTGTTCATAGTTTGTTTCAGTACAGAGATTTCTTTGGAATCCTTTTATCTGGAACCCATTTGGCATCTTGAATCTGAATTTCCATTATCTTCCAAGTTTGGAAAGTTTTAAGCCATTCTTTATTTGAATCAGCTTTCTTCTACTTTCTCTCCTTTCCTTTCTGAGGCTTACATCATGAGTGTATAATTTTAATAGATGGTGTTCCATAAGTCCCTAAAGTTTTCTTCACTCCTTTCATTCTTTTTCTTTTGGCTTCTTTGAGTGGATAATTTCTAATGAACTTTCTCCAAGTTTATTGATTCTTTCTTCTGCTTGATGTAGCGCTGTTGAATCCTTCTAGTGAATTTTTTAGTTCAGTTATAGAATTTTTTACCTTCAAGATATCTGTTTGGGACTTTTTAATAGTCTCTACATTGATGTTGAAATTCTCTTTGTTCATTTGTTGTTTTTCTGACTTTGTTGAGCAACTTTATGATGATTATTTTGAATTCTCTCTCATTGAAATTATGTATCTGTTTTACTAATTTTGGTTTATCAAGATTTATCATGTTTTTTTGAAACACATTTCCCTGTTTCTTTAGTTTTCTTGACTGATTCTGCTGCTATCTGCATATTAGAAAAAACAGCCACCTCTCCCAGTCTTCATGGATGGGTCTCATATAGGAAAAGACCCTGGTTATGAGCCTGTCCAAAGATTCTGCAGATTTCCTCAAGCCTTCACGCTGGTCCAAACTGCCATCTCTGTTCTCATTGGCCCTAGTCATTTAGAGTATTCTCAGTCCTGTTAGTGCTCCATGACAGGTGAGATAGAAGCCACTGCTTTGGACAGTCCTTAGAAAAAATGGAAACATTGGATGTGTGGTCCGATTTAACGGGGAAAACTTTTCATAAAAAAAATCAGGGTGCTGAAAGTTTCCTTCTGATCATATGGCATTCTGCTTGGAGTAGTGGTGATGGCAAAAATGTATCTGAAATTTTCTTGGAAGGTGAATGTGACTGGTGTCCCTGTTACAAGGTGCAGGATCTTAACTAGTTTCTAGATTACTCATGCACGCAAAAAATGTGTATGTGTTTTGTCATTGAATTAGTTTCTGGAAAAGAGAGTTCCTGGGCTTTTTATTCTGCCATCTTGTTGACATCACCCCTTCTACCAGGTTTTATATTCTTCAGTCACCTTTTGTGTATCCTGGTGGGAATAGTTGCCTAAACTGTTTTACCTTACTCTTGCTTTGTATATACTTGGAATAGTCAGCTTCCAGAGGAGCTCTTCTTTAACTTTAGAGCTAATGAAGGCAATCTTTTATTACCTTTGTTAATATTTCACCTTACTGCATGTATATACGTGTGTGTGTGTGTTTACAATATTATTTTATTAACTCCATGAGTTTTTCACATTTAATAACTTAAAAATTAAAATTTGTATTACAGTTGATAATACACCATAATTCACAGACTGTACTTTTATTATTTTTCTTAATAATACAGAAATCCAAGGCATAGTTTAAAATCAGTGGCATCCTACATTTGATGAGATAAAGTATATACACGTGTTTGACAGATAGTGAATATATGCATGAATATGTGTTTATATACTGTGTAAGACAGAGAGAGACTCTGAACACAATTCTACTAAAATAATTTGCAGACATTGATAACAGGTAACAGAAGCACTTGCTTCCTGAATTTGCCACCATTATTACTTTACAAGGGGTTCAGAATGACCAGAGTCAGGTTTTCCTGTGCTCTAGTACTTGCTCCAGGAAATATTCTATCTAGAAAATTGAACCTTTCCCTTTTTGAGCAAGAATAATTCAATATGGAGCATCAAACAACATTCTGAGATGGACTGAAAAACCTAGTCTTTGTATTACTGGAGAAAGATTTTTTATTCACACAGAGGTGATTGCTAAACATGTGAGCACAAACATAATTTGGGGAGGTGGGAAGAATGCATATAACAAGAAATAAAGAAGAGAAGATTAAATATTGAATCATATTAATCTTTAAAGGGAAGGAAGGGAAAGCCAATCAGGAGAAAAGTCAGTTGCAGCATTCAAAAGAAAAGCAAAACCTTAGAACCAGAAAAACCAAAAGAAGTCCGAGTTTCTAATATGAAATGTCAATCATAGGCTGTATTTGACTTAACTTGTTCTTAGTGACCCACTTAAGGAGAAATACAATATCAATAATTACTTTTTAATTCAGGCACAAATATGTGATGGAAATTTCTAAGTTCATAATTCAAAAAACCAGAACTAATGTGCAAAATATGAAAAAACTATGCTTATAGCACTAACTTCTGAACACTACAGTTTCTGAAACTAAAATTGGCAGGTTAAATAAAGAACATTAGCTTTAAGTTTCTAAAATATGTCATTTACTATAGTGAACAAAGTAACCCCAAAACACTTTAGACAGAAATCTTTAATATAGTAAAATTGTTTAAATATGTCATTTATCCATTAAGCTGTCAGACAACACTCCCACACACAATGAAATGCCTGCTTCTTGACAGTTGGAGTTGTGTGGGAAGATCTCTGCACTATAAAGGCTAAAATAAATGCCCTAAATATATATTGCACAGAAGGAACTTCCAGTTAGAGAAAAATATGGCATTATTTAAATAAGCTCTGCATCCAAAATTGTTGGGAAACATAATAATAGTATACTCTTATGTAAAATGTTAGTGAAAGAAAAAAATTGAATTAGGACTAGAAAATAGGAATTTAGTAGAATTTCATATAATTCAATATATCCATGGATTAAAATTTCAATAAAAAGTGGTAGATTTGACTTAATTTATTGATAAAAGGATTATTTGATTTAGAAACAAAAGTATAATTTATTTTAATATACAGAGAAATATTCTAGTGATAATAAAAACTGCTTTTCCTATAAATAATGTAATTAATTATTGGCAAAATTGGTCAAGATAGCCATGATGAGAAATATGGTGGTTCACTTTTAAAGAGCTAATTACACAAACATAGGTGACCATTTCAAATTATAGTCTCATGGACTCAAACCTGCAATGATAACCAATAACAATGCCATCAGCCTCATCAGCAACACCAAAAAACTGTCAATTATTTAGGTTTGTGGTGAGAGATGTCCACTGTTGGGTGCTTCCCAAAAAGTTTTCATAATTCCAGCCACAGGTTTGCAAAGGAAATACTGTAGTCCTTTAACAAATTAAGAAACTGATACCAAAATATTTATACTCCCCAAGATCACAGAGTTTTAGGAAGAAATGATAGTGCAATTTAAATCAGATGCATTTAATTTAATAGCTTGTCGTTTTTCACTTACATGTATATTTGTTTTTACATGTTGACTACATTCTGCAAGTAGAATGGACTTGGAACTTAAATAACTTTGAAATTATTTGACTATAGCCTTAAATATTTTGTTACTTTCTCTAGATCTGTTTACCCATAAACTAAAGAAGATCTGTAAATTTTCCTCATTTAAATATATTCTTTACTTTTCCTCTAAGTTCTTAAGTTGGCAAAATTTATATTCTTTTAGTCAATCATTGTGTGAAAAACTGTCATGTGCTTTAACATTGTAAGTCCTAAAGATGAGTGGTTGAAAAGAAACAAAACCTTTGAGTTTGAGTCCTTCAACTATGAAAGTTACGAAATAAATACATGACATAATATATTCATTATAGCTACATATATATATGTATGCACCGATATGTTAATGCACACATATGGGAAATATAATATTTAATACTGCATATATAATTTATATGAGATAAAATTAGGTTATGAAATAGATTACAACTGATGGGTTGTAAAAGTGTATTAATATTCCTTTTCTTAGGTGACATTTGAACAGACTAAAATGAAGTGAGGCCGGGCTTGGTGGTTCACGCCAGTAGTCCCAGCACTTTGGGAGGCCGAGGTGGGTGGATCACGATGTGAAGAGATCGAGACCATCCTGGTCAACATGGTGAAACCTCGTCTCTACTAAAAATACAAAAAATTACCTGGGCACGGTGGCGCGTGTCTGTGATCCCAGCTACCCAGGAGGCTGAGGCAGGAGAATTGCTTGAACCCAAGAGGCGGAGGTTGCGGAGAGCCAAGATCACACCATTACACTCCAGCCTGGGTAACAAGAGCAAAACTCCAGCTCAAAAAAAATAAATGAAGTGAAATGATGCCTGCCAAACAACTGGAGAATGTCATCAAAGGCATGGAAAAAAAACAAAGGGAAAAAAGCCTGTGACAATAGTGAGCTCCTGGCTTTCTAGTGTCAGCAAGGAAACTGTGTAGCCTTGTTGGAACAAATATCCTGAAGGGTAACTACTTTCTATTTACTCTACTGCAATCACCCAAGTGTGTACTAATATTTTATTTTACCATGATATTGAAATAACCTCCCACAGGTCTTCCCATTTCCACTAGTGTTCCACTTCAGTCAATTTTATATGGATTAGCCATAAAGGTATGTTCACCAGTCAAATGCAATCAAAAAGCTACCAATGAATATGATCATATTCATTAAAAAATTTCAGATTTCTTACTGTGATCTAAATGCCTCTACATATCCACCTGTTACAGGACTTGATGGTGGGCAGATGGTGAGGCATAAGAAAAAGCCTAATCAGAGAAAACTCTTGGATTTTGACCTGGCTAGTTAAATCATGATGCCATTTATGGAGATGTGGAAGATCAAGAGAAACAACTCAGAATAGATGATTAAATTAAGTATATAAGATTAAATGTTGGGCCTATTACGTAGAATACATACAAATCCAAGTGGAAAAAAGTAGTTGTGAAGATAAAGACAGTAAATCAAGGGATCAACCATTTCGTGAAAGGGAAGAATTTCTTAGTAAGGTAGTACATTTCTGCTGCAATAAGAGATTGTGTGCATGTGTGTGTGAGTGTGTGTATACAAGTACGTAAATACTCTGACGTTGAGTCTTAAAGAGAATGGGATTCTCAAAGATAAAAATATTTTTTAAAAAAATAGCAAATGGGTTTTAAGAAAACTACCTATGCTATCTTCAGACAATGGAAAATGAGAACACATAAACTCAGATACAACCCACCCAAACACACAGTGAAGACTTTAAAAACGGGAAGAGTTGTTATTAGAAAATAACTAGGTTTTGATAAAAGCAAAATTTAAAGGAGGATTTTAGAAAAGAAATAGAGAACATTGTAAGAATTTTACTTCAGAAAGGCTAAAAATTCGAGGAGCTGATGGAAAATCATTTGGGATAAGGTGGGAGTGTTAGATTAAGTGAAACTAAGATACATAAAAGTTTTATCAGAAAGGGAGACTTGGAGTGTAGTCAGAGGTATGGTAAACGGTATAAATGACCTCGTGGGCTCTGCTCAGGGGCAGATTGGGAATGTAGAATCCTTAGCAAGTTGGTGTGTCAGTGGGAGGAGGAGGGATAGATATAGGCAGGGACTCTGAGAGAAGCATATGATGATTTAAATGTATGTCTAAACATTGTTTCTTTCAGATGTCCCTATTTCCCTTTCACGGTAGAAAATGCAAATATCTTCAATTATCCTTTAAAAACCAACAATATATGGGCTTTTAAGACAAATTAACTGGAAAATGTTAAAATGGAAATTAACATTGAATCCAACATGGTATTAGATTTATAAATAGAATAAAATACATCTTTCAGTATAAATAGAACATTGCGATTTTGTGCTTCTCTATTTTATGTATTTTCTGTTACTATAGAAACCTCCTCTGTAGAGCCATATGTCTATTTTAATCTTGTCAAGCCTTTTCCAAGGTAAAAATGATCAACATATAAAACACATTCAATGAAGAAAAAAATTTACAGAGTTTACAAAGGAAGACTTAATTTAAAAAGTATTCTATCTATAGTTATGGTTCCATATTATCCTATCTACTATGTAGAAGCAAACTGAATACTCAACCTGTGTGTTCAATGATTAGAGTGGTATTCTTAATTTTCTCTAAATCATTTGCAACATGGGGTTTTCAACAAGTTAATCTGTTGGTTGATTGTAATCTGTGTAGCAACATAGTACAAAAGAAAGTGAAATTTCTCTGTGAAACCCAGCTCCATTTACTACTCATACAAGGTATTCGTCCCAGGAAGCCTTAGTATCTCCATCTGTAAAATGAGAGTAATCACAATACCTGTCTCATAATTGTGTGTGTGTGTTTATGAACTGAAACGACATATACATCTAACACTGCACTTTAGAAAAATCTCATCACTTTGATATCTATCATAGCCTGGCAATGAAAGTGAATTCTGTTAGAACAAAACTGTCTTGCCTTCTACTTACCAATTGCCTGCCTTATATTTAACATCACTCTGTCAGAGTTACAAACATAAAGTACTTAAAACATTAGATAAATAATGTCTTTATTAACATTTTCTATTAATAGAGATATGAGCCTTTCTTAAAGTATTCAATAAAAACAAATCACTGAAAGAAAGAAATCCTATATGTTGTCTATACAGGATTTTGAAACTATCCTATATAGAGAATAAATCCCATATGTAGAATATATATAGAAGTAAAGAATATATAAAATATAATCCTATATAGAATACAATACATAAATAAATATTTAATGCTTTTTACAAATACAATGGACTAAATATTTCGGATTAATTAACAAAAAATGCTGTGGCAAAAGGTTGAAGAGAACTCCAAAACACATAGCTTTAAATCATGCTCTGCATGAAGAGGTTAAGAATGTGCAGCAGGCCGTTTATTTTAAAATCATTAAATGACACTATATCAAATATTCCTAGTAATGTATTGGAAAACACATCATCACCATTTAGAGAGAATCTAGAAAATTAAAGATGAGCTGTCAACACCTAAATGATATTCTAAAAGAAACTGTCAAAATTAAAATAAATGTAAACAATTAAAAACAATAAAAATTTTACCTACAGAAAAGAAAGAACAGTTTTAAAAATAGTGCTCTCTGATAGAAAATAAATAACTCAGAAAATGAGAGAGAGAGAGAAAGGAATAACTGAAAGCTTATAAGTAATCACAAAACAATAATGAATGTTTAACTAGATATATTAATGTGGAACAAAGTGCTTTATACATAGTTTTCAGGATTTTTCCAAAATGACAAACTACAAATAGAGCATAAACATACAGCTGTTCTTTTAAATAACAAGCTTTTAAATGCTTGAAAATTTTCCTATTTAGGCTTCAATGAAAAAAGAGAAAAATGGTAAGGTTAATATGATAACCAAAAACAAGTTTTTTTGAGACAGGGTCTCACTGTGTCACCCAGGCTGAAGTGCAGTGGTCTGATCCTGGTGTACTGCAGCCTCAATCTCCCCTTCTCTGCTCAAGCTATCCTTTCTCCTCTTTCTCCCAAGTAGCTGGGACTACAGGCATGTGCCATGATGCCCAGCTATATGTGTGTGTGTGTGTGTGTGTGTGTGTGTGTATATATATATATATATATTTTTTTTTCTTTTTATACAAATGGGGTCTAGCCATGTTGCCCAGGCTAGAACAACTAAAAATTCTAACAACCATATTATTCCCTGGCTGTTATGCTGTTAGTCAGATATGTTCATGAAAGAAATGTTCCCATGGCAAGAATGGATCTTTGACTAAGACACTCTCTTAGTGTCTTAGTTTTGTGTTGCTCTCAAGGAATACCTGAATCGGAGTGACTAATGAAGAAAAGAAGCTTATTTGGCTCTTGGTTCTGCAGACTGTAAAAAAAAAAAAAAGCATGGTAGCAATAACTGCTTCTGATTCCAATGTCTGCTTCTGGTTATAGCTTCAGGCTGCTTCCGCTTATGGTAGAAGGTGTAAAGGAACCTGTTTGTACCAGATATCACATGAAAACAGAGGAAGCAAAAGGCAGGGGACGTGCCAGGCTCTTTTTGAAAGCCAGTTCTCTGAAGCTGCTACAGAGCACAAAGAGTCATTTATTTCTTTTCCTCCAAATATCCAAACCATAGCTGAAAGATTAAAATAATAAAATAAGAAAGAAGATAAATAAAAACAAAATTAAGGAAAGGAAGAAAGAAGGAATGGAGGAAGAATGGAAAGGAAGAAGGAAAAGGAAAGAAGAAAAATGATTGAAGAAAGAGAGAGAAAATGGACAGATTACTCTTTTAGACCAGAACAAATTCTATTTTTCTGACTTTTAATAGAGTTTGGGTTGTAGGGTCTAGTGTTATAGATTTAAAATTCAAATCAGACCTGGAAAATGTGTTTGGTGTGCAAGTATAGACAAATTTTTTAACTTTGCCACCCTCAATTTTCATATCTTTAATATACATAAAATTAATTTTTAAAATAATAGCTGTAGCAAAGAGATGTGTTTCAGATTAAATGAGGTAAAACACAACACAGAGTGAGCATATAGTCAAATTGTTTAAAAAAGCTTGTAGTAAAAGCTATAATTATAATAAAATCATGGAAAAGGTAAAGAAAAAAATATTTACAAAAGGAATGGAGAGGGGAGTGATGAAAACAGGATAGTGAAGTAGGAAATTATAGTCTTCATAGCTACACACAAATAACAATTAGGCAGCTATTTACAAATGAAGATATGTCTGGGAGAGCAGAGGAGTTCAGTTAAGAAGGCACAGCAGGACCGGGCGTGGTGGCTCACACCTGTAATCCCAACACTTTGGGAGGCCGAAGCAGGTTGATCACTAAGTCAGGAGTTCAAGACCAACCTGGCCAAGATGGTGAAACTCAGTCTCTACTAAAAACACAAAAAGTAGCCAGGCATGGTTGCAGGCACCTGTAATCCCAGCTATTTGGGAAGCTGAAGTGGAGAATTGCTTGAACCCTGGAGGCGGAGGTTGCAGTAAGCTGAGATTGCACCACTGCACTCCAGCCTGGGCAACAGAGAGAGACTCTGCCTCAAAAAAAAAAAAAAAAGGCACAATGGAAAAAAAAACAAACAAAAAATAGCCACACAAAAAGATTAGGAAGAATAGACTTATTGTTTTCTGAGTCACCCCATTCCCCTGGTTTTCACAGCTCAGCAATGAGAGGAAACTTCCGGAGCTGCTAGTTTTTCTTGGTAGAGGAAGATGAGAAGAGTGAGCAACCAGCTTCCCCAGACTTTTGGGCGCTACCCAAAACATGTACTTTGGTTTCTCCTCACTCAGTTCACGTGGGAGACCAGCAGAGTTGAAATGTCCGGAGATGGCTAGGAGCAAAGAAGGGTGGGGGCTATCAGCATCAGCAATATGAGGAGTGCTGTGGTCCCCAGTGGCCCTCTCTACCAAACACACCAACAGCCTTCACCACTGGGGACCTCAACCACTATTGCAGCTGCTGTGGACCATTCAAAAAAGGGGCCACTGCTATGATGCCACCCTAAGCTTGAGCCAAACCTCTTCCACTCTGCAACATGCCCCTGCCCTGGCCCTGGGGCTTCAGTCATTCTGTGTACACATATGGTCCAAACCCTGGCTCCGAAGCCATTTGGCAAGCACTGACACCTCAGAAACCAGCACCCCAGGCTGGGCACATAGACGCTCTGTACACCAGCACCAGCGCCACGGTGATGCTCCACACATCCCCAGGCTCCAGACACTGGCTTCACATCTCCTCTCCAGTATACCCACACATCGCACACTCGTGCCACAGCCCCTCCCAGTGCACCCGCATCCGGGACCGTGCACCAAGACGGATCTCCTTGGCTGTGACTTTCACCCATAAGGAAAAAGAGAAAAGGAGTACTCTAGTGGCGTCCACTACTAAGAGACTCAACAGCCCTTTCTTTCTTTCTTTCTTTCTTTCTTTTGGAGCACAGTGGCACAATCTTGGCTCACTGCAACCTCCACCTCCACCTCCCGGGTTCAAGCAATTCTTCCACCTCAGCCTCCCAAGTAGCTGGGACCACAGGCATGTACCACCACGCCTGGGCAATTTTTGTATTTTTAGTAGAAACGGGGTTTTACCATGTTGGCCAGCATGGTCTGGATCTCTTGACCTCATGATCCTCCTGCCTCAGCCTCCCAAAGTGCTGGGATTACAGGCGTGAGCCACCGCGTCTGGCTGGGACTTGGCATTCTTTACTCCACTGAAATTCTGTTATGGTGCCATCCCCAGAGCTGGAATCACCACATCTCACCCAGGCTCAGAGGCAGGAGAGATTGGGAGATGTTGGTCAAGGGATATGAAGTTATGCAAGGGAAGTTATAGAGAGCTAATGTATAGCAATGTCGTTATATATATAATGCATAGCAGTACCGTTAACGGTACTGAATTGTATACTAAGAATTTGAAATTTGCTAAGAGTTTACGGATTCTCACCGTATACACAAAAAAAGTAAGGATGTGAGTGATGAATATGTTAATTTGCTTGCCTGTGGTGAATACTGCCCAATGATAGGTATGTCAAAGCATTAAGTGCTATGACTTAAATATATAACATTTTATCGTCAACCATACCTCAATAAAGTTAGAACAGAAAAGGCGAAAAAAGAAATCGAGTAAGGAGAAAATGATTTTTAGAGAGCCTCGCCTGCGGGAAACAAGAAGAAATGAGCACACATCTTTGTGCTAGGCTTGTTGACAGCTAAAGCAAGTACATAAATACGATGAGTTTCATGAGTCTAATTATCCTATAAATGGATGCTTACCATGCCATTAGGGAAAGACAGAGCTTTTCATAGAGTAATAAAGTCTGAGTGAAATTTTCATATAGGGACATGAAACAACAAAATTGATAGTGTCTTTGCAAGCATTATGTCAAAACGTGGGTAAAGACAATCATCTCAGAATTATTTCTCAAAATTAAGCAAAGACCATAATGCTGAAACCGAGTATTCTGAAATTGTTATTATAGGGATCTAGGATATTGTCATTACGTTATTTTCTGGTGAAAATCTGTCAACTCTAATATTCTATACTCTGACTAATGTGCAAAGTGCAAAGAGATTGTAATATTCTTCAGAGAGAGAAGTAAACTCACTTGTGTTCTTTGTATTTTAAATGTATTGCTGTAAAAAACACAAGGAATAGTTGTTTAATATATGTTGTATTGCCATATACAAAGCTACATGCTGATTATTTTTTATTGCTCTTACTGCTGTTTTGTAACTTCTCTATTTAGGATAAATCTTGCTTCTATTCTGTTGTTGATAAAGCTAGGGAAAATTCAATCCAATACCTGTGTCATCTTTGACTTCTCCATGAACACTAATAAAACTGAAAGTTTTGCACCCACAAGCATCTATATGGGGACATGTCAGCAGGAGAAAAATGACATTCGATGTTAACTGAAGACCTAAGTCATTGAGTTATTGTAGTTATTGTAGTTATGTGTTCTTTTATGTGTACATATTACCTGCTATCTGTTACATGTTACAGACCTATGACTACCATAAAGCAGTTCTGTGGAAATTCTGCTAACATCTGTTCTTTGCACATGAAAAATCCCACAAATATTTCATAACCAAAAAAACAATTGTTGTGTATAGGTGGACTTTGTAGTTAGTGATTCTGCCTTGTCATTGATGGATGAGAGAATGATAATATGTGATCAATGAAGCAATCATAAGAACAAAGCAACATAATACAATTTACAAAGTTGCTTTTATAAATTTTAATTCCCTGGTTTGCTGCCAACACTCAAGTCAGTTCCACCAAGCATATGAACTGCTATTTCTATAGTGTTTGCATCTCTTAAAACACACATACCCAGTCAACACCCTTTATTTTCTCACCCAGAGGGAATATGATTAAATAATTTACGGAATGTTTGATTTGTCCTAAATTATCACAAAGTAAATGACAGATATGCTGGAGCTAGGCACAAGGGAATAATGACTTTCTAAGGTTTTCAGAGCCATATGGTTCATGAAAAAGAATAATATATATTATATATACTTAATATTATATATGTATCCTATTTACATATATATACTATATTCAGAAAATATTATCTCATTTTTCTAGTCCCCACACTAACACATCCATATATCCTATGAAATT
This sequence comes from Leontopithecus rosalia, assembly GCA_028533165.1. Classification (NCBI taxonomy): domain Eukaryota; kingdom Metazoa; phylum Chordata; class Mammalia; order Primates; family Cebidae; genus Leontopithecus; species Leontopithecus rosalia. The sequence goes on from CM052649.1 coordinate 18,478,813, forward strand.
CCCAATATTCCAGTTTCAGTGAAAAATTAATGTGAGCTGAGATTAGAAGACAATTGCTTTAGGTGACAAATGAAATCTAAGTGAAATATGGAAAATTCAGACTGTATTAATACAAAATATAAATATATTTTTTGGAAATTATTTGTGCCTGCAGACATATCATATATCCGTTTCTTCTTGATAACTTCTAGGGTTTAAATGAGAAAAACAAGAGTTTTTCTCACTGATACAGTGAGTTTTTCTTCACTGATACAGGCACTGGGTTTGTTAGACCCCTCCCGCATAAAATCAGATGCAAGAAATCAAAAATCGAATGTAAAATATCTTAACCAATTAATCGTTCATTATATGAAAAAGTCCTGGCTACTGGACTGACCAAGTAATCAGGTCAAAAATATTTGAACAGCCAAATTTTTTTCATCTTATGCTTAACACACTTTAGCTTTTGGGGTTTATCCTTACTCAATCTTTATAATCACAAGATGGATACAGAAATTGCAGGGCTCATCTCTTGACATGAGAATATTCAAATAAAATTAAGTATGCCTCTGAAAAATTCTTCTCATGTCCTATTTGTCAGAATTATGGAGCGTGCTCATATTTTTCAGCCCAAATCAATCAGTAGCAAGAGAAATGAGACATTCAGTGGCAAGAGGAATGGAACTGAAATAATTGGCATAAGGTAATGTTTCTTAATCTCCACCGAAAATCAAAATCACTTGAGGGACTATCATAAAAAGTAAAGAGGTTTCCATACATTCTGAGTTTGTTGTGAAGTGGGTTTGGGGAATTAAATCTGTTTTGTTGTTCGGTTTTGTGTTTTGTTTTGTTTTGTTTTGTTTTGCTTGTGACAGAGTTTCTCTCTCTCACCAAGGCTGGAGTGCAATGCCATGATCTTGGATCACTGCAACCTCCACCTCCCAGTTTCAAGTGATTCTCATGCTTCAGACTCCTGAGTACCTGGAACTATGGGTGATCTGCCCGCCTCAGCCTCCCACATGCTGGGATTACAGGCATGAGACACCATGCCCAACCTGGGGAATTATATTTGTTTAAAAATTTCATGTAAATCGGAGGCAAATAAGTATCTTTAACCAATTGTACTCTCACTGAACTGGTTATTGTATTTCCTCACTTGAGGAATTCATACTCCAAAACTGTTGGGTTCTCCAGGGGAAAAGAATGGAGGAATTAACTTAGGCAAAGCAAAAACACAAACCTCAAACTGCTATCAAAGAGAAGGTAGCAGGAGAAAAAAGCCTTTGGGGAAAAAAAACCCTGAGAAGAAAAGATATATTAAAAAATGATGAGTTCGTGTCCTTTGTAAGGACATGGATGAATCTGGAAACATCATTCTCAGCAAACTGACACAAGAACGGAAAATCAAACACCGCATGTTCTCACTCATAGATGGGTGTTGAACAATGAGAACACGTGGACACAGGGAGGGGAGAATCACACACTGGGGCCTGTTTCAGGGGGGCCAAGGGAGAGACACCAGAGGGGTGGGGAGGTCAGGGAGGGATAACATGGGGAGAAATGCCAGATGTAGTTGACTGGGGGATGGAAGCAGAAAACGACATTGCCGTGTATGTACCTATGCAACAATCCTGCATGATCTGCACAGGTACCCGAGAACCTAAAGTACAATTTTTTAAAAAAAGATCTATTAAATGGGGTAAAATAAATAAAAAGAGAGAAGCTGTGGAGGGTTTATCACTAAGCTGGTAGGGGGCATGTAAGCCTGAGAACAAAACGTGAAAGTAAATACAAGAAGAAAGATTCCCCAATAATCAGAAAGGGCGTGGTATTTTGTAGCCCAGGAGCAAACTGGTGGTTGAATCAGCATACATAAATCTCCCAAATCTTACTGCAATGAGAATAACCCATTGCCTAATGCAAGGAATACTCTAGCTACATCCCTTCCATTGCGGCTTTTCTCCTAAGCATCAGCATGTCACTTAACTGAGTACAGAGCATGAATAATATGTTTCCCATGTTTTTTGTCATTAAAATGCATGCTTCCACACACAATGCTCCAAACTCCATTAGCAAGGAAGAGGGAGTTGAATCCTGAAAGTCTAACGGGATGGTGATGGGTATCTCACACCTGTTCCTGAACCTATAAATGATGCAGTGTAATTGAGACTTTCGGAACTTAGGTAGTGGTTAATGACTCCTCCATGAGAGTTAAATATTGGCTTATAATCCGATTGTTCTGAAAGCATTCGAACTTAAAATAATTGCATAATTTAACATGATAAATTCAACAAAAATTAAGTGCAGGAATTGGAAAGAAGTGAATTAGGAAGAAAAAATTGCTCAATAATCAGGCCGTCTGGGATTTTACAGCCTAGGAGCCGCAAAAGAGAAACATGTACAAAATGAATAAATATGTGAACAATGATCAATATTCAAGAGCATATGAACAAAGAAAAAGATAGAGCTTACCAATTATTCTCAGCTTTGTATGTGTGTGTAGAGAAAAAATGTTATATTATATCTAGTGAGGTTGCAGTTATGCAGTTTTATTCTTAATATTTGTCTATGCCTTTGGACATTTGTTTTTATGCCCTTTTATCTCTTGAATAATAAGAATTCGGACATAGTAAAGGCACTGTTGAAAATTTGTTTCTGCTCATTAATGTTCCTTTAATGAATTAAGAAACTGTCAAAAGGCATTTTGTTAATATTAAGATACAAAAATACTCAAAATCAATGTAAGCTCAAAAATCTAAAGTGTAAAAAGGATATTAATTTTCTACCTATTCCATTTCCAACGAGTCTTAGGTTTTCCTTTTAATATATTTTGCTTCCCATTTCTTTTTTCACAGGAGAATATTTGTCTCATTTGCAGTGTTTAGTCCTAAATTCAATGTTATTTTAACAATAATATAAAATAAGCAATTTGCATATTCTCATTAAAAATATCATGCAATCCTAAAACATATTAAATTTTTAAATAAAAAGAAAATCATGTAGAGGCAGAGCAAGATGGCCAATTAGTTCACTGATTGACTTCCCCTCAAGAACACCCAACTGGATCACTATTCACATAAAGGAACATCAAATCAAATGAACAATCACAGTGTCTGGTTTTAACATCATATTATGGTAAGAAGCATTGAAGAGTGTAGGAATGAGTGATGAATCGCTTACACCATCCCATCCACACTCCCTAACAGTGGATACATAGCACAGACGGGGAATCTGTTCTGGAGGGAAAAAGAACACAGTGATTATGGGACTTTGCATTGGAGCTCAGGGCTGCCTGTCACAGCAGAAAGCAACAGCAGGAAGAACTCAGCTGGTGCCTATGTAGGGGAACATTTAGACCAGTCCTAGCAATAGGGGAATCATCCACGTCAATGTTCAGAACCTGAGTTCTGGCAAGCTCCAGAACTGCAGGCCAACATGCTCTAGAGTCCTAAATAAACTTGAAAGGCAGTTTAGGTCACAAGGACTGCAATTTTGGGGCAAGTCTTAGTTCTGTGCTGGACTCTGAGCCAGCAGACATGGGAGGAACATGACTTATGGAGACACCTGCTATAGTGGGCAAGAAAGCGTTTGTGCCTTTCCTGTTTCAAACCCAGGCAGTGCAGCTCACAGCTCCAGGATAGGTTTCTTCCCTCCACTTAAGGAGAGAAGAAGGAAGAGTAAAGAGGACTACGTCTTACATCTTGGATACCAGCTCAGCCACAGTAGAGTAGGGAACTGGGCAGAGTTATGAGGATCCAGTTTCAGGTCCTAGTTTCTAGACATTTCTAGACACATCTTGGGCCAAAAGGGGATCTGCTCCCTTGAAATTAATGACCCACTTCTGGCAGGATTCATCATTTGTGGACTAAAGAGTCCTTTGTCTCTGCAAAATCAGTGATATCCAGGTAGAACCCACTGTAGGCTTTGGATGAGACTCTGAGATTTGCTGGCTTCAAGTGTGACTCAGCACATTTCTAGCAGTGGTGGCTATGGGGAGAGACTGCTTCTCTTTGAGAAAAGCAGAATGAAAAGTGAAGGAAACTTTATAATGCAGCATTAAGTACCAGCAAAGCCACAGTGAGGAAGAGCACCAAGTTGGCCCTTGAGGTCCCCAATTTCAGGTTTGGCTCTCAGACAGCATTTTTGGAACTTCTCTGGGCCACAGGGAAGGTTATTGCCATGAAGGGAGAGTTCCAGGACTGGCAGCATTCATCCCAAGCTGACTGACGCATCCTTGGACCTTGAGTGATTATCATCAATAAAAAGGCAGTACTTGTTGTGGGCTTGGTGTGGTGGTAAACATGGAGAGAGACTCCACTGCTTCTGAAAAGGGAAGAGAAGTATGGGAAGAACTTTCTCTTGTGGTGTGGGTGCCAGCTTAGCTACAGTAAAATAGACAATCAGGTAGAATCCAAGTTTTACAGCTCCAGACGCTGGATCCTAGAGAGTATATCTGGACTCATCCAGAGCCAGTGGAAATTATTAGTCAGACACAATACTGACTGGCTGAGTATACAGTCCTAGGGCCTGAGTCGACATAGGTGGTAGCCAGGAAGTGATTGCTGTAGGTCTTAGGTGAGACCCACTACAGTGCTAGTTTCAGGTTTGATCCAGCAAAATCCCAGGGGCAATGGCGACAGAAGTGCTTGTGTCACTCTTCCCTCAACTCCCACAGGCTCACCCCAGGAAGACAGTGACTCTCTGAATGGGGAAAACTGAAAGCCTTTGCTCTAATACATAGAACTTGATAAACATACATTTGCCACTGTTGTTCTATATCAGGAAGTCCCAGTCAGGAGAATCACACAAGAGAAAGAAATAAAAGACATCCAGATTGAAAGAGAATAAGTCGAAGTACCATTGTTTACCGATGATATAATCTTACATTTGAAGTAACCTAAAGACTTTAGCAACAAACTATTAGAAGTAATAAATGAATTCAGAAAACTCGCATGATACAAAATCAACATATAAAAATTAGTAACATTTCTATAGTCAAACAGCAAACAATTGGAAAAAAATCAAGAAAGTAATCTCATTAATAGGTGCTACAAATAAAATAAAGTATCTAGGAATTTACTTAACCAAAGAAGTAAAAGATGTCTACAATGAAAACTGTAAAACAATGGTGAAATATATCAAAGAGAACACCAAAAATGGAGATATTTCATGTTCAGATATAGAATCAATATTGTTAAAATGTCCATATTCCCCAAAGCGATCTACAGATTCAATGAAATCTCCATCAAAATACCAATGATATTCTTTGCAGAAATATCAAAAACAATTCTAAAATTTATGTGAAACTGCAAGAGACCTAGAATAGCTAAGGCCATGCTGAGCAAAATGAACAAAACTGGAGGAATCACATTACTTGACTTTAAATTATGCCACAGAGCTATAGTAACCAAAACTGCATGGTATTGGCATAAAAACTGACACATAGACCAGTGGAACAGACTAGAGAACCCAGAATCAAATCTATACAACTACATTGAACCTAGTTTTGACAAGGGTACAAAAACACATATTGGTAGAAGGACCGTCTCTTCAATAAATGGTACTGGAAAACCTGGCTAGGATTCTGCCTGATTCTCCATTCTACTGTAGCTGAGCTGGCACCCACACCACAAGACAGTTCTTCCTGCTCTTCTCTTCCATTTCCACAAGCAGCAGAGTCCTCTTTTCTATTTATTATTCAGATAATATAAGATGACCTTTCCATTGAATCTGTCTCAAGTTATGTAATAGACCATATGTCGACGAATGAAAGTAGACATCTATCTCTTGCCATATACGAAAATCAAATCAAAATGGAAGAAAGACTTAAAATTAAGATCTTAAACTTGAAACTAGTAAAAGAAAACATCTGAGAAACTCTTCAGGACATTAAACTGGGCAAAGATTTCTTGAGCAATGCCCCAAAAGCAGACAATTAAAGAAAAATATGGTACATTGGATCACATCAAGTTAAAAATGTTTCGCATAGTAAAGGAAATAATTAACATAATGCAGAGACAACACGGAGAATGGGAGGAAATATTTGCAAATTATCTGTCTGACAAGGGATTTATAACCAGAATTTAAAAGGAGCTCAAACAGCTTTTAAGAAAAACAACAACTAATAGTCTGGCTAAAAATGAGTAAAGGGTTTGAATAGACATTCCTGAAAAGAATACATCAAATGGCAAACAGGTACATGAAAAGGTGCTCAACACCATTGATCTTCAGAGAAATGCAGATCAAAACTACCATGAGACATCATCTCCCCCCAGTTTGGCTTTTATCCAAAAGACAGACAATAACAAATGCTAGTGGAGATGTGGGGAAAACAGAACCCTTGTACACTCTTGTTAGGAATGTGAATTGGTACACCCACTATGGAGAAAAGTTTGGAAGTTCCTCAAAAGACAAAAAGTAGAGTTACCTTGTGATCCAGCAATTCCACAGCTAGGTATATACAAAAGAATGGAAGTCAGTATATTGAAGTGATATTTACACTCCCACTATAAACTATTCACTATTGCGAATAGTTTACTGCAGCACTATTCACAATAGCCAAGATTTAGAAGCAAACTAAGTTTCCATCAATAAGTAAATGAAATGAATAAAGAAGATGTGGTACCTGTACACAATGGAGTACTATTCAATTATGGAAAAGTGACATCCTGTCATTTGCAACATGTATTTAACCAGAGGTCACTATGTTAAGTGAAATAAGCCAGGCACAGAAAGACAAACATTGCATGTTTTCACTTATTTATGGGAGCTAAAAATTAAAAAAATGGAACTGAATGAGTTCAATGTGCTACTCATGGAGCAGCGCAATGGCTACCTGAGGCTGGGAAGGGTACTGTGGTTGGGGGAAGGAGTAAGAGTGAATGGCTAAAGGGTACCAAATTATAGTTGGGTAGAATGAGTAAGATTCAGTATTTAGGGCCAGCACAGTGGCTCGAGCCTTTATTCCTAGCACTTTGGGAGGCGGAGGTGGGCAGATTATGAGGTCAAGAAATCGAGATCATCCTGGCCAACATGGTGAAACTCTTTCTTTACTAAATACACACAAAAAATTTGCTGGGTGTGGTGGCGGGCACCTGTAGTCCCAGCTACAAGGGAGGCTGAGGCAGCAGAATCACTTGAACCCAGGTGGGGAAGGTTGCAGGAAGCCTAGATTGCACCACTACACTCCAGCATGGTGGCTGAGCAAGACTCTGTTTAAAAAAAAAAATTTGGTATCTGATATTACAAAAGAGTGATTACAATGAACAATAATTGTTATAGACTTAAAAATAACTTTTAAAAAATTGGATTGTTTGTAACACAAAGAAAGAAGGTAATGGATACCTCATTGGCTCTGATGTGATTATTATGCATTGTATGCCTTTATTAAAATATCTTATGTACCTCCATAAATATGTATACCTACTATGTACCCGCAAAAACAAAAAATTAAAAATTTCGACATGAAGTAAGCATTTTACTACTTTGAAAGAAAGCTCATATGAAATAAAATATGTGAACATTTTAATGCAGATAAAGCTTGACATGCTGGAATATAAATCTGCAGTAATTTAGTTTTATTTTCTAAAAACAAAAAGAAGACAGAAAAGAAAAGAAAAATGATCATATACAGTATATTTACACAGCTCAATTTGGAAATATGCTTAAGTATCCATTCAAGTGAATTTTGATAAATGTTCATTATAGAATTTTATGGAGTCATTTGTGAGACACCGTTACATTGATTATGAGGGAGTATTTCTGGGGTGATATAATTTGAACTGAAATCTGAAATCTGAAATTTTCTACTTACTTGATATGTGACCTTGACAAATTTTATATCCCCTCTATACATCAGTCTCTTTGACCCAAGGAGAGAAAAGTGACACACTGTTCCACATGGTGATAGGGGTACTAGTAGTATTAGTCATGAAAACTACACTGAAAGTTCACTGTTGTCTAGAAATTATGCTTTCTTTTTATTTATTATTCAGGCTAGATAATATAAGATGACCTGTCCATTGAATCTGTCTCAAGTTATGTAATAGACCTATTCAGATTATGTATTTGATATATCATATATGTAGCAAATTCCAGACTTCAACCTGTGTTATCTCACTCTAGAAACGTTCATGCATAATCTCTGTTATAGTTTCTCACAAATGACTTTTTAATAGATATGAGGTCATATATTAATCTGGTTATACCCGATATATAAAACCTGATTATATCAGATTGTCACAGATTACTTAAGGACAAATAAAATGGTCATGACACAGTATTAAATGATTAAATGAGCAAAGCAGAATGATGCAACAGATCATGACTTTGCCAAAATTTCTAAGACTTACTTATTGCTGGGAGCAGTGGCTCGTGCCTGTAACCCTAACACTTTGGGAGGTCAAGGCAGGTGGATCACATTAGGTCAAGAATTCAAGACCAGCCTGGCCAACATGATGAAACTTCATCTCTACTAAAAAAACAAAAAGTAGCCAGGTGTGGTGGTGGGGCATGTAATCCCAGCTACTCAAGAGGCTGAAGTAGGAGAATTGTTTGAACCCAGGAGGCGGAGGTTGCACTGAGCCAAGCTCGCTCCATTGCACTCCAGCTTGGGCAACAGTGCAAAAACTTCATCTCAAAGAAGAAGAAGAAGAAGAAGAACAACAACAACAACAACAAAACTGACTTATTTAACAATATGTATCTATCAATTCTCTATGTTTCTGCTTATTCGTTAGAACATAATGGAAAGAACATCCTTTAAGAATACAGAAATGAAGTCCAGTTGAAAGGTTTGCGGGCTGCGGCGTTCTTGTGTGTTTGTATGTGTATGTGTATTACCCTCTTTTATTTTTTTGATTTTCCTTTGTTAAGAAAATGTCAAGTGACATGTAGACATTGCGATTTTTTTGTCAGAGGTTAATGATAGTATTTGTTCACATATCCAAGCAATTTAGCACAAGAAAGCCTGGCTCACTCTATATTTAAAAGATTTACTAGCAATCCATAGTCCAGTTCTTTGTCCACAACCAGGTGGTTTCTGCAAATGGTGTTTTGAGATCATTTATTACCTCCAGTGGGGCATAACAGTGGACCACAGGGCTATCCAATATCATCACTCTGTCATACTACTTGAGACAGGTTCAGTGGACAGGGCACCTTATATTCTCAAGTGAGTTTTCACAGGAATTTTACAAACACATCATGATATCTGCCTCCTTATGTCTCCTTAAAATATGTATAACTGTTCTTTGTGTATCTTGGATAATATTTACAGTTTTAAATAACACCTTCTATACTAACAATAATTAACTATCTGATAAATCTCAAGGGGTCTTCAGGGAGAGTTGACTGAGGTTCCACTGAGGCAATAGTGCATTCACTCATCGCTAGATTTCCTGGGGTGTTGGTTCCAGAACCCCTCTCAGATCCAAAAATCTATAGATGCTCCAGGCTCTCTATATAAAATGGCATAGTATTTGCATGTAGCCTATGCATATCCTCCCATATACTTTAAACCATCTCTAGATTACTTATAACACTTAATACAGTGTACATGCTATGTAAATTGTTTTACTGTATTGTTTAAAAAGTGAAAACAGAAAAAAAAGTACAATCGTCCTTTTTTTTTTCTCAAATATTTTTTATCCATGGCTGGTTGAATCCACAAATGTGGGAACCCACAGGTACAGAGGGCTGACTCAGTGTGAAAACAAACAGACAGAAATACACTGAAGGCCACGGCATTTTGTTGAGAAATGCAAGCCTGAACAGTTTCCTTAATTCAAAATCTTCATGATTCAAGGCTTAGACTAATGAAGTATGTCAGATATTTCTCTTTTTCTGCTAAAGTAGTAGTATCATGTGGCAACAATATAAAAATGACGTGAAGTTTCTTGAGCCTGAAAAAATTAAATTTTATTTCAGAGGCAGGGTTTGACTCCGTTGCCCAGGCTGGAGTGCAGCAGTGTAGTCATAGCTCACTGCAACCTCAAATGCTTGGGCTCAAGTGATCCTAATGTCTCAGCCTCCAGCCTCTTCTGTAGCTGCAACTACAGACGTGCACCCCCACTGCACCTGGCTTTTTTATTTTTTAATTTTTTTGTAGAGATGCAATCTTCACAAGCTGATCTCAAACTCCTGGCCTCAAGAGATCCTCCCACCCTGGCCTCCCAAAACGCTGGGATTACACGTGTGAGCCACTATACCTAGCCAAAATTTAATGTTTGGCAAAACTGTAATTTGTGTGAAATTCACATTATTTAAATTTTATGGTTAGATGTGATTGATATTTTATAACATACTCATGCAATGTAGTCTTTTTTGTAAAATGTCACTGACACTGCATGCGAATTAATCAAAAGGGAAAACAAAATATTAACGATAGAAAGACAGGGTTAAACACAACTTTTGCTTTTTTATATAGTTTGTTTGGAGGGTAATTACCAAATTATGTAAATGAAAACATTTTATTAAATGTTGGCTGAATAGATAAAATTAAATAAAATTTTAAAGTAGCATTACTAGGATAATCAATATATTCTAGTTTGTGAAATAAACACACATGTGCACACACACAGATAACATGTAACGAGAAATAAGTCACTTTTTAATCCTATGGATATGTTCTTCACAATGAAGTTAAGATATTGAGTGCTTTACTGTTAAACAGTATCACCCTTATAATCTTTAATCCCTCAGTATTTCTGAAATATTTTCCCCTACTTTAATTTCCACAGTGAGTTTTCAAAGTAAGAGTTATACCAGTGAATGCCACTTCTGGTGGGGATGTCAATGGTACTACATATCCTGAACAAAAAACGTTAGCATACAATTTTCATTATTTTCTTTCCAGTGATATTATCTTCCTACATAGAAATACACAAATTGCTAAAAAAAAAAAACTAGTTGTACAAATTACATTTGCACACCCATGCCTATCTTTGGAATCTCAGCCTGACATGCAATAATTCTTAGAATCTAAGGCTTTGAAATAAATGTATTAGGTGATATTCTATTTTGACAGGTTTTTTTTTTTCATACTGATGAGAAGACCGAAACATATACTACTGATCACAGGCGACTTCATGAAGAAGTTGGGAATACAGCACAAACAAACTTGGGGAGAATTAATCAGTTGGAGGGACTCATTGCCAGGAAAACTCTCCCACTCACCCACTAGAATATCACCTGGAGGTCAAGAGATCCCACACTTGGACGGGTGCAGTGGCTGATACTTGTAACAAGTCACTTTGGGTGGCTGAGGCGGGTGGATCACTTGAGGCCAGGAGTCAGGCAATAGCCTGGTCAACATGGTGAAATCCCATCTCTACTAAAACTGCAAAAATTTAGCTGGGCATGATGGCGTTCACCTTGGGTCCCAGATACTTGGGAGGATGAGGCAGGAGAAGCACTTGAACCTGGGAGGTGAAGGTTGCAATGAGATGAGATTGTGCCATTGCACTCCAGCCTGGGCAACAGAGTGAGACTCTGTCTCAAAAAAAAAAAAGACCCCCGCACTTAAATTTGCACAAACTCTAATGTGATCCTAGGTGTGCTTGGAAACTCCCAACTGCACACTTAACAGTGCCAGTGTCTCTCCACTACATGTTCTTACCAGGCTTCTTAAATTTGGACTACAGAAGAATCACAGCTGTGGCTGCCATTCTGATCCTTAGCTAGAAATATGTGTTTGTCAATACTCTGGCAAATCTTCAGTTTCATGCAGTGTGATGCAACAGCATTGGAATTAGTTTTAAAAGCCCATGATTTGCACAAAACAAGAAGAGCATTCTAGACACTCAAACGAATCCCTAGGCAAAGAAAACTTTTCTCATTTTCAGTTTCTCCCTATATGCAAACGTACATACTTACGCTATTTTCTCATAGTACTATCCTGGATCTAACATCTGTTCTTGATTAAATGACTTCTGTGCCTTTTTGTTTTTCAGTAGTCAAGAACCCAGACTTCCTTATCTAACATTCTCTTTTCTTTATACAGGGTGGTTGTTCTATTGCTTTCTCTTTCTTTTGATTTTAATAAATACTTTTCTTGTGATTGAATGAGAAGGATATCTCCAATTAAATGGTCTCATTAATTACCATTAGTGCTATGCTTAAAATTTTTATGACAAAAATGTATATCTCAGTGCTGTTCTTCTTTCAGTGCTCATCTTTCACTCCTTTAACTCCTACATATATGTAGATTGTGTATGTGTATATACATGTATACATATGCACACACATATATAAGAGTGTGTGTGTGTGTGTGTGTGTGTGTGTGTGTATGTAGGAATCAAAGGAGTCAAAGATGAGAATATATAAAATTTATAAAGATATCTATATCTTTGTATATAATGGTCCGTCATATATAAAGGACCATTTGAATCAATGTCAGAAAAGTACTATCTATGATTGAGTGGAATTTCAGGAAGTAATTTTATAATATGAAATAATTTGAGCAGCAAGGCAGATATTCTGATTCAAACTAACTCAGAGATTCATAAAATTATCAGCATTACATTTAATTAGAGTTACACAATGGGCAACATTGTGTAGAAACAATTTAACTGAGTCTTTCAGTCTTGGGATCTTCTAGAGGTTGAAGCCAAGTTGTTGGCTGTGATGAATTGAAGGCTGGATTGGAGCTGCATTATCAGCTTCTGAACCTGCTCATCTGTCTTCCAGAGGCTTCAGTCCCTCACTTTGTCAGGCTTTTCGTGTGGCTTCTCAGGCCCAGAGCAAGCAATAGGAGTAAGAGTGAATGAGAGCATGAAAGGAAGAGAATGCTCAAGATACCACTCTTCCTTCCATGGCCTGGTCTTGGAGTCAGAGGTCACTTGTTTTATATTAATTAAAAGAATTTGCTTTATCTAGTCCTCACTCATTAAAAGGGATTGCAAAAGTACATGAATGCCAAGAAGCAGGGATCTTTGTGGGTTATGCTGAAAGCTGGCTACCATACCCAGGACTTTTTCTATTTGCCAAAGTTATTGAATATTATCTTTTTTACATTAATACATATTTTATATGGTATTTTAAAGTTTTCTAATATTCAGCCATATATTTTCTTTGATTTTACATGTAATCATTTATTTTCTAAATAATGAAAGATTTTCCTCTTGTTTACATACATACATACATACATACATACATATGTCATTATCTTTTTTCCTTACCCCATTGCTTTGCTAATGTTGCTATCTAATAGTGTAGAGAAGAAATAACAGTGAGAAACTTCTTTGCTTTTTTCTTGATTTTACCGGGAGTTACACCAATAGTTTACTATTAATTGTGTCGGTGTGGTTAATTTTTTTTGGTAAATATCCTTTGTCAAGATTACTACAGATCAAGAGTTTCTTTACATGTCTAGTTTATTGTTTTAGATGAATAGGTGTTGGATACTTCTCATAGCTATTGAGATAATGATATTGTTTTTCTTATTAGTTTAGTCATCAAATATTTACTGAGTGGACATCAGAGACAAAGCACTCTTAGATAACAGAATAAAGTGAATAAAACTGTTAATTATTCTGCATAATTGGGCCAATAGTGTGTCATACTGAGTTTTTATACATTTTGCCATGATATTTATTCAGTCATTACATATATACATACAGATATATGTTAAAATTTGTTAAAGATGTCACTATTCACAAAGGTTTTTTCCCTTAATATAGAGCTAGTTTGTAAAAGCAGCTTGATAGCTTCCAAAAATATTCTCTGTTCTTGATCAGTTGCTATAAAAGAGCAAATTTTTTTCCTTGGTTAGGTTAGGTAGAACTCATTTGATAATTCTTGTGGATGGATGGTTGGCTGCTGTAATGACTAATTTTATCTGTCAGCTTGACCACCCAAGCATTTCTTCAGATGTAATTCTGGATGTGCCTGTGAGAGTTTCTGGATGGCATTAACATTTCACCTTTAGTAGGTGATAAGTAAAATCAACTATGGTACATCTATACCATAGGTTGCTACTCAGCAATAAAAAGAAATGAATTAGTGACAGATGCAACAACTTTTGATGGATCTCAGGGAATGATTTTTAGTGAAAAGGTCAGTCTTAAAATATTACATATTATATAACTGATTTAAAAATCATTTTGAAATGATAAGAAGATAGACTAGAAAACAGATTCATGGTTGCCAGGTATGAGGCATAGAAAGTGTGGAGAGGAAGTGAGGTGCTGTTGTAAAAGGATGCAGGGGGATACTTTGGAAGAAACTGTCCTGTATCTTGATGTGAAGATGACGTTAGCATCGAGGAAAAACTGGGTCAACTGTATATGAAGCCTCTGTGTATCATTTTTTACATCTGCATGTGAATCTACAATTGTGTCAAAATCAAAAGGTGTAAAAGGATAAAAAATGGAATTGGTTCTCTGAATAAAGTAGATTGTTCTTCCTAACACGTGAACCTCATTCAATCAGTAGAAGCTCTGAATAGAAGGAAAAGGCTGATCTTCCCACGAGTAAAGAGAAATTGCCTTTGCCTGACTGCCTGTGAGATGGGAACTGTTTTTTATGGGTTCAGACTCCAGCTGAAACTTGGATGCATTTGGGTCTTTTGCCACTTGAGCAGGTGAGGGACACTTCGGGGTTTTAGTTGTCACAAACACGGAGTCGGTGTTCAAATTTCCAATTGCCTCAACAAAAGCCATATTAATTTTTTAGTTTGTTTTCAGAATTGTTCCAAATGAGGGCTACCTATTACATGTCTTATACATCTCCTTAGTGTATAAGTTTCCATTCGAAATGGGATGTCCCTGTGTTATAAACAAAATTGTTTTTCCTATATAAAATCTCCTAATCTGGATTTTACTGAATGCATTTGTGCGGTGTGGTTAACCACATTTCTGTGCCCTCAGTATTTCTGGTAAACCAGCAATTTGATTGTGATGGTCTAAGTATTTTTGCTCCTCCATCCCACTAAATTCACATGTTGAAACCTATTTCTCAATGTGACGGTATTAGGAAGCAAAGTGGTTTAGGAGGTGATTAAGTGAAGGGGGTTAGTGCCCTTACACAAGTGTCCTATCTGACGTTGTTTTCCCCTTCAGCTGTGTGAAGTGACAATGGGAAGGCAACCTTCTATGGAAGAAAGAGGCCTTCACTAAACACCGAATCTACCAATGCCTTCATCATGAACGACCAGCATGAAGAGCTGTGATTTTTATAAGTTACCCAGTCAACGGTATTTAGTTATAGCAGACAAAGACATTGATTTAAAATAATATGTTGAACCAATGCTTATTAATTTTTTTTCAGATTACATGGGTTGTATGTTCAGGAGGTACATACTCTCTAGCCAGCTCTCAGTTTTGTATTTTGTGATATTTGCCACCATTTGTTCTCAATTTCCAGATATTAGTATGCCTTTGGGTAGCAAAGTGGTTATGTTTAAATTGTATTCTTTCTTCTTTATTCACTCACTGGAATGCTTTTATAAAGGTAAACTTCTTATGTACTATTTGGGCACTGAAGTAATAGTATACATATGTAACTAATTTATGTGGCATTATGAATTACAGTTTAAAAAAGGAACCAAGTAAAAATTAAGTTTTCTATCACCAGTTTTCAAAATAATGGGTTGTGTCATTGAAAATGAGAATGGAGAACACTCCAATAGTGATTTATTTGTTACTATTTTCTTTCCTTATGAACTGATGAGTTAAAACACAGCGAATGTTTAATTTTTGATGGTTGGGTTGTTCACTGCTGTTGATTTGGTCATAATTTAGAGTATTTTTCAGAAAATATTTTTTGCCATTAAATATGAATTCATACAGATATTTCCATGCATATGGCTAAATTTTCTTCAGGTGTATTTATCACAATATTTTACCACGGGTTGAATGCAGAAGCAGATATGATAATTCAATAATTAACTATCAAGGCAGACATTTACAAGAATTGCAAAATTCTGACTGTGACATTAGCTCACTAATTTTTTTTCATCTTGGAAAATGTAGTAATAGTTATACATAAAGATGCAAGATGACACCCATTTTATTTTGCTTCTACATGTGAAGATAATTTCATTTCAATTTGAAAATAATAATAGAAAGAAAAGTATAGGGAAACAAAGTGTATTAATCCTCACTGTTGAAAATGAAAGAAGTGTCTTCTTCCTCTCTTTTTTCTCAGATCTTTTACTTTAGAAAACTTGTTTTATAAGTTATTATGAGTTCTGTCTCTGTCTCTTTAAAATGTAAACCTTCTAAAAGTCTAATTAAGCCTTCTACCAGCTTTAAGACCCAGAAACGTATTTTTCAAGTGCATCAATCATCTCTTTAAAATGTAACCACTAAGGAAGATAGTGTCTGTACCTTTCAGTTCCTGTGGGAAAGTGAGAGCATACCTTTACTTTAGCAGGCTCCTCTTCCAAGTTGCAGGGCTACATTTTGTTATGAAAGTAGGAAAAGTTTATTTTTCCGTTGTATAAAGCCTATTAGCTAACTAAATGGTCATCTCTACAGCCAAGTGAATTTGAGACTAGTCTTTGTGACAAACTTTGCTGCCAAGTCCTCTAACAAGGCTTTGTTATTATTTGTCTTATGAGCATGTATATAGTGGGTTGTATCTGCTTGGCTGTAGTAACACAGTCTTCTCTGTCTTTGTCATCTCTTTGTGACTTGCCTGTGATATGCATCACATTCTGGCTTCATCCTTATTCAGTGACATAATTGCTCTCCTTTTTTATTATAATTCAACTTTTATTTTAGATGGAAGGGTTCACGTGCAGGTTTGTCACATTGGTAAATTGCATAACGCTGAGGTTTGGGGTATGAATGGCCCCCTCACCTAGGTAGGGAGCATAGTATTCAACAGGTAGATTTTCAGCTCTCACACCCCTTCTCTCTCCCCCTTTTAGTAGTTCTCAGTGTTTATCATTTCTATCTTTCTGTCCAATTGTACCCAATATTTAGATCTCACTTGTTAGTGAGAATATTCTAAATACTCAAAGGCAATGACAACAATGGCAAAGGCAAAAATTGAGGAGTGGAACTAATTAAAGGAGAGTTTCTGCACAGCAAAGGAAACTATCAACAGCATAAAGAGACAACCTATAGAATGGGAAAAAAATTTACAAACTGTGCATCCAATTTAGGTCTAGCATTCAGAATCTAAAAGAAACTTGAACAAATGAACAAGCAGAAACCAAGTAAGTCCATTAAAAATGTCTTCTCAAAAGAAGACATACGAGGGACCGAAAAGTCTGGAAAAAATGTTCATCATCACTAATTATCACAGAAGTGCAAATCAAAACCATAATCAATGCCACGACACACCGGTCAGAATGGGTGTTATTAAAATGTCAAAAAGTAACAGACGTTGATGAGGCTGCAGAGAAAAAAGAAACACTTACTTACATACTGTTGATGGAAATGTAAATTAACTCAGCCACAGAGGAAAGGAGAATGGAGTTTTCTCAAAAAACACAAAACAGAAATACTATTTGACCCAGCAGCCCCATTACTGTGTATACACCACAAACAAAACAAATCATTCTACCAGAAAGACACATGCACTCATCTGCTTATTGTGGCACTACTCACAATGGCAAAGACATGAAAACCAAACAAACAAAAAACTAGTTGCCCATCAATAGTAGATTGAATAAAGAAAACATGGTACATGTACGCCATGGAATATACACAATCATAAAAAGAATGAAATCATGTATTTTACAGCAACATACATGCGGCTGGAACCCATTATCCTAAGAGAATTAATGCAGAAACAGAAAACCAAATTCTGCATGTTCTCTTTTTCTTCTGCCTTTGGAAACGTTTCTCTGAGTCAAAAGAGATTTTTTTTAAAATTAATGCCTCTAACGACAACAAAAGCTTTATGAGATATAAATGCAACCTTTTATTCTTGTTTGTTGTACATGAAAGTAGTGTTCTCAAATTGTAGAAGGAAGTAGCTTTCATGGGAGCACAGTTAATGATAGATTGTCAATTTTGCAATGCTAGGAATTTTTCTGCTGCTTGGATGGAGATTCAAAAATATTGCTTAACGTATTTTGAGTTTCTCTTCTCTTTTCCTCCCTTTTATCTAAAAGATTTCTTTTGTTGTTGTTTTTGGTTTCTCTTTGCCCTCGTGGTCCCTGTCCTGCTCATGTTCAACACTATTTTCTTAATAATGAGATTCCACTGAAAATTTATTTGTTTTGCATTAGATCCTATATCTGAGGAGTTGTTTTACTAGATCCTCAAAATTTCCTTTGTACTCACTCACAAATGCATTGGAGTGTACAAAATCCCTCATCATATCAACTGCAGATCTTAAGTAAGCAACTCCCATTCTCCAGTGAGTACCTGTTAGGTCTTTATGGGGTTTTCCCACCTGCACGTGCAGAATTTGCCCATTTTCTACAGTCTTCTTTCTTCTGCACATATTCTGACACCATGCACGTCTTGCACCTTTTGAGGTCAGTGAACATATACACTTATTTGTCAGGGGGTTGTTTTGATTGTTTGTTTGCATAATTACCTTAGTTACTGATTTGGGGTGGAATAAAGGAAAATCAGGGAGAATAAAAGACTAAAAACTAAGCTAACACCACTTCTACCTATCCAATATCCTCATCAATAGTTGTATTTGGAAACTGGTGTCACTTTCTTCTAAAAACCAATAATTACTTCATATTTTATGTCTTTCTCCTAACTTTTTCTTTCCTGTCTTTTCATTTAATGTTGTCTCTGTGTGTATAAAAGATGAAGCCACTCTGATTTTTCCCGCTGTTACAGGAAATGTGATTTTTATACCTGAGAGCAAGGAAACTCCTTCTATTGTGAATGTATTTTAAGCACATTTGGCCTATTTATTTAATTCCAGTCTGAAATTAAGTCATATCTCTATATTTTACATAATGTTTTCCTTCCAAATACCTCATTTATTTGCTCTAATTAATATTATTTTCCTTTTGCATTATTATTTTCTTAATCAGTTTTCTGGTTCACTGAATATTCTTTGGGTGCTAATGATTTAATTATGGTTGTTTCTGATGTGATTTAAGTCACAGCTGCTTTTTATTGTTATTAAATTTATTTTCTATACTCTCAGCTCATTTGTTATTTCCTGTTGTGGTTTTATCAAAATTAAGATTAGTTTTCAATGTTTATGTCTGTGTTAACAGATAGTTGTTAAAGGATATGTTTTGTTTAAATTAAAATCTTGATTTTTATACAAATATAAATTAAACAAATGTCAAAAGTTTTAGTTAACTTATTAATTAATAAGGGAACAAGAACTATCTTACAACTAGGCAACAGAGATTTCAAAAAACACCCACTGGTGCAAACACACACACACCGTCAATTGTGCTAAAATAAATTTACAAACAAATACAAAATTTATTTTTCAAACATTGGAAAAAATCAGAAAGTATTGCCTTAATATTTTGCATTTCTTTGCTATTGTAAACAGTGCTGCAATGAACATTCATGTGCATGTGTCCTTACAGTAGAACTATTTATAGTCCTTTAGATATATACCTAGTAATGGGATTGTTGCGTCAAATGGAATTTCTATTTCTAAGGCTTTGAGGAATCGCCACACTGTCTTCCACAATGGTTGAACTAATTTACACTCCCACCAGCAGTGTAAAAGTGTTCCTATTTCTCCACACCCTCTCCAGCATCTGTGGGGAGCTGGGAGGGATAGCCTGGGGAGAAATGCCAAATGTGAGTGAAGGGGAGGAAGGCAGCAAAACACACTGCCATATGTGTGCCTATGCAACGATCTTGCCTGTTTTGCACATGTACCCCAAAACCTAAAATGCAATAAAAAATATATATGTATATATTTTGCATTTCTTTTAAAAAATTACAAAAGGTTGCCTTACATTTATTTCTCATTTCTTATTCTTCTTATTCTCTTTTCTGGTCTTATTATATATATATATGAAAATATGTTTTAATACACTATATGTATTTTCTTTTTTTTTTTTAATGTGGGAAAGCTGCTGAGATATGAAGAAATATACCTCCCTAACCATAAGCTCATAATGGAATTAGGAGAGACAAGGCAATAGTACATGAAAAGCAGAACAAAACAAAAATATCCAAATCACATGATAGGGCAAGATCCATCTTCTTATTTGTTTGTTTGTTTGTTTATTTTAGATGGGGTTTCACCATGTTGGTCAGGTTGGTCTCGAACACCTGACCTTGTGATCCACCCACGTCGGCCTCCAAAGTGCTGGGATTACAGGTGTGAACCACTGTGTCCAGCCAAGATTAATCTTCTGATAAGCAGCAGAGCTAGGAAGTTTTTTGTTTGTTTGTTTTTTGTTTGTTTTTTTAAGAAAGAGAAAGAGAAAAGGGGGAGAGAGAACAGGAGTCTTGCTCTATTGCCCAGGCTGGAATGCAATCTAGAAATAGGTATTAAAAACCTCTTTTATGCTGATGATTGTGCTTAACAGCAGAGAAAGGAAGGAATAAGGAAAGAAAATAACAAACAAATAGTAAACTAATATTTCGCTTAAATCTGTGAAATGCTGTGCAAATGCTGAAGAGTGATTTGCTTCCATTTATGTGGTCACTTTCAAAATAGGTATAATGTGATACTAAAAACAATTGTATTTTCTGTGGACCTGGGGTATAGAATTCTATAAATATTCACTGAGTTTACTTATTCCAGGTCTGAGTTCAAATCATAAATTTCTCTGTTAATTTTCTATCTCATTGATCCATCAAATATTAACAATGTGGTGTCAAAGTCTCCCGCTATTAGTGTGGGAGTCCAAGTCTCTTTATAAGTCATTGAAAACTTGTCTTATATATCTGGGTGCCCCTATATTGGGTACATATATATTTATGATCATTGACTCCTATTGTTGCATTGATCTTTTTATCATTATGTAATGTCCTTCTTTGTTTCTTTTAGTCTTGGTT
>CM052649.1:18509009-18519498 GCA_028533165.1 Leontopithecus rosalia
ATTAAAAACGTCTTTTATGCCAATAATTGTGCTTAATAATGGCCGATCAATATTTCATTTAAACCTATGAGTAGGTGCGATGTGGTACTGACAAGAATGTATATTTTGTGTATTTAAAGTGGAGACCTCTATAAATGTTTATTAAGTTTACTTGTTTCGGATCTGAGTTCAAGTCCTGGATATCCTTATTAATTTTCTGTCTCGTTGATAGAATATTGATGTTGAAGTCTCCCACTATTATTGTGTGGGAGTCTAGGGAGTCTAAGTCTCTTTATAGGTCTTATGTATCTGGGTGTTAGGATCGTTAACTCTTCTTGTTGCATTGATCCTTTTACCACTATATCTTCGTTGCTTTAAAATCTATTTTATCAGAGGCAAGAATTGCAACTCCTGCTTTTTATTTATTCATTTATTTTTGCTCTCCATTTGGTTGGTAAATCTTTCTCCATCCCTTTGTTTTGAGTCTTTGTGTATTCTTGCATGTGAAATGGGTCTGGATGTAGCATACATTGGGTTTTGGCTGTATCTTTGGCAGTCAAATCTTAAAGCTACAAGATGATTTTCTTTGACTTCAGGTCTCACATCCAGATCAAGCTGATACAATAAGTTGGTTCCTATGATCTTTGGCAGCTCCACCCCTGTGGCTTTGCCGGTTAAAACCTCCCTCCCAGCTGCTTTCATGGGCTGACATTGAGTGTCTGCTGCTTTTCCAGGCACAGGGTGCAAGCTGTCAGTGAATCTACCATTCTGGTGTCTGGAGGATGGTGGCCCTCTTCTCACAGCTCCACTACACTAGGTCATCCCCCAGTGGGGATTCTGTGTGGGGCAGATTACATTCCCCATCATTGCAACTGGTCACAGATTGTAGTAATATCCATCATCTTTTTCTTCCTTTGCTATAAGTTCTAGATTCCTCTGTCATGGTTGATATTGAGTGTCAACTTGATTGGATTGAAGGATGCAAAGTCTTGTGCCTGGGTATGTCTGTGAAGGTGCTGCCAAAGGATATTAACAGTTGAGTCAGTTGACTAAGAAAGACAGATCCAACCTCAATCTGAGTGCACACAATCTAATCAGCTGGCAGCAAGGCCAGAATAAGAGCAGGCAGAAGACTGTGGACAGACTAGACTAGCTTAGTTTTCCAGCCCATATGCTGGATGCTTCTGCCCTCAAACATTGGACTCCAGGTTTTTCAGCTTTTGGACTTTTGGACTTTTGGACCTTTGACCACAGACTGAAGCCTGCATTGTCTGCTTCCCTACTTTTGACTCTTTGGAACTCATATTGGCTCCCTTACTCCTCAGCTTGGTGACATCTTATTGAAGGATTTCTCCTTGTGATCATGTGAATCAATACTCCTTAATAAACTTCCCTTTGTATAAGCATCCATCCTATTAGTTCTGTCCATCTAGAGAACCCTGACTAATATACCTCAGACTTGGTGAGTGATTAGTTTAGTCTGAGTTGCTGCCTGTTAGGGATATTAAGACCTTAATTCCATAAGAGACAAAATTCCTCATTACCATGACCTTAAATATGCCTATTTTGAACATGCCTTGAAATTTCCAAGGGATGCTTGGAATTTAAGCTTCTTCAGCTTGTCACTCATATAACCCATTCCAGGTTTGAGTCTCACATTTCTTTTCCAGAGTACCCGAATTTGACATAGGAGATCTGTGAAGACTTCACAGGTCTACCACTTTTATATTTGAACCTTGGCCTGATTTTCAGCACAGACTTTTCTGTAGCTACAGAAGATCATAATCTGCTTAAAAGTTACCTAAGAGACCTTATGTCCTCCTCAATATGCATTTAGTTGAATGTTGCTGCTCTGAGCCCAACATTTTAATTTGTTTTTTTTTTCAGACAGAGTTTCTCTCTTGTTACCCAGGCTGGAGTGCAATGGCACGATCTTGGCTCACCGCAACCTCTGCCTCCTGGGTTCAGGCAATTCTCCTGCCTCAGCCTCCTGAGTAGCTGGGATTACAGGCACACGCCACCATGCCCAGCTGTTTTTGTATTTTTAGTAGAGATGGGGTTTCACTATGTTGACCAGGATTGTCTCGATCTCTTCACCTCATGATCCACCCGCCTTGGCCTCCCACAACATTTTAATTTTTTTAAAATGTTCCAATTAGTTAGAGAAGGCAAGCTTGTCATCTTTACTTATTTCTCCCATACAAGTCAAGTGTCTAGCAAATGAGCATCACAATGGCTTACTTCCCTATTTACACCATCCTTATTAAGCCCAAGTAAAAGCCACAATAGTTGTATTCCATTGAATGCCAGCCTTTACCCCCACACACTTACCTCCTTCATTGAGATCCTTAATGCTCCGCTTCTTAGTAATTCATGTGTGAACTCCAATCCTTAGGATCAACTGTCTAGGGCCATTTCTGATTCTAACTGTCTTCACATAGGTTATCTACAAAGTAGAGTGTGAAGTAGAGGACATATGTGCTATTCTTTTACTAAGATGTAAAAATCCAAGGAAGAGTAAGGGTCAATGATACGATGATACAATGTTTAATATATTGCTCTATCCAAAAGAACCTGCATAAAATGCATTTCAGAACTCTCAACTGAAATAAACTCTAGAACAAGAAGCATAGGATTCTGAAGGGTAGCGAGGCATGTCAGGTGGTGACTTGGTAAAGCAGGCTGGAGCCCACGTAGATTGGCTTGCTACAGCAACATTTGAACTAAGACAGTGAGAGGAAAAAGAAGATCAGAAATTACAGAAGAGGTGTCCCATAAAGTGGCATTTAAGTTACAGATTTCTACATTGCAGAACCAAAAACTGAGTTGGATTACATGAGGATGAATATTATCAATATTTTATTAAAACAAATTTAAATCGCATCCCAAGGCATTCTCCATGTAGGATGGATGGAGTGAAACAGTTATATAAATGCATTATTATTTTATTATTTTTTATTGCATTTTAGGTTTGTGAAGAACATGCAAGATTGTTGCATAGGTACACACATGGTAGTGTGATGTGCTGGCTTCCTCCCCATCACCTATATCTGGCATTTCTCCCCATGCTATCTCTCCCCAACTCCCCACCCTCTGCTGTCCCTCCTCTATTTCCCCTCTACAGACCCCAGTGCATGATGCTCCTCTCCCTGTGTCCATGTGTTCTCATTGTTCAACACCCACCTATGAGTGAGAACATGCAGTGTTTGATTTTCTGTTCTTGTGTCGGTTTGCTGAGAATGCAACACCATTTATTAAACAGGGAATCCTTTCCTCATTGCTTGTTTTTGTGAGGTTTGTCAAAGATCAGATGGTTGTAGATGTGTGGTGTTGCCTCCGAGGCCTCTGTTCTGTCCCATTGGTTATAAATGCATTATTAAAGAACTTTCTTATTCAGAATACCTGTGAATAAAAATGGAGAAAAATGGCTACATGGAAGATTTCATTAGAAAGTATAGCTTCTACACACATTAGAATAAGTTACACCAAAGAAAGATAGCGGGCTAAATGAGAACAAAAGAAGGACATTATATTTTTAATAAAAAACGTTGTACAATATTAAAATGTTTATGAGTAGACTATATTCTCAAATAGTGTTATGTTAAAAAATGCAATAATCCAACAAGACTACCAATTTAAATTTTTATTTTGTAAATGAATAACATTAAACAAAAGAGTGAAATTCCTTCAGATTTACAGAATAGAGAACAAAATTAGATATTACAAAGTGTGGGACTAATTGTGTTTACATTTAATCAGTGTTAAATAATGAATATGAATAAGGAGATAAAATATCACCTTTTAAATTGTATTCTTATGACCATACTTTAATTCTATACTTACAAATAAGTATAGTCTTAATTCCCCTACTTAGATTGTATGTTTGCCAAAATTATTAGATTATTTGTATAACGTTAACATTCTACTTCCGAAAATAAACACAACAGAAAATTTAAGCAAATAGATAAGTTAAAATAAAACTGTTTCTACAAATATTCATGTAGAGTTAAGCATGGCAGAAAAGAATGCTTACAGAGGAGAAAATTCTCATCTCCTGGACCACCCTTGATGGTTCTGTGTAAACCAAGCACAATCGACTAGGATTCACTTGCTCATGAAATAAAATAATTTTTTATCCTGTTTTTGAAGCAACCAAAGAAGGACATTATATTAAGTGTTAGAAGTTATGGGAATGATTAAATGTTAGAAGTTATCGGCTCTCTTAAAAATTCTGTTATTCCATATTTTATATCTTACCATTAAAATTTCAAAAACCATTTGTTAGTCGGAAGATCTCTACAGACATCGTTTGGTACTTTAGCACATGGCAATGCTATATATGTCAAACAGAAAAGGGTTATATCTCTATCTCTATTAAAACCATGACCCAAACCTTAGTTATAGGAGAGTAGAGTAGGTACGTTCTAAATCCTGCACTTTAAACACAAACATGAGTGGAATCTGAAGATATTACATGATGTAAGTTTTTAGCAATTAATCGTATTGTGGTGGGATCAGAATATTATTTTTTCTCTTTTAATAATCATTAAAAATGAAGGTTCCTTATTATAAAATCTTTCTAAATATAGACTTTCATAATCCTTTGCTACAATACAGTCAAATGATTTCAGGTAATACCTTACATACATCTTATCTAGAATGTAGGATGTAAATTATCACCCTTGATGTAAGTGACATATTAACACAAATAACACAAATGAATTAAAATTAGAAGGCACATTTCCTAGAGAGAATACATTTTTGAGGCTGTTAGCTAAGTCCCATGGGAGAAAGTGAAGGAAGGAATAAATGCAGAAAAACAGTGTTAGTGATAAGAAACAAGAGTTGCAGCAGAGTCAAGGGAAAAGGAAGAACCAAAGCAAGTAGAGAAGAAGACCTGGAATTTCTCCCCCACGTATCAACCATGTATTAAAATACAAATGTTTGAACTGATGGTGCCAATTATTATTTGACTCCAAACATTTTAGGCTTGTTTCCTGTCTCTTTCCTTAAATATGTTAACTCTGTTAGGTTGCCTCAACATCCACTATTATACAACTCACTCATTTATACATTTAAAGCCTCTGAACTATTTTTTCTTCCATTTAATTTTTCTCTCGCAGTGGAAGTATACAAATAGCTCACCTTTTTCCCTAATTTGGAAGAGTTTCTTACGTGGCTTCTCTTTCAGGTCCCTGAACGAGGGGTTTGAGAAAACTTGTTTATATTCATGAGGATAGTCTGAGTGGCTTCCTGGACAATCCTCACCTCCTTGTCGCTCCATTGTTTGAATGATCCTTCCCATAGTTCAGGCATGTTGGGAGGAAGATGCACATCCTTCAGGGGTTGTTATCCACCCTATGCTGTGGGCTTTGAGAAGAAAATATTCCATTCTCCCACTCTGATCCAGATCTAAGTGAATAATAGGTAGAAGCTTTAAAGCTTGGGATGCCTGAAAATCTGATGCAAACCTTTCTGTGGGGAGAACTCAAAACACCTGGGAAAAGAAGGTAGCTGTGAAAAAAGAGAAAACAAAATACATCAGTGAAAATGTCTGGAATTCCCATGATGCTGGGCACTGTAAGACACTGACCTTGTGACTATTAGGAAAAGGCCGCCCTGTCACAGGCACCAGTGTTGTTTGGATAGGTGTATGCAGTAGGCTCTGAATCAGGTCTTATGCACAGATGGCTGTAGGAAGAAAGCATGTGAATGGAGGAGGCAGGGGATGGGTCTGAGAATGTTACAAGCAACTCAGGACTCCCATAAACAATACCCATGTTCTTCTGATAGGGATATGAAAGCTTCCTGTTGTTAATTGTAATGGGATTCCATGGCAATCACATGCTATTGCTGCGCAGAATAACTTGAATTAAATATATTACTTAGGCTTTAATTTCTGTCTCATATATTAACAGAGAATTATAATTTATATCAGATATTTGAAATTGGATGTCTGTGTTAAATTTCACTTTATTGGCTATTGAGTAATTAAATTGATTAGGAATTTTTTAAATCACCAGGATGCTTTTATAAGTTGATGGTTATTGTTATTATCATAATATTTTTAAACTACTCCCATTAACACATATTTTAGAAAATATAGTGAAATCTCAAAATAATTGACCTAAATATATCTAGTGTTCACTAAAAATCTCAAACGTGTGGAAAACACTGTGGCAAGGAAAAAGTTATTAGCAGAACAACACTCCTTTTCATTTTAGAACTTACCAAATTATAAGTATTACTCAATTTGTATTAACTAAAAGAATTATCTGTATCTTAATTTTAAGTAGTTTTATCCTTCTATGCCCAAAGCCTCAGCATTGAATTGCACACATTTCTACAACCTCCCTGAGATATATTTTGATTCAAACTTTTTGATTCAAACTCTGTGTATCAATTTTTGTCTTAATGGTTATGCCTGATCCTATGCTCATCCCTGAACTGATTAATGACATAGAGGATGAGTATGATGATACTGGCACCTTGAGTGGACTGTTTAGCGGAAGGATATATACCACTGAATAAAGGGCAGAAGTTCTCCAACAAGTACAGTGACTAGACATGAAAGGATGTGAATGGGGAAAAGAGGCAATCAGGAATGGTGGTGGTGTTTGGGCAAGTGCTCTAACTTCTGGTCTCCAAGCCAATAACCTACATACCAAGAATTCACCAAGAAGGTTGCTTGTTGCCACCACCATTAAGGAATGAAATAGCAGAGAAACATAAAGAAGAAACGATACATTACACATGCGAAGTAGAAACATTTTCTAGAGACAAAGCCCTTCTGCTTTGGATAAGCAGGATGAGGTCCTATTCATGTTAGGACTCTTCTCTTAAATAATTCCGTCTGGGTGTGGATGGCTCACACCTGTAATCCCAGCAATTTGGGTGACCGAGGCAGGCGGATCACAAGGTCAAGAGATTGAGACTGTCCTAGCAAACATGGTGAAACCTCGTCTCTACTAAAAATACAAAACTTGACTGGGCGTGGTGGTGCGTGCGTATAGTCCCAGTTACTCAGGAGGCTGAGGCAGAAGATTCGTTTGAACCCAGAAGGCAGAGCTTGCAGTGAGCTGAGATTGCACCACTGCACTCCAGTCTGGCAACAGAGCAAGATTCTGTCTCAAAAAATTAATTAATTAATTAAAAATTAATAATAATAGTTGGAAAGAACTCAGTAAGAAGGTAGATGTAGAGCAGACAGAAACAGCAGTAAAGAGCATGACCCCAGCACAACTCTAATATAACTAATTGTTCCAAACAAGCTAAGATTAAGCCTTCCATGATTATATGAATATAAATGAGTATATAGGTACATATTTTATTGTAGAATAACAGTTCAACTCTAAGTGAAGAAAGAACGATTTAACTAGGATCATAAAAGAGTTTCATTTCCTCAGCTATTTAAACCACCACCGAATCAACAGACAGCAATCCACTTTGTATTTCCTAAAGGACAGAGCATGTACCTGATAAAGGATCTTTGATCCATGAAGCAGTTATCAAAGTTAATCTTCTGTCCTCAGAAAGAGAGATTCTACAGATTGTTTATCAAATAGAATAAGTAGATGGGGCCACCCATACAGTAATTCATTTGCCCCAGCTAATCAATGACTTTTTTTGTTCTCTAGCAGATAGAGGAAAATATATAGTCAAAGCCAAAATACTTTTTTCCAATATCAAAAGCATACTGCATATAAAAGTGGATAATGCACATTGAATGACATATTTCTATGGCTTTTAGTTTCAAGACTACTTTCTTGTGCTCTATTTGACCTTACATCTCATAGTCAAAGCATTGCTATGACTAGCAAATGGTCCTTTTTTATTGCTATAATCATTGAGGCTATACCATATGCTTTCTAACGGATGAACATGAAAATAGTAAAACTAATTATTTAAATTAGTTTCAGGGATACTGTTCTTGGCGTAGAATAGACTTCATGAATCTTTTGCAGCTATTTCAACTCACAATGTGCCAGCTTCTGTAGATTTAACTCTCAACCTATCCTATATTTTCTTGACCTTGACCACTTATTAACATTTTATGATTCTGGAATAGTACTTACTCCATAATGACCATACTCTTTTATGATCTATTATAATAATAGATTACACAATTGTTTTATAGGATAATATATTAAAATCCTCTGAATATTTAAAAAGCCTTTGAGCAAAATGTGAATAAGTCTAACAAGGTAAAAGAAATGACTTAGTTCAGTTTGCTTAAACTGCGGTTTGTCTTTTCAGAAGGGGTACCTGGCTCAGCAAAATCTATCAGCAATATAAAAAGACTCTCCTCCTCAGCCCACAAATGGTCAAGCTCTATCTACAGGGTGATAACAGGGGTCAAGGTCTCTGTTTATAGGAAAAAACTGTTACCAGGAAGGGATCCCGATGCAGACCCCAAGAGACGGTTCTTGAATCCTGTGCAAGAAGGATTTCCAGGCTATTCCATAAAGTGAAAGCAAGTTTACTAAGAAAGTGAATAAGAGTAGCCACTCCATAGGCAGAGCAGAACCAAGGGTTGCTAGTTGCCCATTCTTATGGTTATTTCTTGATTATATATTATACAAGTTGGAGATTACTCATGAGTTTTCTGGGAAGGGGGTGGACAATTCTGGAAACTGAGGGTTCCTCCCATTTTTAAACCATCTAGGGTAACTTCATGACATTGATGTGGTATCTGTAAACTGTCATGGCACTGGTGAGAGTGTCTTTTAGCATGCTAATGCTTTGTAACTAGCATATAATGTGCAGTGAGGATGACTACAGGTCACTGTCATTGCCATCTTGGTTTTGGTAGATTTTGGCCAGCTTCCTTACTGCAACCTGTTTTATCAGCAAGGTCTTTAAGACCCATGTCTTGTGGCAACTTCCTATCTTATCTTGTGAGTTAGAATGCCTAACTCACTGGGAATGCAGCCCAGCAGGTCTCAGCTTTATTTTACCCAGCCCCGACTCCAGATGGAGTCATTCTGGTTCAAATGCCTCTGACAAAACCATTTCCTCTTATCTTTATCCTAATAATTCAGATATTAATGTTACATAAACATTAAATTTTCTTTTGTTTCCAATGTAAAATTCATTTGATACTTCATGATACTTAGCCAATTTATATACTACCACTAACATTGATTTTTAGCAATCCCTATGAAATGAACATAAATCTTAGAACCAAAACGATATTTTTTCTGCTTTCATGGTTTGGTTTTCAGTGAGTAAAATGAAGTAGGTCTGAGAATATATCTGGATAAAATGGAGCAATAAAGCTGTTAATCATGTTTGTGGCAAAGAGAAATGCAAAGCCTCTAAAATTATTGGAAATCTTACATCTGAACGAGCATAAAGATGAAGTGGATAGAGGTGCATAAAATATTCCAGGGGCTTTTTACCATTATCTTCATTAGGATTACAGCTTAATGCATACTTTATTGCCCAGAAATTCATTTCATTTGCATTTTAACTGGGTTTTAGTCAAGTTAATCCTTTTTCTTCCTTTGCTAAGAAACTATTTTGCTACTACAGCAAAACACTGAAAGAAGAGAAAGAAATTGAAAGTCTAGTTATACTAAAATGTAAATTTGTCATAGTTTACTAAAGTGGAGAGACCACTATTCCAGGTTCACTAGATCATATTTTTTGACTCCAAAAATTGTCTTGTTTATTAAAGAGTAAGCCCCTATTAGATGACAAGGAATTTGATTCATTTATGCTAAAGATTTAATATCAAAGAAGATTCAGTAAAAATCAACATCTCATTTTTATAGGAATGAAAGTGATAAAGTAACCACATATTGAGAAGTATGCAATTAATTTTCACAACAAACTCTGACATCTAATACCGTGCATCATTTAAACACTGTGTCAATAAAAGAGCAATTTAAATTGTATTTTTAAAATGCATTCAGTTCAGTAGTATATTGGCCTAATGGAAAGACCAAATATTTTTTAATTGAAAAAAGTAGGTTCATGTCCTAAATCTTAATAGTTTCAGGTTCACATGGAAATAAAATATTTTTGTTTATGAGTTAGTTTACTAAAAAAAACAATGTGCTGATAGCTCCTTAATAAAATGGCCCCTTCAGGTAAACAGGCATCTTAGAAAGATCTCAAAAGATGAGAATAAAAACAGGCCAGGGCTGGGCACGGTGGCTCAAGTCTGTAATCCTAGCACTTTGGGAGGCCAAGGAGGGTGGATCACGAGGTCAAGAGATCGAGACCATCCCGGTCAACATGGTGAAACCCCGTCTCTACTAAAAACACAAAAAATTAGCTGGACATGGTGGCGTGTGCCTGTAATCCCAGCTCCTCAGGAGGCTGAGGCAGGAGAATTGCCTAAACCCAGGAGGCGGAGGTTGTGGTGAGCCGAGATCACGCCATTGCACTCCAGTCTGGGTAACAAGAGCAAAACTCTGTCTCAAAAAAAAAAAAAAAAAAAAAAACAGGCCAATAACATGGGAACGGTAGACAATATTTCATCATTATTTATTTTGAAATATTA
>CM052649.1:18519998-18558092 GCA_028533165.1 Leontopithecus rosalia
ATGTGGAGAAATAGGAACACTTTTACACTGCTGGTGGGAGTGTAAATTAGTTCAACCATTGTGGAAGACAGTGTGGTGATTCCTCAAGGACCTAGAAATAGAAATTCCATTTGACCCAGCAATCCCATTATTGGGTATATATCCAAAGGATTATAAATCGTTCTACTAAAGGACACATGCACATGAATGTTCATTGCAGCACTGTTTACAATAGCAAAGACCTGGAACCAACCCAAATGCCCATCGATGACAGACTGGACTTGGGAAATGTGGCACATATACACCATGGAATATTATGCAGCAATCAAAAATGATGAGTTCATGTCCTTTGTAGGGACATGAATGAATCTGGAGAACATCCTACTCAGCAAACTGACACAAGAACAGAAAATGAAATACCACATATTATCACTCATAGGTGGGTGATGAACAATGAGAACATATAGACACAGGAAAGGGAGCACTACACACTGGGGTCTATTGGGGAGAATAAGGGAGGGACAGCAGGGCGGGGAGCTGGGGAGGGATAGCATGGGGAGAAATGCCAGATGTGGGTGAAGGGGAGGAAGCCAGCAAAACACACTGCCATGTGTGTGCCTATGCAACTATCTTGCATGTTCTGCACATGTACCCCAAAACCTAAAATGCAATTAAAAAAATCAATTTTCATGGATATGAAGAATCACTATCATGGAAGTGGCCATAGTGCTTAAAGTAATTTGTGGATTCAATCCTATTCCATCAAACTGCCATTGACATTCTTCACAGATTAGAAAAACCATTTTAAATTTCATATGGAATCAAAGAAGACACCATATAGCCAACACAATTCTAATCAAATGGAACAAAGCTGGAGGCATCAACCTACCTGACTTCAAACTGTACTACATGGCTACAATAACCAAAACAGCACGGTACTGGTACCAAAACAGGCATATGCAGCAGAACAGAGACCACAGAAATAACACCACACATCAACAACTGTCTGGTCTTCAACAAACCTGACAAAAACAAGCAATGGAGAGAGGATCTCCTATTCAGTAAATGGTTCTGGGAAAACTGGCTAGCCATATGCAGAAAACTGAAACTGGACCCCTTCCTTACACCTTGTAAAAAAATTAACTCGAGATGGATTAAAGAATTAAATGTAAAACCTAAAACCATTAAAACCCTAGGAGAAAATCTAGGCAATACCATTCAGGACGTAGGCATGGACACATACCATGAAAATGCCAGAAGCAATTGCAACAAAAGCCAAAGTTGACAAATGGGATCTAATTAAACTAAAGAGCTTCTGCACAGCAAAAGAAACTAGCATCAGAGTGAACAGGCAGCCTACAGAATGGGAGAAAATTTTTGCAATCTACCCATCTGACAGAGGTCTAATATCCAGAATTTACAAGGAACTTAAACAATTTTACAAGAAAAAAAATCAAACAACCCCATCAAAAAGTTTGTGAAGATATAAACAGACATTTGTCAAAAGAAGACATTTACACAGCCAAGAAACATATTAAAAAGCTCAACATTATTGATCATCAGAGAAACACAAATCAAAACCACAATGAGGTAACATATTACACCAGACAGAATGGTAATTATTAAAAAGTCAGGAAATAATAGATGCTGGTGAGGCTGTGGAGAAATAGGAACAGTTTTACACTGTTGGTGGGAACATAAATTAGTTAAACCATTGTGGAAGACAGTATGGCGATTCCTCAAGGATCTAGAACCAGGAATATCATTTGACCCAGCAATCCCATTACTGGGTATATACCCAAGGGAATATAAATTGTTCTACTATAAAGTTACATGCATATGTATGTCTATTGCAGCAATATTTACAATAGCAAAGACATGGAACCAACCCAATGCCCATCATTGATAGATTGGATAAAGAAAACATGGTACATATGCATCATGGAATACTATTTGCCATAAAAAGGAATGGAATAATATCCTTTGCAGGGATATGGATGAAACTGAAAGTCATCATCCTCAGCAAACTAGCACAGGAACAGAAAACCAAATACTGCATGTTCTCACTCATAAGTGGAGTCGAACATTGTGAACACATGGCCATAGAGAGGGGAACAACACACACCAGGGTCTGTTGAAGGGTAAGGAGTGAGGGGAGAGAAGGTAGAGGATAGGTCAAGAGGTGCAGCAAACCACCACAGCTCATGTATACCTATGTGACAAACCTGCACGTTCTGCATATGTATCCTGTTTTTGTATTTTTAGAAGAAATGAATAAAAAATTATCAGGCAAAATATATTCATATGAACCTTTAAAAAACATTATTGCAAAAATGAATCGTTATTAGGTTATCAGAAAGAACAATTAAGTAATCTGAAATTAAAGCATCAATATTAGTTTCTCAAGGAGAAGAACTTATCCAAATTTGAAATCAATAAAAATATTTCCAAGTCTTTTGGAAAAAGCTGAACCTAGTAAGAATCCAGTGAAAATTCAATGTTAACGTGAGTTTGTCTTTATAATTGAGAAAAATAACACATAAACTGCAAAATGGGTCATATTATTGCATATCTTACTTTCAGATAAAAAAAAGTAAAACAAATATCTGGTATGTCAGAGATACCAACCAGACACTTTAAAACGTGTACTTTTAAAAATATCTAAATTTCTTTTATATATTTTTTCTCTTTCTACATTAACGTTTTCCTAACTAAACATTTGATATAACAATTCATCAGGCCGGGCGTGGTGGCTCACGCCTGTAATCCTAGCACTTTGGGAGGCCAAAGCAAGCGGATCACTTGAAGTCAGGAGTTTGAGACCAACCTGGCCAACATGGTGAGACCTCATCTCTACTAAAAATACAAAAATTAGCTGGGCATGGTGGCATTTGCCTGAAGTCCCAGCTACTTGGGGGGCTGAGGCAGGAGATTCACTGGAACTCGAGAGGCGGAGGTTGCAGTGAGCTGAGATCGTGCCCCTGCACTCCAGCCTGAGTGACAGAGCGAGACTGCATCTCAAAATAAATAAATAAACAAACAAACAAATAATGTATGTGATTTAGGAACATTTTAATATTAATTTCATAGCCAAATACACACAAAATGGAATAAATTTAAATGGCTGCTTGAATTTTCTCTGGGCAAAAAATCTCTTCAACCAAAGTATAAATGAATCCTTCCAAGAAAATGAAGAAAAATATTTACATAGTTGGAGCAAGATGACTGAATGGAGGAGCCTGACATTGCTACCCCCATATAAAGGACTAAAACAACAACTAAACCACACATTTAAACTGGAGTGTTTGAGGGAGAGTGATGGAGTACAGTGTTGGAAAAATAAAATGCATAGAGGAAGGAGATCTTTAGGGAGAGTCTGATGAAGAAAAGGAAATACCCTCCCTCTGCCACATCTTCTTCCCAGCCGGGTTCAGCCCAGAGAAAGAAGACACTTTCCCCAGGAAGGTAAAGGTAGGCAGGAGGCTCCCAGCAGCCAAATGAACTTGCAGACACCTGCAGTCTTTGCTAATGGAGAATCCTGTGGTCTCCACAGGCACTCAGCTTCGTTTTGGGAGCTGCCTTGCACCCACAGCTGCACTGCTCCAGAGAAGAAGCCCACGCTGTGCCCCACTCCTCACTCCATGACTGAAGCTGCAGCTGTATGGTGTCATCTTGAAACCAGAGTCACAGCTCAAGTGCATCCTACTTCAGGAGCCAGCAGCCACTACAGCTTTCCATTCCTGAGTCCATGCCAGCATGACACCACATTCACACATAACAGTGCATTCACTGAGCCACTACAGCTTCCTGTACCTAGAGAACAAGCTGTCTAGGAGGTGCTATGCTGTCCACATGCTAGAGACTGCAGACCTCAGCCTCAGGGATCATAGGTCCAGCAATCTGGCACTGGAGCCCACAAGGTCCCCTGCCCCCAAGAACAAGTAGTTCTGCCCATAGAAGTTGTGTCCAGATGGGTGCATGCTCATCAGCCAGACACACCACCCCTAAACCACTACCCTTACTTGATCATCACACAAGGTATACACATATGGAAATATCACACTGTACTTTATACATATATACAATTGTTTCAATTAAAATTTTACAAAGAAAAAATATGTGCATTGGATTACTTAAAATCAATTTAACATTGATATTATAGCCATGAAAAAAGGAGAAAAGAGAAATTAAAAGAATTTTAGCATATTTTTTCCCCGTAAGGAATCTCACGGAATCTAAATAGCACCTCAATTTCTTGATATGAGCTACTATAAAGTTATTCAATATAAGAATAGAAGTTTCTTATTATATGTTGCTTAATGGGATAACACATATTAATTATCTTTCTATTTATGTTCAAAGGGAATGAGTGACCAGTCATGCTGGTCAGGAAATCTGAAACAAGGCTGGCAATTTTGCATAGATAGGCATTCATAGTGAATGCCTGGAACTGAGGATTGCAAGGCTGCTGATTGTTAGCAGCTTTTACAGTGCTTTGGTGGTGGTGGCCGTGGTGTGAGAATAATGTACTGTAGAGTGAATGGACAGTTGCCTCACACAAGTTCAAAGTCTAGTTTGTCACTGCCTCCATATTAGATGCCTTATTTTGCTCCATTTCTGTAGAACACATGGTGGGAAATACAGTACAGAAATATGGGATCTGAAGAAATCAAACATTAGATGCCTTGACATCTAAATAGCATATAATCCAATCATATATGATAATCCTTAAATATAAATAAGATAATTATTAAACTTAGTGACTAAGAACTCAATGCATATATAAAATTACCTAAATTCCAATCAGAAAGTAATACAGCTTCTGGCAGGATTGATTCAACATTTTATTATCATATGAAATAGAATTCAAAACCATGACAGCCAAAAATAACCCAGTAATTTAGACAGAATAGATTTCTTATTGCCTGTAAGACCTCGTTTAGAAAATTATCTCAATTTCCTGTCTATTAGTGTAGCAGGTATTTCTAGTACTCAATTTTCTGGGCCCCTGGGTAGCCTACATTTCTCCGCACTCTTGGACTCTTGGAGTGAGTGGAACGTATGTTCAGTATTCACTAATGGCCTGGAAGTAAAAGTGACCTGTGCCATTTGCAGCACAAGGCATTTAATAGAAAAGTGTGAATTATCTATCCTGTCTATTCCTCCTTAGTGGTGTCCAAGAGTACATATCTGAGATGGAGGAAGAACAAGGTAGAAGCAGTTGAACCATGGAAGTAGAACATGGGAGGTGCCTACCTAGTTACCAAACCTAGAAATACCCCCTTTGCTGAACTGAGACACTGATAGATCTTTGTTCATATAGCCTAGCGTATCTTGATTAATCAAATGGATCAATTCCAAAAGATTTATTGCAGCCTCACAATTTGTCTTCCACACTCTTGGGCCCCCAATGTGTTGATATTCAATATACTGCAACAAGTATTAATTTTGTTACTAAAATGATACAAAGCGTAATCATCACAAAGGGCATTCTTTATAAAGGACAATGTTTATGATGAAACATCCAGAACAAATTATGGTGATGACACAAGGTTGTTTTCAGGTCTGTTGCCATCCCAGTACTTACTGAGCTATAATGTCTTTCAAAACCTTGAAGAGAATATCCTTCTCCATTCTTTTATCTATTACAATGGTTTCTGATCATTAATCATGAAAAACATCTATGATAGCAGCAGACTAATATGATGATTTTAGTGATCAGTAGTATAAAAATGCCACGGAATGTTCAATAGATAAACTGTCTAAAAGATCTGTCTGTTACAGGTTTTGAATCCATCAGTCTCTTTGTGCTATTTGCTCAGCTCTTGAAATATCGTCAGCCATTCCCTGCAATTCATCTGCCTTCGTAGTAGTCAAGAGCACTTCCATTCCTCGCCCTCATTGTTCAGTCTTTAAAGCACAGGGACCCTAATTTTTAGCCATTAGTAGAAAAGCACACAAATCTGACTTGACAGTAACAAGTATGCCTCCAGCGAGGCTGTTTTCTCTCTGAAAAATCAATAAGTTTGATATATAATTTAACAGACTAAATTGTGGAAATATTTGGTGGTGAGAGGATTTCCAAATTTCCTGTGTAATATAGACAGAGATTCTGCACAAGCAGAGCTGTCATTGAAGAAATGTGCCTCTTTTTACAGGAAAGTTTAGAAAAAGTTGGACTAGAACATTACTGCTATGTTTTGATCTTTTGAAGAGTGAATGCTCCTTTAAAAAAAGACTCAGAGAACAAAAAAAGAGTTTCAGAAAAAACTTGTCATCATCATTTGTTCTCAGCTATGGGAAAAATAAAACAAAAAGATAATCAGCTGGGTCCTGTAACCAGATTTGGAGTCCCATCATGAGCCCTTAATCAGAGTTTTCAGGATACAATATGAGGGTTGGATGGGCGCAGTGGCTCACACCTGTAATCCCAGCACTTTGGTAGGCCAAGGCGGGCAGATCACAAGGTCAGGAGTTTGAAAATAGGGTGAAACCCTGTCTATAATAAAAATACAAAATTTAGCTGGGCATGGTGGTGGGTGCCTGTAATCCCAGCTACTTGGGAAGCTGAGGCAGAGGAATCATATCAATCCAGGAGATGGAGGTTGCAGTGAGCCAAAATGGTGCCATTGCACTCCAGCCTGAGTGACAGGGTGATACTCCATCTCAAAACAAAACAAAACAAAACAAAACACCATGAAGTTTCTTTGAACTAGGAAGTGTTCCTTGCCCATTTTGCATGGAAACAATCCTCGCTTTCAAAACAGAAATTTCCATCCTTAGAATAAAAACCACAATTTTTCATTATCCCCATAGGAAGGAGAATAAAGAGATGTCATAACTCTGTGGCCTTGCTATAAACTTAGCAGCCAGCACTGCTCCATGAAGATGAGCAGGCAATAAAATAAATGCAATATGGGCTACTAGCATGAAACTATTCGTAGGCCAAGTGGCAAGTTCTTATCTTGTGACTCAATTGATGATATAAGACAATCCATCATTGTTGGACAAAGCAAACATGGGGTTTTAAACAGGGTTCCTGTTGCAAGTATTCATATGTTAAGATGTGGTTCTTTTGTTTAAATAAACCATCTAACTACTGGCTAAGAGTTTGGGAAATGGTCTCGTTTCAAAAGAATGTCCTGGCAAAGGTCAGGCAGGGTACCAAAAATGATTGAACAAGTAGATGGCTTTAATTTTTACAGAAATTGAATGAGTTACAAAATTAAGCAAAACTTTGATAAGAACATAGATATAAAACCTTAATCTAACAACATTGGATATATAGATAGATCTTTGAAATCATAATTTAAATCTAAATATTCCACAACTGTAGTCAAAATCTTTAAATTATTCCTCAGAATTAATTCAAGATTAATCCTGGGTAGGTGAGTACTGAGTGTGCAGTCTAAACATCTTAATACTTGTAATAATCAATCAATCAATCAATTGATCAAACAAGGCTTTAAAAAATCCAGGTCATAGAAACTAATATGTGAAGTGACATGACTATTTAAGCAAAGAAAATCCCAGAACCTTGGATAATATGGCATTTCTAACTAAAATATACTAGAGAAGCTTTGGGTTTTTAATAATAGCACAATGGAATTAAGGTAAATTATCTCAACTTCAAAACTATGCCAGGTAACTAGTGACAGAAACATAAAGCTAGGCTTATATCATGCCTCAGCTTTCATTACATTCATTATTTGATTAATAATAATTTTTTTAGTTTATGCTTAATTTTAAAATAGATTTTAAGTGACTTGTTAAAACATAAAGGAAAATGGCTGGTCTTAAATCTATTAGCAGAAGATGGGCAAATACGGGTTAGAACACAGCAGCATACAAAATTTTAGGTGTACATCTGGGCACATTCAGTAGGTGGATGTTTTGTATCTCAGCTCTAGGCTTTCTGGTAAGCATGTCAGAAATGTTATAATTCATGCAATTCACCATATTCATAAGATGAAAATAAAACCATTTGCCCTGTAGCATTATGCTTTTTAAAACTAAGAGTCAGGAAGAATTTCTCACAAGAATCTTCAAGGAGACATGAATAATGTAAGAAAAACCGTGCTCAAAAGACTTGATAAGAAATGGGTTGATGAATATTAAATTTCAAGTGTCTTTGTTCTGTAGACCACTACTGTTAATAACAAGAAGTGATAATATTCA
Organism: Leontopithecus rosalia; assembly: GCA_028533165.1. Taxonomy (NCBI): domain Eukaryota; kingdom Metazoa; phylum Chordata; class Mammalia; order Primates; family Cebidae; genus Leontopithecus; species Leontopithecus rosalia. The sequence continues at coordinate 18,528,156 of CM052649.1, forward strand.
AACACAGTTGGAATGGCCTCAAACAAGTAGAGTGCATTTGATTCTGTCCTGTCCTTTCTTTTTCACCTGAAGATCTGACATTAGTTCTTAGGTATGATTAGTGGGTAAAAGTTGAAATTTTCCTATCGCTCTTGTTTGAGCCCCAAACAATGGGTCTCCCCGACTGAAAATCCTTAGCTTTATTGACAGTTAAAATATATGTAACTTGGAATCTTTAAAGAACAGTGACAAATGCTAACCTAACTTAGTGTTGTCTTATATTATAAACTCATAAACAGTGTTTGGAAACCTATGCAAGTTGCATGGTTTTGAGGCTTTTGCAATGCTTGCAGAATTATTTACAAAAGTGCATACAAAAGTCTCATTTTTCAAATTTAAAATAATATTGAGCATATGGATACGTTGCTGTGGCCCATTGTTTCCTTTTGAATGGAAATCTGGTTTGTACTAGTCAACACCATGAAATCAATAAACACCAACAAGCCTTTGCCTCCTCTATTTCCCCAGGAATCCATGAGGCCACAGCTTTTGCAAAGACTGTTTGACTCTTCTAATGGTGAATGCTTCCCAGCATTCTTTCTTATCACATGTCTCTTAAAACATGTAAAAGAAAATGGATTATCTTAAATCTAGGAGCAGAAGATGAGTTGGGACAGATCAGGTTACAAAATGTTATGTATATATCTAGGCACATTCAGTAGGTGACTGCTTTGTATCTTAGCTCTAGGTAAGCCAAGGTCTAGATAACTTATCAATGATAAACTTAACACTAGTTTTGCAAAAATTTTTGCAAAATTGACTTTGAGATTTACTTAAGCTTCCCTAGCAATCACCAGAAATTTGCTTTTTCTTAGAAAGGAAAACAAAAGGAGAGAGAGCAAGAAAGAAAGAAAGACAATCTCGAAGAGTAACAGCTAAGCATTATGCTCAAGTAGATCATTAGGTCTCTTCCATCTCACCTGGATCATCTATTATCTTTTACATTATTGCAAGAGATGGAACATTAAATACTTCCCAAGTTGAGAAGCCTCTATCCAAAAATTGTTCCAGGCTTTTGTGTAATGTGAGGCTAGAGAATAGAATTGACCCCTCTCAAAGAACATATAAATCCCAAACTGTGTGTTCTAAATGCTAACTCTATCTACTCAAAATCTGAACATAAAAAACATTACCAACCTCTCGTTAGAAAAGTAATGAAATTATACGAAAAACACTGTTTCACTTTCCACACTAAAGTTAGGTTGGCTTCAAGGTTATGCAATTCGAGTGATCTGTTTTAATTTTTAAAAATTAGTAAAAAAAAACTATGAAATAAATTATGAAAGTGACTATATATTAATATAAGAAAATAAATTACATTATAAATATTTAAAGGCTCACAAATTAACAACCTACATAAAAACATATTTAATTAATTGACCCCACAATAATTTTTGATAATATTTGGCTATATACTCTGATCATGCTCTAATATAAAAATATTTTATGTGTTTTTAAAAAAGAGAAAAAATTGGCTGGGTGCTGTGGCTCATGCCTGTAATCCCAGCACTTTGGGAGGCCGAGGCGGGTTGATCATGAGGTCAAGATACCGAGACCATCCTGGTCAACATGGTGAAACCCCGTCTCTACTAAAAATACAAAAAATTAGCTGGGCATGGTGGCGCGTGCCTGTAATCCCAGCTACTCGGGAGGCTGAGGTAGGAGAACTGCCTGAACCCAGAAGGCGGAGGTTGTGGTGAGCCGAGATCGCGCCATTGCACTCCAGTCTGGGCAACAAGAGCGAAACTCCATCTCAAAAAAAAAAAGAGAGAGAGAGGAATAATTGTCAGTCTTTCCTATACTATAGTTGATATATTCTTATTATCAATATTGATGGTTTAGAAAAGTATCTTTGAAAATCAATTTTTAATGCCATATAACTTTTTAGAAATATTGTCAAATGTGAGGAAACTCTATGAAATATTTTTGATATATGAATTATAAGATTTCAGGTTATTTCAAAAGTTTTTCTGCAGTGACTGATCTTAAGTATTAACTCATCAACTAGGGTGTCTTTAATATCTTTATGGAAATAATACTTTATTTTATATTTACTGCATTGGTACTATGTTTCAAAACAACAAGAATTGTACATTTTCAAGATATGTACTTATGATATTTTAGATAAATGAATTAGCAAAACCTAAGGCCTTGTACATCAATTCTTCTTAAAACTTACTTCTTCCTCTTAATCCATTACTACATTTAATATTACCTGAAAATTTTGGTTATAATTTGCTTCTTAATATCAAAATATTTCTATCGATTAAATAACATATTTATCACTATTTCCTCACATTCCACCTATTTTGCAATCTAAATTTTTTTCTCAGCTCTTCAACAAGAAAAAAATTGATTCAACAAAAATGAAACCCTCTGTAACTGTCCAAATCAGGCATCTGTTATTCATGTGTTTTATTAAAGCATTCTGAAATGTCTTTCAAATTTCAATTGAATGACATTTTTGAGCCACATAAACATTTTGAATAAAATTTAGCATTTTATTTGTGTTTGGATTCCACTTCTGAGATTTTGAAAATATGTTTTACAATGCTTAAAATGATTTTATACCCATATTGCAAAGTGTGAACAGCTTTAAAAGTAGGCAGATTATCTCATTACACTTATAAAAAAAATCCAAATTGGCAGCTAGCTGAATTTGAAATAAGAGTATATAAGAAACTGCAAGGTAGAAAGAGCTGAGGAACTTAGGTGGTGTGGAGGTAGCCTTTTCCCTGATTAGATTCAGACCTGTAAAAGCACATGTTATACAAATCCTTGGTGTCACCACTTTATGTGAGTCAGAAGTCCAGGTCATAAAAGTATTTCTGGAAGACATCACAACATCAGGAAGGTTGGCAATAACTTAAAAATATATAGATGTGACTATGAACATGAATATATTATGCTAAATTCTAACTAAATGTATCCCAAATCATCTTTCCCTAGCTGGATCGCAGAAATAACTCTAGCCATTTCAAAATCTCTCACAAGAGGGAAAGCATGCAGGCTACAGGTAGCAGTCTTAAACAATTGTGGTTAAAAAACCTTAAACATGCATGTTTTAATAAAATGTGACCACAATGCAAGGATCATTTAACTTCACAATAAATCTGCTCCAGGAGGTGAGGGGTCAAGAACAATGACATATAAAAACGAGAGAAATGTCATAAGCAGGAGACCGAAATGAATGTGGTCAAAACTGAATATATTTAAACAATGTATGAGTATGAATTAAAGATAATTGAAGTAACGCATGAATAGTCTCTAGATTTTTTGTATTCTGAGAAATTTCTACTATGGTGTTTAAAATGATTCTACATTAACCATGTGCCTAAATTTAGCAGCCATTATTATGTGTATTAGAGTTCAGTTGTTGTTCTGAACGAGTTTTCTAAAGCTGTGTAACAAATTACCACAAGACTTAATGTCCTAAAGTAACACACATTTATTTTCCCACAGTCTATGTGAGTCAGGAATCCAGGCACAGCTTAGCTGGGTCCTTTGCTCAGGTTCACACACAGTTGCAATTATGTTTTCAGTTGGGCTGCACCCTCATCTGGAGGCCCACCTAGAAAATAATCATTTTCTGGACTCACACAGCTTGTTAGCAAAATTTATTTTCTTGTCACCGTTTGGCTGTGGCTCTCAGTTCCTAAATGTCGGCTGAGGTTCCTTACCACGTGGCCTTCCCCATAAGCTATTCATAGCCTAGAGGATATTTCTTCAAGGCCGGCAGGGGACTTTCACTGTCTCTACTCTGCTACCACAGTCTTGTACAATGTAAGACTTAATAATATCCCAACATTTTGCCATATTATACCGTTGGAAGGAGGTCAGATTTTCACCTATACTCAAGAGGAGAGGATTTTACCAGGAGACAGACATGTCAGGGGTAGTCTTAGAGCTCTCCCTGCTAGGTTATAGAAACTATTGATTCACAATGATTTCATAATTTTTAAAAAGTTGCCTAATAATTGCAAGTATTATACAGCTAGCTAATTATATCAGGTAAAATCTAATTAAGTTTGAATAAGAAACAAGTTTAAGAAACATTTGACATCTGTTTGTAAAAATGGAGAATCTTCAGGAGGAGAGAGAACCTGAAAAGCTTATCCCATAGTTTCTTATTTTGCTTTTGATTATAATAAAAAAGTTTATTTGTACTTATTGATTTTACTTTTATAGGACATATATCAGAGTATAATGTTCTATCTGAACAATTTGACCAGTGCAAGTTGATATTTGAAGAAAAATATTATTGGTTCTACAGCAAGTAAATATTAGGTGCAAGGGTCTGTAATACTGCATTACCATCTTCCATGAAACATTCAAAATCTAATGAGAAAACAGATTTTCGATACTCTTTCTACATAATAAATGCAAAGAGTCACGTGGAAACAAAGCTAATGGAACAAGTCATTATTCTCATGTCTCCTGGAGATTTTCAAGAGGAGGCAGGATTTAGAAAGAATATTTAGAATTGGACAAATGGAGGAAAGGGTGATGGGGAGTACCATAGAAAAAGGAATCAGTGTGTGCAAAAGCTGGTAGGTTGAAATAAAAGATTTAACTTGTGGAATATTAAAAATAGATTTGTGTTTACGATTCAGAGGAGAAGTGTGATAGATTTTTTAAACTAGTTTAGGGGCAGTTCAAGAAAAAGCATGGATTTCCAGCTGTAGAGTAGGATCACATTCTTCGAGCAATGGGGATTTTTTTTTCATTATTTGTTTGTTTGTCTTTGAGATGGAGTTTCACTCTTGTTGCCCAGGCTGAAGTGCAATGGCACGATCTTGACTCATGGCCACCTCCACCTCCTGGGTTTAAGCAATTCTCCTGCCTCAGCCTCCCAAGTAGCTGGGATTACAAGCATGTGCCACCACGCCTGGCTAATTTTGAATTTTTAGTAGAGATTGGGTTTTTCCATGTTGATTAGGCTGGTCTCAAACTCCCAATCTCAGGTGTATGCCCACCTTGGTCTCCCACAGTGCTGGGCTTACAGGCACATTTTTGCTTTTCTTTTAAATTTTAAATGTAATTTTCCTATCCATTAATTGTAGTGATGATGAATGAAATGAACATTTGAATATATATATATATATATATATATATATATATATATATACACACACCCACACACAAACATATATGTTTATTTTTATGCTTGTTACAGAAAATCATTAAGAACATGGTGATAAGTTTTTTCTTTGTGCCCCAATCAAATCTGTTCTTGAATTGTAGTTCCTATAATCCCTATGTCTTGTGGGAGGGCCCACAAAAAGACAATGGAGAAAATGTCTCTAGGTCATGTCAAGAGAACTTCACAGCAGCCTGTCACATAACAGGCTTGAAGACTTAATAGAAAAAAATGGTTTCCCGGACCCCACAGCTGTGTGCAGCCTGCATATTTGGTGCCCTGTATCCCTTAGTTAAAAGGGGTTAAGGTACAGCTCAGGCCATGGTTTCAGAGAGTGCAAACCCCAAGTGTTAGCAGCTTCCACATGGTGTTGAGTCTGAGGGTGCACAGAAGCCAAGAACTGAGGTTTGGGAACCTCCACCTAGATTTCAGAGTATGTATGGAAATACCTGGAAGTCCAGGTAGAAATTTGCTGCAGGGGTGGGGCCCTCATTGATAACTTCTGCTAGGGAACTATGAAAGGGAAATGTGGGGTTGAAGCCCCACACAGAGTCTCCACTGGGACACTGCCTATTGGAGCAATAAGAAGAGGACCACTATTGTTCAGATCCCTGAATGGTAGATCCACCAACAGCTTGTATCATGGGCCTGGAAAAGCTGCAGACACTCAATGCCAGGCCATGAATGGCCAGGAAGAGAGTTGTACCCTGCAAAGTCACAGTCACAGGGGCAGAGATGCCCATGGACATGGGAGCCTCTTGCATCAATGTGACCTGCATGTGAGACATGGAGTTAAATAAAATCATTTTGGAACTTTAAGGTTTAATGACTGCCCTATTGGATTTAAAAATGATATGAGACCTTTAGCCCTTTTCTTTTGGACAATTTCTCCCATTTCAAAGTGTGTATTTACCCAGTGCCTGTACCCTCCTTGTATCTAGGTAGTAACTCACTTGCTTTTGATTTTATAGACTCGTAGGTGGAAGGGAATTGCCTTGTCTCAGATGAGACTTTGAAGTAGGACTTTTGAGTTAATGCTAGAATGAGTTAAGACTTTGAGGTAATATTGGGAAGGCATGATTGGGTTTTGAAATGTGAAGACGTGAGATTTGGGAGGGGGAGGGGTGGGATGATGTGGTTTGGCTTTGTGTCCCCACCCAAACTCATTTTGAATTTTAGCTCCTGTAATCCCCATGTGTCATTGGAAGGACCCAGTGGGAGGTAATTGAATCGTGTATGGCTAGCTCCATGCTGTTCTGGTGATAGTGAGTTATCATGAGATCTGAGGTGTAGGAGGGAACCCCACAAATGCTGTGGCAAAAGTCTGAAACTTCAGTCTGTTCCCACATAAATATTGATTTAGAAAAGAATTAGAAATGTAGGCATATAGTTATTCCTTTATATAACCATATGTAATCTTATAGTTACTCACTTATAATCATAAAGGTATGTACTCAATATAACCTTTAATTTTGTTAATGACTATTGGGTTATGAAGCATGGAGCTGAGGTGACACTGTGAACAAAGTGATCCTAAAGCAAGATGCTCTAAGCCCTCTGTCACGCCTCATAAGGGCGGCTGGAGGGCGCCTCGGCTGTGCAGCCGGCCAGTGCTGTGAAAGTGCCTACTGTTTAGCCAGCTAGGAAAGGAGACGTCCAAAATGACCAAGACATCTCCCTGGGGAAGTTAGGAGAAAGCTCCATTTCCAAGCTCTTGTGGCAAAGCCTGACGGCTGTCAGGACACCCACAGACATTGGGTGCTTAACTGTCTCCATGTGAGGCTATGCTTCCATGGTCACGTTCCAGGTCTACCCTCACACTCTGCTTCTGCACATGGTTCCGCTTTTTCTTAAAAAGATAAGAATTAATAATAGTAGCATAATCTTGGTGTCCTTGATATTTCTGACAAATATGCAAAGAGCGCTGATGCATTAGCTTTTCTCCTCGCCTCGGCTACTTGAAAGTCTTGGGCCCCATATCTTCAAGACACGCGATTTACCTGACCCTATTACCGACCACCGTTAGCTCACCCCACCTCCCCTGCCCACTGCTTTGCACTCAGCAAATGTCAGAATGTCCAGGCACTCGGTCCCGCTGCAGGTCTCTGCGCTTTGGCTGGCAGTGGACCCCCGAGTGCAAACTCTCTTTTCTCTCTGTCTGTGTCTTTTATTTCTACAGTTTCTTCACTCTGCACCAGTAGGGAGGAGCTCACAGAGCCCTATAGGGCTGGACCCTATATTGAGGGTTTCGTAAGGGGCTTCTTCCTGCTTCACTCTGCACCTCTCCTTGCTGCTGCCATGTGGAGAAGGACATGTTTGCTTTCCCTTCTGCTATGATTGTAAAATTCCTGAGGCCTCCCCAGTCACGCTGAAACGCGAGTCAATTAAACCTTTTTTGTTTATTAATCACCCAGTCTTGGGTCTGTCTTTATTAATAGCATAAAACCAAACTAATACACATAGTTATTTTTGTCTTTGTCCACAAAATTGTCTTTGTACTAGACCTGAAAAATTGCTGTTATTTAATCAGGATGACTTTTTCTGATAACATGATCAGATTTACATTTGTGTAAAGTCATAAATTTCTATTTTCTAAGGTTGTGAAATGGAATTTATTTTTGAATAATATAGTTTACTTTAAAGTATATATTGCAAATATGCACACACACACACACACACACACACAGAGTAGTGTGTATTCCTAAGCAGATATAGGTAAAACTTATGTATAAAAATGAAATGTGGGCCAGACACAATGACTCAACCTGTAATTCCAGCGATTTGGGAGGCTCTGGTGGGAGAATCACCTGAGGTCTGGAGTTTGAGACCAGCCTAACCAATATGATAAAACCCCATTTCTACTGAAAATACAAAAAAATAGCTGGGTGTGATGGCATGGGCCTGTAACCCTAGCTACTCAAGAGGCTGAGACAGGAGAATCACTTGAACCTAGGAGGCCGAGGTTGCAATGAGCCAAGATGGCAACATTGCACTCCAGCTTGGGCAATCAGAGCAGAACTCCCTCTCAAAAAAAAAAATTAAATGTTACATCAATAATACTAATATGTTTCTTATTACAATTTAATAGAGAAAACTTACTACCTTGCAAACTAACTCTTTAGCTTGCAATGGTTTCACGGTTGCCAGCAAAAGATTCAAGTCCTATGGCAAAGAATGTTATTATTATGTCAGAACAGGCAATGTGAGCTTCGCATTCATGCTAATTCTCCATGCACTACAAATCACAGAGAAGCAACGCAGGTGGGCCTAGCCAGACACTCTAAATGTTGATTTACAACACCCTGAGGAACCCTGAGTTTAGGAAACACTAAACTTTCATAATGAGATGCCAGAAAATCTGCCCAAACTTTGCCCAGAGAGAAGATATTATCTTAATTAAACTTTAACACACCAGTGCACTGTTCTGGAAGGAGATGCCATTACTGTCTTACAATGCTATTTGTTATACAAATATTTGTGGATAGATAGGCCAAGAAAACACCATCAATATCTACTAACATTATGTGCAGAAATGCAGGAAGTTCATTGAGAATTGTTTCCCAATATAGATTATAGTCCTCTTACTCTTTGGTTTAATACACAAAACTTGTGTTTATAAATAAAGATACATTGAAACATGAGGATTTGATGGAGAGTAACAGCAGTGTAACCCATAAATTTTTAAAAACTACCCTAGATATCGAGCTTTTCATATTGAATGTATATGTTGGCCTGGTTATCAGGGAAATGTGATTTTGAAATGTCAATCTCCATACTAGAACTCTAGGACCAAAAAGAAAATGCTTACCTTGTTAATGGAGTAGCTTTGAAATTCAATGGATTTCTTTTTTCTGAGGCAGAGTCTTGCTCTGTCGCCTAGGCTAGAGTGCAGTGACACAATCTCAGCACACTGCAACCTCTGCCTCCCTGGTTCAAGCATTTCTCCTGTCTCAGCCTTTTGAGTAGCTAGGATTACAGATGCCTGCTACCATGCCCAGCTAATTTTTTTCTATTTTTAGTAGAGACTGGGTTTCACCATGTCGGCCAGGCTAGTTTCAAACTCTTGACCTCAGGTGATCTGCTTGCCTAAGCTTCTCAAATTGCTGTGATTACAGGCGTGAGCCACTGCACCCAGCTGGAATTTTTGTTGTATTTTGTGAGTTCATGAGCTGGAAGTATTTTGACTCTGAATATTTGATTTGGAATCTCCTTATGGAAATTAGACTGTCAATGATAATATAATAGATTATAATTTATTATCAGTTAAACTTCACTGGCCACATAGACAAATTAACTGTTGATTGATGAACAAACACATAATTTTCTTATACTTTGTTTCAATTTACCTGTGCAGTGTATAATTAAGCAAAAAAAATTAATTGAGGGCCTTGATAGTGTTTATCTTATTGTACATGTTTTAAAGTTAGTTTGACCATATAATTTGTTAGGCAAACAATATTATATTCAGAAAGTAAGAGGATGCTACACCATGACAGGTATACATTAATATTCTGTTAGACAGATGAGGATATACAGTCACTCTACTTAAACCAAATTATAACACTATCAATAAGATTTGATTTTCTTCTAAAGGGTCTCATAGAGACTTTTTATCTCAATGAGGGCTCTGTTCTTACTACAGAAATTGTTAAGTAATGGACATTTTACAAGCAATGCCATACCAGTATATATTAGAAAATTAGGCAGATTTAGTGTCTCTTATTTCTGTCTTTCCAAGATAACTTGAATTCTGTTTTAATATTCATTGCATAAACCATTAAGTTCTAAATTTATTGTGCCATGTTCTGTGTCAAGCACTGTGTTGTGCATTTCCCATCAATTATGTTATTTAATCTTTATTCCACTCTGTGATCGATGTTTCACTATTCTCACCATTTTATAGCCGAAGAAATGAAGTCAAAGGAGACTAGGTGATGTGTGCAAAGTCCTGTGACCTATATGGGGTGGACCAGGTTTTGAACCCAGTCGGTCTGACTCTACGAGTTGTGTTTTTAGCAGTGTTAAAGCAAACTACATGTGACCTGAGAAGGACTCTATACTTTCATATTTGAGTCCTTATGGACAAACTGCGAAGTAACTTTATAGGTAGACAAGATTGAAATTCTAATTTAGGAGTATGTTCCTGTAACCAAAGCTGAGTCTTGCTAATCCCAGCCGCCATACTTCAACCAGTCATATACTTCTGAGTGTTCAGACTGTGTTCAAATAAGGCAGATGTCAAGCTGTAACCAACCTAGCTATTTCTGTACCTCAGCTTGATTTCTGTACATCACTTCTCTTTTTTAGTCTATAAATTTGTTCTGACCACAAGGCATCCCTGGAGTATCTCTTAATCTATGAAAATTCTGGGAGCTGCCTCATTTATGAATCATTCATTGCTCAATTAAACATTTCAGAGTTTATTTCAGCTGAAGTTTTTCCTTCAACGGCAGCTATGCTCTTTTTGATGTGTGTAGTATCTTACTAACAAAAAGTAAACATTGTTATTCAGCTATGTGTTAGATGAATAATCCACAGGGCAAACAATATCTAAATACATATGATAATAAAAACTAAGAATATCTATTTGCTTTCACTAGATGGTGGGGAAATAGTTGAACAATTAATTTTTTTCAATTTGCACAAATCAGGAAATGATAAACCTAAATCCATGAATATTGACAAGCCACAGTGAGCTGAAATAATTACATGGTTTGATCCTTTACCCTGCACAGTATCCTCAGATTACAGATCTCTTGACTTAAGTTTATCAGCTGAACTACATTTTGATAGCAAACATAGAAAATTTAGCCAGTTATGAATAAATAAATTCTACCACTGGGAAAGATAAAAGTGAAATCCTCTTGAAATCACCCACAAGCTTTCTGCCCTCTCTATTATAATGATTTATTCCTTAACCTCTTCTCAGAAACCATAAAACGAAGCTGTAAACTTAGAAAACTGAGTCAGCTAAAGGATAATTTTAGGTATATATCTCCCTGCTCATTAGGGAGATGACTAGAGAGTCTTTTATTCAGCCTTCAAATGCTTGAGAAAAAATTGCAACAGAGTCCAGTCCAGATGGTCTAATATTCTAATAAGAATACCAACATAGGCATCAATGAAAAAGAAAAGGAAAAAAAACCTTTTATTTTAAAGGCATCCAACCAGAGGGATAAAGAGGAAGATCCTTCTTTATGGTGTCTAACTAAGGTCTGTTTAAATTAGTTTCATGAAGAATGCATGATGATTTATTGTTTGCCAAAAAAGGTGCGATCTAGTAATCTGAGCATTCAAAATGCTCAATTTCATTAGGCTTAGAGAATAATAAAGGAAAAGATATGAGCTGCCTCTCCTGCAACATGCATGCTACAATTGGCTCCATAGCTGGACATTTCTATAGAAACCAAAATGAGAATCTAAACTTACAATATTATGATTCTGACATAAGAGACATAAGATAAACTAGAAGTCAGTAAGTCTATTCAAATGCCAGAAGATCCAATGAGACTGACCTCACTTCCTCCAACGTCTCTTTTAGTACAAACACATAAGTAGCCAGAATAAGATTACAACAAACATGACTGTAATACAGCTTGTACTAAGTCTTATCAAAGATACTTCTGTCACTGTTTTCCTTCAAGCCAGGCACCCACTGTTATTTCCCTTAGTAGTCCATAACCCAGACTGATCTGCCCCGCTCTCTTTTCCCCATGGCCTTTATTAGGTGCAAACATAGCATTTAAAAGTGACAGTTTTGTCTAGCATTTTCATTCACAACCTTATCTGAGCCATGGATAGAGCTTGTAGATATAAAGGTGATGACGACAGAATACCTACATTACAATTTTGCAGATTATGTGATGTAATAATTCTTTACATAGGATTGAGGAAACAGACGTGGAAGGTTTCTCATAGAGATAATGCTCAAAATGAGTTTGAAGACAATGTTGGAATATTTGTACAGAAATTAGGAAACTGGTTTTTACTGAAGTTTCCTAGCCTATGGAAGGTACAAATGCATGACGCTGAAACATAAATTTCATAGTATAGTAGAAATCTGTTTTGTTTACTGAAGTTACTCAAGGATAATTTCATTATAGATAATTGTCTGATGTGCAATAAGCATTCAATGAACATTTTGTGGAATGAATGACAGAATATGATGAATTTTAGCAACTGCAATTAATTTGATACTGCTGAAAGGGAGTACCAGGAGTTAAAGCTGATGCTGCAGTGCTCAGGCAGCAGTACAATAACAGAAGGCAGGATGTGATGATGTGCAAATATCTGGGGCTGTGTTTCATTCATACTTGTTTCTTTCTGATTTGGCAAATGGTTGTGGCTCTGTAGAGGAGAGGTAGAAAACTTACAACAAAGAAAATAAGACAAAGAAAAAACTTTCACTGTCTTCTGATTCCTCAGAACTAAGAACTTTTCAGGGTCCTCGGTGCTCTCGGAAGTTGTTTGAGCTCAGAATAATTAATAAGAAACCGGGTCATTTCTGATTTTAATTCTATTATATTGTCTGCCTTTCCATTGCTGAGATTTAAGGAAAAATGGAGCAGTAGGGCTCCTCATTATTTAAACTTTTTAAAAATAATTTCTAATTTAAGCAAAAAGGTTTGAATGTACAGTAGCAAGGTATGTATATTTATTCTAAAATTGAAAATCCATGGGATAATTTTAAGCAGATTATTGATGGTCCATCTTTATTTTTTAAATTTAATTTTATTATTTATTTATTTTTTTGTACAGATAGTGTCTGATTATATTGTCCAGGCTGGTCTCCAGCTCCTGGGCTTATGTGATCCTCCTGCCTCAGCCTTCCTAAGTGCTGGGAATACAGGAGTGAGAAACCATGCTTGGCTAGTATGGTATATTTTATATTTTAGGGCAGTGAATGTAACAACTGAGTAAACAAAGAATTGAGGAGAATCAATAAACATACAACAAATAGGGAGAAGTTCATTCATATATCAATGAGCTCCTTCTTGAACAAAGGTGCATTGAGCAACAGACATATTTAAGCATCTATGCTAGCCATAGGAATATAATTATGAACAAGAAAGACTCAGTCTATGTCTTTAAAGGTCTGCAGTTGAGAAAGGCAAAGAGATAGTGAACTAGTGAGATTAAGTCTGAAGAAAGCTAAAAATAAATGGAAATAAATAGTTCACTGAGAGCATGACATAATAACCTGAAGACCTATCTAAATACACAAAAGATGGGCACAGTGAGATTTAAGTATAGGTAGAAATAAATCAGGTGGAAGTGAAAAAGAATGTCCCAGTGTCTTTTCTTGTCTACAGAGCAAGAAAAGCCCTTAAAGAAAGACATAAGCAGCATCCACAGAATCATACTGTGAGAGGGGAAATAATGAGAAAAGAAACTGGAGAAATAAGATGGGAAGAATTTATAATTTTTCCGAAAGTCAAAAAAATGCTATTACAGAAAGTCTACATTAAAGAAAATAAAGGAATGTAGAGTGGTATTAAAAGATTAGACTGGATTGGACAATGATTTTATTTGAAGTAGAGGGAAGAGGTAAAGATATTTTAACATTGAAATCATCAGGAAAGTAAATTGGTAACTTATTAAAATTGGAAAAGGTTAAAGTTTGACTTTCTTCTTTCTGAATGAGTACTGGAAGCGAAGCAGAACTAATTATGGAGGTGTAGATACAAGAGGGATGTTGGGCTCAGGTTAGAACATGCTGAGTGTGAGACAGACAAATTGAGAAGGATTCAATAAAATGCAAGGTCAGAAGAATGATACCTAGATATAAAATTTATATTTCAGGGCAGTAATGAGATGAAATCTTATTAAATCTGCTATTCTGCTATTATTTTTATTAATTAAATGTAACATTACTTTATATATATTATATATACTCACACACAGATACATACATGCAGAAAGAGACTTTAAGAAATTGGTTCAAAGTGATTTTAGAGGCTGGCAAATTTGAAATATGCAGTGCAGCCAGGATGCTGAAGATTCAGGTATGAGTGAATGCTACAATCCTGAGTTCAGAGCCTGGAAACTCAGACAGAATTTCTATAGTGCTGCCTGGAGACAGAATTTCATTTTCTTTTGGAATCCTCACTCTCTGCTTTTAAGGCCTTCAATTGATTTGATGAGGCTCACCCATATTGTAGAGAGTAATCTGTTTTACTTAAAATCAACAAATTGTCAATGTTAATTGCATCTAAAATTATATATATATTTACAGCAGCATCTAGGCTGGTGTTTGATCAAACAGCTGGGCACTAATCTAGTGAAGTTTAAATGTAAAATTAACTCTTACAAGGGCACATGATAATAAAAGAAGGAAAAAGGATATCTTAATCCACAGAGACAAATAATGAGTCCTTGAAGGAAAAAGTGCTCTAACTTGTTGAATACTTTTGAGAGGTCAAGTAGCTCAAGCATTAAAAAGCATCCTTTGAACTGACTTTTGCTACTGAACAATAGTAAGGGGTTAACTAACCAGAATTAAAATCCTGATATAAGAAATGGGTATAATTGAGAGATTTTATTTGGTAGTGACACCTGAACAAATGACCGCGGCTGGTTACAAAGGAGAAAATGTCAAGCATAGTCCCTGGCATTAGCCTTGGTCATTGGGGTGAATGTCACTAATCAAGCAGCAAACACATGAAGTAGGTAGACGTGGGAAGATGGAGGTTAAATATATGTATTCTGTTAGAAATATATAAATTGTACCTACTTATGGGACATCTAGTAGGGATCAACCCATGTATTACTCCATTCTCATACTGCTGTAAAGACATACCTGATACTGGGCAATTTAGCAGGCTGTAGAGGCTTCTGCTTCTTGGGAGACTTCAGAAAACGTATAGTCACGATAGAAGGCAAAGGTTAAGCAAATACATCTTCACATGACCATTAAGAGAATCGTGGTAGGGAGGTGCTACATTTCTTTAAACAGCCAGATCTTATGAGAACTCTATCATGGGAAGAGCAAGGGAAAAGTTCACTCCCATGAAACAATCATCTCCCAGCAGGCTCCTCCTCCAACACTGGGAATTACAATCTAACATGAGATTTGGTTGGGGACACAGAGCCAAACCATATCAAGCATCTTTTGGAATTTATGCATTTGGATAGAGATATTTGCAAGCATGTAAAAGAGGAAAGAGAAAGGCCATTTTCTATATACAACAAACATTAAAGAATAAATAAAGGAAATGATGGAAGAAAATGATGAAAATCTTTCTTTTACTCTGTGTTGCTATGCTCAGCTACAAATTGACAAGTATTTACTATCTTGAAATTCATATTACGGGTGTTGTATCCTACATGAGCATATGTTGGCAATAAGATTAATGATCACCATAAGGCACACTCAGACTTCTTGCAGGGTCTACATCATGTGTCACTTAACAATATGATGTAACCTAACCTAGGGATTTCCCACCCTGGCCTGGGGATTACCAGGTCTCCATGACAATAGGATTAACCATAAGGTGTTTGCCCTAGAGAAAAGGCCATCTCAGCACAGATGGAACTTTCATGAACCTTAAAATAAAGCTTCCCCTTACAAGAATAGTTTAAACTCCCTTTATGAAAGAAACACCTGGTAACTGATCCAGACTGAGTACAGAAATAAAATAGAAGGACAAGCCCCCAAGAACCTGAGAATAATCTCTCAAGACTGAGATCGTCTCCCTGAAACAATTTGACCCCTGACTGTATTTTGCCAGGGCCATCAGCTTGTACCTGCTTATTATTTTGTAAGGTCACTGCCAGAATAAACTACCTGAACATCAGCCATTGTCTATAACTCATCTTTGAATTAAATTGGACCAAAGGAGAAAAGTTGCTATGGGAAATCTGGTTGGCTAGGTCCATCAGATACGCCAAAAGCCTCAATGAAGTTGTAACCCCAAAAGTATCTGAGACTGATGTCAATCAATTTAGAAAGTTTATTTTTGTAAGGCTAAGGACATGCCTATGACATAGCCTTAGGAGGTCCTGACAACATGCGCCCAAGGTTGTCAGGGTACTGCTTGCTTTTATACATTTTAGGGAGACATAAGACATCAATCAGTGCAGGTAAGATTGACATTGGTTTTACTGGGAAGGGAGGGACAACTCAAAGAGGGGGCAGAGGGTTTGTTACAATGAGGGGTTGTGGAGACCAGGGTTTTATAATGCAGATGAAGCCTCCAAGTAGCAGGCTTCAGAGATAGTAGATTGTGTTTCTTATCAGAAGTAATATCTGTATTGGTGTTAATGCTAGTCAGCTTTTTCTGAATTCTAAAAGAGAGGAGGGTATTAATGTGGTCTGACCCTCCCTTCCTATATTAGCCTGAACTACATTTTCACTTTAACTTTGGAATACCAATGGCTGAGAGGAGGGGTCCATTCAGACAGTTGGCAGGTGCTTAGTATTTGATTTTGGGCTTACAGGGTAGAGAACAGAGGCTATCAGCTTAAAAATTGAGCCTCTGAGAAAGTTAACAACTCTCAAATTTTGTTGAAAGACAACTTTTCCTTCTTCCAATGACTAGATTCTAAAGAAGTCTTAACATTTTCAAGTAACTCTTGGTAGGTGAAATAATGCCCTTCCCCAGATGTACATATCCAAATCGGTGGAACCTGACTTTAAATGACAAAATGAATTTTGTAGGTATAATGAGTTTCCTTTGATTAGAAGATTACCCTGGATTGCTTGGATGGGCCCAATGTTAATAATCTGACGGACACTAAAAGGGGAGTAGGAATGAAGAAGTTTTCATAAGAGAAATGCGAGTATGGAGAAAGAGGCAAGACACATTCAAAGCATAAGCATTCAACTCACCGTTGCCATGTTTGAAGATGAAAAAGGAGGGGATGGGCACAAGCCAAAGAATGGGAGTGGCCTCTGGAAGCTGGGAATAGCGGTCACCTGGGGCAGCCATCAGGGAAAGGAGAACTTGAGTCTACAACTTGCAGAAACTATATTCTACCAACAGTTTGAAGGAGCAAGTAAATATATTCTCCCCTAGATCCTTCAGAAAATAATGCAGCTCTGTCAGTATGTTAGCTTTATAAATACTCCGTCAGAACTAGGGGATAATGTAAGTTTCATTTTAAGCTGCTAAAGGTGTGGTAATTTGCTATGGTAGCAATAGAAATAAATACACTTGCATTTAGGTTATTTAGGCAAACATATTATGCTTATGATATACTAAATGATAGAAGAAAAACACTAATTAAAATATGAATGTCAACTAACACTAATTGGCAAACATCTTACGCCTATTTTGCTTATATTATGTGCAACGATGCAAAATGCATGCAATGCAAAACTTTCTAAGATTAATCTACATTTAATATTAATGTCATAGCCGAAATGTTATTAAATTGAAGGAATGCATAATTCTGTTTGTTCAGTTTTAAACAATAAACAAAACTGTAGCCTTGATAATGAAGATAGCACAATTTTTTATGTTGTAGAGTTTATCATGTCTAGCAAACTCTCACCAAAATGAAATACTGCAGCCAATTCTATTTTCTACAATAATAAGTTTTTGTTTTACCTTCAGGGTTCCTGAGTCAATTCACCCAAGTGTAGATTGAAATGAACTTTACCTCCTAAGATTCTTAGACCTATGATACCAAAGTCATTTCCTATATACAATATGTTGACCTCTTTTCTTTCATTTATTTTTGTATACTTTATATTATTTATATTGTACTTGTTCAAAATAGAGAATACTGGTTGCTTTTTATTAGGGAAATAAATCATTGCAAAGAAGAAGATGAGGTACAGAATATTTAGCTTATTTTAGTCCATTTGTCTGCAGTTATACTATGAAAGTGAAGTGTGTGAAGATAAATTAGTGAACATTAGTCTCATCATAACATTAATAGAACAAGAAATGACACCAAATGTTAATATTTAAGGCTCAATGTGTTCTCACCACAGGCTATGAGGCCAATAAGATTTAGTTTTTATTTTATTTTTAAATCCACTAAGAACTTTACAACAGTTAGGAAGAGTGTGTTATTCTCTACTTTATAGAAACAATGTCCCTGTTCTACTCTAGTTTTAAATTATAGTTTGAAACTTCTTTTGATCTAATATTTTAACTAACTCATTTCTTATAGGCAGAAAAAATTATATATCAAAATAATCCCATCTTTTTTGTTAGTTTGTATAAACCAAATCATGAGAAATAATTTAATTAAAATGTTAAGTATAATCTGACATCACTAACAAAATATTAAATTAAATTCTGGCTTTCCAGAACAGGCATAGAAATTTTATTTTTATTTTTGCTCATAATTTTTCTAACACAACCAAACATAACTTTACTATATCCTTTGTTCAGAGTGGTTTATATACAATTTAGTGAATTATAATTGATATCTTGATATGCTAGGTTTTCTAAGGTTACAATAAATATTTAGAGTATGATCCCTCAAAGAATTTCCCATTAAGATGGAGTGAAAAGATAAATATATAAAAACACATTTGTATTCTTAGATAATAGTCACAATTTTAAGTTCTATTTTATTAGAGAAATAAGCAATGTGTAGTTGAGAATGTATCATGGTTTTCAATCCCAGGCAAAGGAAATTAAGTAAAGAAACCATGGGATGTTTTTCAGCAAAGTTACTGATTTGATCTAATCCCATAGTCAATACTCTGAAACATCTAAGGAAACCATTACCACAGCACTTATCACAGGACATTGAGATGTGATGCTAAATGTGTGTCTGTCCATGTGGCCTCTCTAGATCTCTAGTTTATGATTGGATATTCTTTTAATCTTTGGATTCTGATATTTAACATACACTTATTCTTACATTATTTTCTTAAAATGTATTTGTGTAAAGCATAAGGCTTTACAAGAGGTTTAATTGCAATTAAACCTCTTTAAATGCAATAGCATAAGGCTATTCCAAACTAAGGGAGAGGGTAGAATTTGAACTGCAGGTTTAACAGCCTCCTGGAGAGTCTTTGTTTCCCTGGAAATCACGAGCATGGTGTCCCACAACCACACCTACAGATCATTGTCTGGGGTTCATGGATCTCTTTAGGTGGGTTGCTCTTTTTCATGGCATCCTGAACATTCCACTAAGGATTTCTGGCCCAGTTCCTCATTCATGACAAAGAAAATAAAGGCCTGAACTCACTCTCTCTATCCAAAACCCCAATACTCATACGTCTTGGATAAACTCTTTGGTTCCACCTGCTCCTAGCAGCTGCTCTACTGAGACAGGTATTTGGTAGTTGACTTAGAGAAGGAAGTTAGGGAGTTGGGCATGACAGTGGGACAGCCATCTCCTTGGAATCACCACTCCCATTTCGATTTGTCAGCTCTATCTAATTTTTAAAATATAACATCCCACTTTTGCTCTAATGTAATTTTTTTATAGTTTATAAAACCTGCCCAAAACTGTCTTAATTTAAAATGTGTGCTACTATTTGCCATGTATTTTACCAATCTTATACTTTCCAGTGATACATTTAGGAGTGAGTTGACTACTTATAAGTAGAGAGTAAATTTCAAAGCCCTATAAGTAATACTCTATTTTATGACTACCACATCTCCATTTCAGATTTTCAAAGGAAGTTCAGAAGGAAATGAAGGAAAGGCGAAAGGGACTGCAATCAACAATGTACACACGAATTATATGAAGGATCCCTTATGACATCCAGAAAGCCATCCTCTCCTGTAACAAATCTCGAGTTCATAAAATCCTGCCTCCTGTTAGTAATTCTTTGCCTATTCTAAATAAGGTTAGAAATTCTCCACCTTTGTCTGACTATCTGAACTGATATGGTTTGGATTTTCATCCTGCTCAAATCTCATTTTGAAATGTATTAGGTTGGTACAAAACTTGTTGTGGTTTTTGCCATTAAAAGTAATGACAAAAACAGCAATTATTTTTGCACCCACCTAATAATAACCAATGTTGGAGGTAGGTACTGGTGGGAAACTGTTTTGGGTGATTGGGTGGGTTGCTCATGTCTTGGTACTGTCCTCAAGACAGTGAGTGCTTCTCATGATATCTGATTGTTCAAAAATAAGTGGCATCTACCCAGCCCTTACTCCCACTTCACTTCTGCCATGAGTAAAAGTTCCTTAATGCCTCCCAAGAAGCCAAGTAGATGTTTGCATCATGCTTGCTGTACAGCCTACAGATATGTGAGCCAATTAAACCTCTTTTCTTCATAAATTACCCAGTCTCAGGTATTTCTTTATGGCAAGGCCAGCAGCATAATACACTATTTAACTCATCAGAAGAAGCTGCCTGCAACATCCCCCCTCTCTGCTCGAAAGTTCTTTGCTAATTAAGCTACCTTACTAGCTTACCCTGAGCCTGCAGGTTGATGAGGATCAAGAATAAGCAAAGGAAAAAGTAA
Organism: Leontopithecus rosalia; assembly: GCA_028533165.1. Taxonomy (NCBI): domain Eukaryota; kingdom Metazoa; phylum Chordata; class Mammalia; order Primates; family Cebidae; genus Leontopithecus; species Leontopithecus rosalia. The sequence continues at coordinate 18,548,723 of CM052649.1, forward strand.
GACACATAGGAGGGCTAGTGATAGTGTTAGGATCTGTGTCCCAACCCAAATCTCATGTTGAATTGTAGTCTTCAGTATCGATGGTAGGTCTGGTGGGAGGTGATTACATCACGAGGCAGCATCTCATGTTTTAACACCATTCCCCTTAGTATTGTTATGGCAAGAGTGAGTTATCACAACATCTGGTTGTTTAAAAGGGTGTAGCATCATCCTGTTTTCTCTCTCCCACCTACTCCAGATGTGTAGCATATGCCTGCATCCCCTTTATCTTCTCCAGTGATTGTAAGTTTCCTGAGGCCTCCCATTCATGCTTCCTATACAGCCTGCAGAACCATGAGCCAATTAAAACCCTAACAGTCTCAGTTACTTCTTGATAGCAGTATGAGAACAGACTAATACTGAAAATTGGTACTGGGAGTGGAGCATTGCTATAAAGATACTTGAAAATGTGGAAGCACTTTTGGAACTAATAATGGGAACAGGTTGTAACAGTTTGGGGAACTCAGAAGAAGACAGAAAGTGTGGGAAATTTGGACCTTCCTAAAGACGTGTTGAATGGTTGTGACCAAAATACTAATAGTGAAATGGACAGTAAATTCCAGGTTGGGGAGGTCACAGATGGAAAGGAGAAATTTGTTAAACTTGGAATAAAAGTCACTCTTGTTATGCTTTAGCAAAGAGAAAAGACTGGTGGCATTTTTGCCCTGTAGTAGGGAATGTGTGGAACTTTGAACTTGAAAGAGATGATCTAGAGTATCTGGCAGAAAAAAATCTCTAAGCAGCAAAGGATTACAGATGTAGCCTGGCTGCTTCTAAAAATCTCTCTTGTGCATGAGAAAAGAAATTACCTGAAACTGGGACTTATATTTAAAAGGGAAACAGAATATAAAAGTTTAAAAAATTTCCTACCTGGCCATGTGATAGAAAAGTAAAACTCATTTTCAGGGGAGGAAATCAAGCAGGCTTTATTTAGGCAAATCAAGAAATTTGCCTAAGTAAAGGGGAGCCCATTGCTTACAGACAAGAAAATGGGAAAAATGCCTGGGACATTCAAGACCTCTTCAGCACTTCCTCCCATCACAGGCCTGGAGGTTTAGGAGGAAAGAATGATAACTTAAGCCAGGTTCAGGACCTGTTACCCTGCAGCTTCAGGACATGGCACTCCGCATTCTGGTTGCTCTATCTACAGCTATGGCAAAAAGGGGCCCAAGTACAGCTCAGGATGCTGCTTCAGGGGGTGCAAACTGTAAGTGTTGGTGGTTTTCATGTGATGTTAAGCCTACCAGTGGACAGAGCAGAAGAGTTGACTTTTGGATCCTTCACCTAGATTTGAGAGAATGTATAGAAAAGTCTGGATGTCTAGACTTTATTTCTGGGAGGTCCACTTATTGTTTATCTCTCAGCAGGCTAGCTATACTAGTTAATTTTCACACTGCTAAAAAATAATACCTGAGAAGTCTGCTGAAGGGATGGAGCCCTCATGGAGAACTTCTACTCCATAAGGGCAGTGCAGAGGGGGAAATATGGGGTTGGAGACTCCATACAGGGTCCCCATGGGGGCACTGCCTATTGGAGCTATGAGAAGAGGGCCACTGTTCTCCAAACCTGAATAGCAGCCCTTGAGAGCTGCTGCAAGGGCTGAACCCAGCAAAACCACAGAGGCAGAGCTGCCCAGACCCTTAGGAGCCCACCCCTTGCATCAGCAATCCCTGGATGTGAGACATGGAGTCAACAGAGATTATTTTGAAGTTTTAAGGTTTAGTGACTTCCCTGCTGGGTTTTGGAATTACATAGGGCCTATAGCCCTTTTCTTTTCACCAATTTCTTCCATTTGGAGAAGGGATGGTTACCCAATTCCTATAGCCCCATTGTGCCTTGGTAGTAATTAACTTTTTTTTTTGATAGGCTCATAGGTGGAAGAGACTAGCCTTGTCTCTGTTGAGACTTCAAACTTTAGACTTTCGACTTAATAATGTAATGAGTTAAAACCTTGGGGGCCTGTTGGGAAGGCATAATTAGATTTTGCAATGTGAGAAGGACATGAGATTTCGTAGGGGCCAGGAGCAGAATGATATGGTTTTATCTGTGTCTCCTCTCAAATCTCATGTTGAACTGTAATCTCCAGTTTTGAATGTAGAGTCTGGTGAGAAGTGATTGGATCATTGGTGTGGTTTCTCATGGTTTTACCCCATCCCCATTGGTGGTGTTGTGGCAACAGTGATTTATTCAGACACAGTTGTTTAAAAGTATGTGGTACCTCCTTTCTCTCTCCCTCTCCCCGCTTCTCCAACCATGTTAGATGTGGCTGCTTACCCTTTACTTTCTGCCGTGATTGTAAGATTTCTGAGGTTTCCTAAGCTATGCTTCCTGTACAGTCTGCAGAACTGTAAGCCAACTAAACCTCTTTTTTAAAATATAAATTACATACTCTCAGGTATAGTTTATAGCAGTGTACCAACAAACTAATATAGCTAGCCTATAGAGAAAGAAACTACATGTCAGTTTCCCAGAAAGAAACACTTGCTTCTGATGAAACAGAACTAGATTTGTTTTGTAAAAAAAAAATAGCAGCAACATTAAACTAAAATCATATGGGTGTACAAGGCAATTTAGAAATCTATTTTCTAAGAATTATTATTCATAATGAAGAGGAAGAGGGGTACAACATTTAATTAGTGATTTAGATCAGTGAGCAGCAACACTTTTTCTGTAAAGAGCCAGATAGTAAATACTTTAGTCTTTGCTGCCCAGATGGTCTCTGTTGTGACCATTGAACTCTTAGGTAAATAATCACAGAAATAGAGAAATAAATATGCATGGCTACCTTCCAATAACTCTATTTATCTAAATAAACAGGGGGTCAGATTTAACCTCTGACCTGTAGACTATCATTGCAGATCTAGATTAAAGAGGAATGTACATATCAAAGCCATGAAAATCTAAATGAAAGCAAAACACAAGCATTTTGAAGACCTGAACCAGAAAATGTACATGCTAATAAAAAATATTCCATAAATTAGAGTAAAAACAAGCCATAATATTAGAGGAAAATATTACTGTCTTAAAGGTAGTCCTATGTATGCAGTTGACTTTATTAGTAATAATGGTGTATTTGTCAGGCTTCTCCAGAGAAACAGAACCAATAGGGTATATGTGTGTTTGTGTGTATTTGGAGATATATATATATATATATATATATAGAGAGAGAGAGAGAGAGAGATTATATATAGTATATGTGAGGAGAAGATATAAGGAGATTAATTATGGGAGTTGGCATATGTGATCATGGAGGCCAAGAAGTCCTATAATCTGCCATCTGCAATCTGGAGAATGAGGAAAATTGGTGGTGTAATTCAGCTTTAATTTGTAGTCTTGAGAACCAGGGGAGCCAGTCCAATAACTCTGAATCCAAGGCTGAAGAGCTGAGAACCAGAGAACCAGGAGAGGAGGGGAGGCACTGGAAAGAGTGAAGATCTGGCCAGCCTGAATTATGTCACATCAGTATATCATTTCAAGTGGAAAACATTGGAGGAACTGTTAAGTTGAACTGTCTCTTCCTGCATTCAGCAAATGATAAAGATTTCTCTGGTAAGAGTATCCCTCCATACTGCAGTGAGAAAATAGCCCTGATCACCAGAGACTTGGAATCCAAAGCTGCAGTGTAATGGAATAAGCATAGTTAATGAAATAACCTTTATCTTCCACCTGTTTAATCTCTGCCCACCCAAATATATCTCCTCATGGTTCCCCTAGAAAATTCCACCACCCAAAACAGATTTTCTTTGTTCTATTATTTCTCATCAAATATATTGCTCTTTGGCAACTTCTTTGGAATTCACTCTCTTGTAAAGATCCACATGTACATGTAAAACCAGTAACATTTGTGACTTTCTTTTCTCTTATTTATCTGCTTGGTGTCAATTTTGTCTCTAGATTCAGCTGAAAAGCCCACTAAAAATTTGGATTCGAAGTAATCTCTGGCTCCTCTATACATATTGATGTAAGTCGTGGAGTTGGGACTTTCAAACTTCTATCCAGCAGCTTTTCTTTATTATTTACTGATTCAAATGCTAATTTGAATCAGTAAACAATAAAGTCTTTCACAAAGACTCTCATGGATTCACTCAGAAATAATGTTTTACCAGCCATATGGGCTCCCTTAACCAAGTGACATATAAAATTAGCCATTACAAATGGAAATTTGAAAAGAATTGAACATTTTAAATTAAAAGATAAGAGAAATACAAGATAAAATGCCAAAAATTCTGTGCCTAGCTAGTAATGTTTTGTTAAAAAAAAGAAACACAATACAGTAATACAATACAAAGTTTAAGTATTATTTCACCAGTATATGATTTGGGAAAATATATTTCTTAAAAATATACAGAAAAAAAAGTTCTGTATCTCTTTCCTTTAAGTTCTGTCTTGAGAGTCTCCATACAACCATTAGAGACCTTAGAAATGACAAATGACACAAGGTCAGCGTTCCACTCAAAACCACCCGTTGTCTTACCATTACATTAAGAATAAAGTACAAATTTTAAGGCCTTCAAATTGCTTTCTTTCTCTGGTCCTGAACCATCTCTCTGATCTCAATTTACCACCATCTTCACCTACCCTTTTCAGCTGGTACCCAACCTAGGCCAGTGTCTCCTTTGTCTCACAGTCTTTGCACTTATTCTCTCTCCCTGGATCACTATTCATCCAGGAAATCAGGAAATGCATGGCTGATCTCTCCACTTTCATTTTCCCTTTTTTTTTTTTTGAGATGGGGTCTCTGTTGCCCACAGTGGAGTGCAGTGGTGTGATATTGGCTCACTGCAGCCTCAGCCTCCTGGGTTCAAGTGATTCTCCTGGCTCAGTCTCCCAAGTAGCTAGAACTACAGCACCCACCACCACTATAGGCTATTTTTTATGTTTTTAATAGTGATGGTGTTTCACCATGTTGACCAGGCTGGTCTCAAACTCCTGACCTCATGTGATCCGCCAGCTTTGACTTCCCAAAGTGCTGGGATTACAGGCGTGATCTACTGCACACGGCGATGTCTCCACTCTCCTAAGATCTGTTCAAATATCATTCTACCAGGAGGAGTTACTTAAACATCATCAAAAAAGAATAACCCTGATCTTTTTATTAGCACTTACATTATGGCACTTAACATCACTCCCTAAGAGAAGAAATCTTTTCCTTCTGTTTTTTGTTTTTGTAACAGAACTGGGAACATTAGATGTGTTATATTCTTTCCTCAGGCTGTCATAATAAAATACCATAAACTAGGTGGCTTAAACAAGAGAAAATTATTTTCTCAAAATTCTAGAGGGTGGAAATTCCAAATTAAGATATGAGAGGGCCAGTTTCTTGGAAGAGCTCTCTCTCTCTGGCTAGCAGATGTGAGCCTTCTAGCTGTGCCTGCCATCACACGGCTTTTCTTGGCATGTGGGTATAGAGAGAGAAGTAGGGGAGAGAGGGAGAGTTCTGATGTCTCTTACTATGACACTAATCTATGAAATCAGAGTCCCACTTATATGACCCCACTTAATCTTAACTAGTTTCTTAGCGGCTCCATTTCCAAATACAACCGCAGTGGCTGGTAGGGCTTCAAGATATGGATTTAGATAGAAGGTCACAAGCATTTAATCCCAAACAACAGAGATACTTTAAATGCACAGGGCTAGATAAAAATAGAATTAGGTAATTATTACTAGTAAAACCTTTGGAAAAAGAGGAAACATATCTTATTGTGAATCCTTAGATTAGAGACTTAGAGCTAAAAATGTTGCATATATTAGTAAAACTTTCGAGTTTTGAAATATTGAAGTAGAAGAAAGAGAAAAAAAGTTAAAAATTTCTTTGAAAAGTGAGTGTTGAAGAAAAACATTTTAAATAGCTTATTTAATGTGGTGATTTTGAATATGGTAGGAAGAGAAAAGATAGAGGAGGACATAATATATCTTTATACATATATAATGTTATACAATGATGTATATAATAACATGTAAACATATATTTCGTTATGATCATTGGGAAAAAGATTATATAATATTTTTGAAAAAGGTACAAGAGAAATTACCAGTAAATATAAGGATGAAATAAGATGAATAGTACATTGATCAAATTAGCAATAATTGGAAACAATAACAGGAGAAAACAATAGCATAAAATAAATACATCTAAAGTAGAATAAAGAAAAGACAATCTTACATATGGTTTACTTAAGTGCTCATTAGTAAATATCCCTAAAATTAAAAATTATACCAAATTAATTTAAAACACACCCAGTCACACATTATTTACAAGAAAGCTAACAAAATGAAATGCTAAAGAAATAACACAAAGAATATTGCCAAGACAGATATTATAAGATAAAGTCACAGTTCACAAAGAAGGTACACATCTCATCATGTATGCACAAAAATATGTAGAAACTGAATGTATGAAGAGAAATAATAAAGATGTAAAATGTTAATCAATTGTAATTATAGTTAGATATTTTAATAATTTCTTTCAGAATTAAATTAATAGTAATTTTAAAGAAAATAATTGAGAAACAAACTGTAAAATCAATTATAGTAAAATTGGACATGCAACTACATATAAAATTAATTCCAAAGCTAAATGTGTTTGTCCATGATCAAATAATCAGCATCTTTCAATTAAATTCACCATATAATTTTTCCAAAAGCAAATAATTTCCCAAATATTAACACTTATTCTTAAATATCAAACATGTACTTAATTAAAAGGCATGCAAAAAAAATTAATTAAAAATGCATCCTGTGTATATTTTGTCAAGCTTTTCCAGGGAAAAAGCATCAATAGGACACACACACACACACACACACACACACACCATATATTAAGATGTTTATTATGAAAAATATTATGAAGAGTGAGAAGTCACCCATCTACTCCTCTGCAATCTAGAGGCCCAGGAATGCCAATTATGTAGTTCTAGTTGAAGACCAAAGGCCTAAGAACCCAAAGAGTCAATGGCATAAATCCTAATTCAAAGTCAGGAGAAGACTGATGTCACAGTTCGCCAGTCATCCAGGAAGTAAAGGGGGCTGAATTTCCCCATTCTCTATCTTTTGCTCTATTCATGCCCTCTGCAGTTCGGATTATGTCAAGCCACACTGGGGAGGACATTCCTCTACCCCAAATCCATTCATTTCAATGCTAATATTGCCTGGAAATACCCTCACACAAATACTCAGAAATAATGTTTAGCCTGGACACCTGTATTAGTCTCTTCTCACACTGCTATAAAGAAATACTTGAGATTGAGTAATTTATGAAGAAAAGAGGTTCAAATGGCTCATAGTTCTGCAGGCTATACAGGGAGTATAGTGACTTCTGCTTCTGGGAAGGCCTCAACATAGCAGAAGGCAAAGGGGGAATGAGGCACTTCATATGGCGGGAGTAGGAGAAAGAGTGAGAGAGGAGGAGCTCCACACTTTTAAACAACCATATCTCGTGAGAACTCACTCACTCACTAACAGGAAAACAGCACCAAGGAGATGTGCTAGACCATTCCTGAGAACTCCACCCTCATTACTGAATCACCTCCCCCCAAGACCCAGCTTCAACATTGGGGATTACAGCTGAACAGGATATTTGGATGAGGACACAGATCCAAACCATATCATTCTGCCTCTAGCCCCTCCCAAGACTCATGTCCTTCTCACGCTGCAAAATCCAATCATACCTTCCTACTAATCCTGGAAAGCCTTGATTTATTTCCAATGTTAACTCAAGAGTCCAAAGTCCAAAATCTCATCTGAGACAAGGCTAGTCCCTTCTGCCTATGAACATGTAAAATGAAAAATAAGTTTGTTCCAGGATACAAAGTGGGCATAGGTATTGGGTAATCATTTCCATTCCAAAAGGAAGAAGGCAGCCAGAAGAAACCCCACATTTCTCCCTCTGCACTGCCCTAGTGGAGGTTCTCCATGAGGGTTGCACCCCTGCAGCAGGCTGCTGCCTGGACATCAAGGCTTTTCAATACATCCTCTGAAATATACGTGGAGGTTCCCAATCCTCAAATTTTGCATTCTGTGCACCCACATGCTTAACACCATGTGGAAGCCAAGCCACCAAGGCTTAAAGATGGCATCCTCTGAAGCATTGGCCTGAGCTGTACCTGGGTTCATTTGAGCCATGGCTGGAGCTGGAATGACTGGGATATAGGGAGCATTGTCTTGAAGCTGCACAAGGCAACACATCCTTGGTCTGGCCCATGAAACTATTCTTCACTCCTAGACCTCTGGGTCTGTGATGGGAGGGGTTACCATGAAGGTCTCTGAAATGCCTTCAAGGACTATTTCCCATTGTCTTGTGTATCAGCATTTATCTTTATTTTAGTTATGCAAATTTCTGCAGCCAGCTTCAAATTCTCTCCCTGAAAATGGGCTTTTGTACCACATGGACAGGCAGCAAATTTTTCAAACTTTTACATTCTGCTTCCCTTTTAAATATAACTATCTGTTTCAGGTCATTTTCTTTGCTCATGCATATGAGCTGTTTTTAGAAGCAGCCAGGCTACTACATGCTTTGCTGCTAAGAAATATCTTTCACCTCCTAAATCACTAATCTCAAGTTCTAATTTCCACAGATCCCTAGAGCAGGGACACAGTGCCACCAGGTACCTTGCTAATGCATAACAAAAGTGACCTTTGCTCCAGTTCCCAGTAAGTTCTTCATCTTCACCTGAGACATCAGCCTAGTCTTCATTGTCCATATCGCTATCACTGTTTTGGTCACAACAATTTAACCAGTCTCTAGGGTGTTTCAAATTTTCTCTCTTCCTGTCTTCTTCTGAGCCCTTAACACTCATCCAACCTCTGCCTGTTACTTATTTTCCAAAGCTGCTTCCACATGTTCAAGTATTGTTATATCAATGCTGTACTCCTCTTTACCAGTGCTATGTATTCATCCATTTTCTCTGATTTTTAAAAAAAATCTGAAACTGGATAATTTATAAGAAAAGGGGTTTAATTAGCAGGCTGTACAGGAAGCATAGTGACTTCTGCTTCTGGGAAGTCCTCAGAAAGCTTCCAATGATGATGGAAGGTAAATGAGTGAGGCATTTATTGCTATATATTTTCCTCTAGATACTGCTTTAAATGTGTCCCAGAGATTTTGGTATGTTGTGTCTTCGTTCTCATTGGTTTCGAAGAACTTCTTTATTTCTGCCTTCATTTCATTCTTTATCCAATCAACATTCAAGAGCCAGTTGTTCAGTTTCCATGAGGCTGTGCGGTTCTGAGTTATTTTCTGGATTCTGAGTTCTAACTTGATTGCACTATGGTCTGAGAGAGTGTTTGTTATGATCTCAGTTGTTTTGCATTTGCTGAGGAGTGCTTTACTTCC
>CM052649.1:18558592-18650606 GCA_028533165.1 Leontopithecus rosalia
AAAAAAAAAAAAAAATGAGTGAGGCAATTCACATGCCCAGAGTAGGAAGAAGAGTGAAGGGGGAAGTCCTACATACTTTTAAATAACCATATCCTATGAGAACTCACTCACTATCGCAAGAACAGCACCCAGGGAGGTGGTGTTAAACCATTCATGAAGGACCACCCCCATGATTCAATTACCTGCCACCAGGCCCCACCTCCAACATTACAGATAAGAATTGAACATTAGATTTGAGTGAGGACACAGATGCAAACCATATCAACACCCTTTGGCACAATCAAGATGAAGATAAAATTAAACATATCAATGGGTAATGCCCATATACCTGAAAAATGACCTCTTTTCTTCAATAATAGCATCATTATTATTTCAATCAAGAATATCTATGAAACCAACTAGTATTTATGATATACATACAAATAGAAAAATAAGCTGTAAAATAACATAGCATATGTCCACAAACAGCTAAAAAGTCATGCACTATTAGCTTTCTAGGGTTGCCTTAACAAAGAATCACAAACTGGGTGGCTTACAACAACTTTTTTCTTTCTTTCATAGTTCTGGGGGCTGGAAGTCTAAAATCAGAGTGTTGGAAGGATTGTGATAGTTCTGCATCCAAAAAAAAAAAAAAAAGACTGTTCGTTTTCCTCTTCCTAGGTTCTGGTTGTTGAAAGCGATTCTTGGCATTCATTGGCTTGTAGATGTGTTGCTATAATCTCTGGCTCCATTTTCATGCAGTGATCTCCCTCTGTCTGTGAAGACCCACAATTATTCATCATGCCCTCATCTTAACTTGATCACATCTGCCTACAGCCTATCTATTTCCAAATGAGATCATATTCACAAGTACTGGTGATTAAGGCTTAAACATATCATTTTGGAGAAAATATGCAATTCAACTCACAACAGTTATTAAAAATGTTATTTCTGAATGATGGATCTTACGGCTATGCTGCTTTCTTTACTTGAGCCCAATCATCATTTGTAAGATGTTGACAATGAATGTAAATGAACGTAAGAATTGAAAATGGCTGTTTAGAGACAAATTTAAAGTGGTATGATTTGAGTAAGATTCTTCATCTATTACTGACTTGTGAAAGTTATACAGATGCTTTCAATATAAATAAATGAGATACGCCAGGCGAGGTGGCTCATGCCTGTAATCCCAGCACATTGGGAGCCCTTGGCAGGTGGATCACTTGAAGTCAGGAGTTCAAGACCAAACTGGCCAACAAGCTGAAACCCCATCTCTACTAAAAATATAAAAATTAGCCAGGTGTGGTCATACATGCTTGTAATCTAGCTACTTGGGACCCTAAGGCAGGAGGATAGTTTGAAACCAGGAGACAGAGGTTGCAGTGAGCTGAGATCACGCCACAGCATTCTAGCCTGGATAACAGAGTGAGACTGTGTCTCAAAAAGAAAAAAAAAAAAAACAACTAACTAACTAAATAAATAAATAAATAAATGAGATAGAAAATTTGCCCAACATGAAATTAATGGATCTGCAATACCCATTAGGTACAGATCCCACATGTGCCTTCCATCCCCAAAAAAGAAGAGAAACTAAAATTCTCCCACATTTAGAATTTTCTCATGTAAACAAGGGACAATTACATGGCCTTGCTCATAAACTGAGCAGCCGTAATGAAGAGAATTTAGGGTCTATTTTCCAGACTCCAAATTTATAAAACATAGAAGATATTCTTGCAAATTGCCATTTTATAAGCCTCCTTACATTCTTGTCTTAAGCATTTTTCAAACCATAAAGTATGATCAAAATGTATAATTGTAAAATTAAAAACAAATGGCACTTTCCCTTTTGTGAAATTAAGTTCCATTTTTAAAGTGTTATTTACTATTGCCTCAAATTTAGGCTTTTGGGCATTAGCCAATTTCCTGGGTGACGGGTGCTATGACAGGAAAGAAACTATAGAATTTCCAGATCAAGAAGAGCTATACTGTATCTTTTTTGGTAATATAATTTGGAATTTTACTGTATTTAGAGGGTTTTAATAAAAGAGAAGCAATAACAGAAGATAATTTACAGGGATTAATAATTTTTCAAATGCCAAAGGCCAAATTATAATCAAGTTTTTATGCATTTAGTTAATTAATACATGGAAACAGGCTTGATTTATGTGAAATTTAGAGCACTTTTCATAGGTTAGACACATGTAATTACCTCTAGTACCTATAATCATCTTGATGCATAATTTGCATGGATTAGGATGAAGATAAATGATCTGGAAAAGCATTACAATTCCAAAAATCTTGCTAAATGTTCAGAACAATGTTCAAGTTTCTTAAAGAGCACTCGAGTCTCTTACTTCACTTTAAGGGCCTTATATAATGATTGATCAATAAGATTAAGAATAATTGATGTTAATATCATATTAATATTTATATCATATTAAATAGCAATAATTCACTTGTTATTTAGAGAAGGCATTATAGAGATAAAAATAAATTTATTTGTAGAAAAGTTTAACCAGGTCCTAATGTATTCAATCGTGGAAGAAAGTAAAGCTCTATTGTTGTGTTTAAAAAAAGATGCATGCAGTTGGTACCATAAGATTTGTTCAACAGCAATTACAATGCCTGTTAAGACAATAAAATCTCACTCATCGTGACTGGCACTAAGCAATTCATGAGAGATTTACCCTGATGTTTCAAGCCTCTCCTACCAGGCCCCACCTCCAATGATGGGAATCATGTTTCAACATGAGATTTGGAAGGGACAAATATCCTAACCTTAGTAAGTATAAAGTAACATTACATTATTTATAATGCCCTGGGAGAGATATGTACTCGTAATGTTTGGGCTGGTCTCTAGTTTTGGGGTCAGAAATGTTAGCTTATGTGTTGTCTAATTCAGAGACTACCTAGAGGAGTTATTCTTTCTAGGTTGAGTTCTGGAAGATTCCATCTGAGGAATATACTACTCTCTATTATATTCAGCATGGTATTTCCTCACTGCAGGGAGTGAAATTCTCATCATATTCTGTGCTGTTTTTAATCTTTTTCTTTGGCATTTCAATAAAAACTCAGAAAGCCTTTAAGAAGTATCTAGTCTATAATTAAGTTTCTACATTAACCATAAAAACCTTGTTGGTTTAAAACACTTTTAAAATAATAGCTTTAATCCATTTTATACTTCTACACATTCTATTCCTTGCCCCGTATTTAATTATGTGCTCAATTATTTGTTTCTTCTCAAAAGTTGGCCATTTATTTCTTCGGGTAACGATTGGCATAGAATTAAACAGATCCTCATTTGAACTTATGACTCTTCCTTTCTCCATCTATCCAACCGTACTGCTCACTCTCTCCCTTACTTGCCAGAATTAAACTCTGATGACACATTATGTTATGGCAACCATTTAAACTATTTTTTCTGTTAGCTGCTTCATCTCAGTAAGCAGAAAACAGACAGAAAAGTGACAAGCAGTGCTCAGACAGAAATCTCCACATTTTTATCCTCTTTCTGCATGCCAGTTTACTTTAGATGTTGGGACTGTAGTCTTTATTTCTCAAGAATTTAGCAAGCTCTTCTTAAAATTTGGAGGAGGAAGCATCACAAGGACAGCAGAACAGTTTTCAGGAGGTGACCACAGCGTGGAGTGTCAGGTGTTTCACCTGGCGTTGTGACTGCATGCCACCCCTTCTCCTTTGCGTGGAGCCACCGTGGCTTTCCTCTGACCCTGATCTCTGTTCAGTCCAGAAAACTACTATATTCTGTGGACATCATAAACTGAGCTGGTCTGTCTGTCTAGCTTCTCTGTTACCCCTCTTTTGCCATGAATATTTTATTTACAAGATTCCATCAGCAGAATGGATGCTTTGTTTTCTTTCGTAGGCTAGAGCAAGCTAACATAGATATCCTGCATTCTAGGAGGTGAGTTCCAGTGCTGCTCAATTTGCATTTTGTTGTTATGTTTCTGATACATAAAAATAGGTTTTTCCAAAGAAGAAATGGTATACAAAAAGGATGGCTTGAAATTGTATGGGTTCTCAAACAGATGTATTCATTTCCATTTAAAACAACTAGTTAGGAACTAAGGGCAGGTAAGTGAGACAAGCTTTCCTCTTTTGTCTCTGTCCTCCATTACTCAAAGCCATCCTGTCCTCAGTAGCCTCTCCGAGAGAGAATTACTCCTCTTATGTTGATTCAGCAAGGTTTAGACCCATAAGACTCTCCCTATAAAGACCCAGAATAATGTATGCAGAATGTACAGAGTTATATATAATGCTCTATCAAATATGAAACATTTGAGTAATAGGAAATATTAGCTGGACCTTATGAAATTGCTTTCATAGGTGTAAATTGCCCAAATACTAATAACTTCATACAGCTTAAATTAATAGATCAAAAATGAAATCACTCCTTACAGTAAGTCTACATGGAAAAAATTTAAGGGTTGAGGAATTGTATTTATTTAGAAACCTAATACAGCAAGAAACTTTAAACTTACACACACACATTACACACAAGTACTTATATCTAATATTTGCTTTAATATACATTCAATTCTACTTTACTTTTGAAGACACCTTTAATTTATAGATAAATGTTTATTTCATATTAAAAAATTTAGAGTGTTGTAATTTTACCAAATCAAAGATGTTATTGTCTGTAAAAAGCTAATTTAATTTCTGCATTAAAAATAAAAAGAAAATCATGATTTGTACTGTAGAATGAGAACACTGATAATGCAGTATTTCTTGGAATATGGCTCCTCCATTTTCCCTGGATTTTGTTTCAAGACACTTACTCACCTATGCATTTTTTTAAAATTTGATTTACTTTCTTGATCTTTTCAGAAGGGAAACTTACGTATATTTATATAGTTAAAATTAGACAAATTAATTTAAAAATCGGTAAATATGTATTTCTAAAAAGCATAGATAGCAGCTCAAAAAGAAATGTAGCTTTTGAATCGGTAAGAAGATATTACATTCTAAGTAGTAGGTACATTTAAAGAAAAATTGAAGTTAAGACAGTGCTGCTTCAAGATGATGCTAACTCGAGTGATCAGCTGAATACATTCATTGTAACCCTTGGTATACGTGCTGTGATAAAACTAAGTTGACAAATAAATGGAAATGCCAAAATGAAGATCACAAAAAATTCAGTTGAAAAAAGTAGCAGAATAATTTTTAGAGCTGTAATGTCAGGATAGAATTTAGTGAATTTAAATTTTAATAAAATAGGTGAATAAATATATATGTATATATAGATATAGATATATAAAATCTACGTACTATACGTATTTCTATAAAGTGAATACAGGGCAGAGTTTTGCTGTTCAATTCTTTTGTATCAGAATATGTGTATAAATATCTTCTTCATAAATTTTACATAGACACACATGCACACATAAAATCATTGCAAATTGTACTTATTAAAATACTTGTATAAAACTTTGGAGATTAAATTGTTTCTGCTCTGCCCAATCCTTCTATTCTAATTAATAAGGCAAATAATTAAACGCATTTCTACTATTCTTCTCCAATATTGCATGGAGTCAATAAATCAAGAGGTGAAAGCCATCATTTTCTGAAAAGCCATACCACTAAGCTCTCAGATAACAACAGAAATTTTTTAATGTAAAAATCACATATTAGAAAAGTATATAGCAATATGACATGCAGCATTATGAATAATTATAAAACAGAATATCTGTTTAATTGAATGTATGGGATACATGAAAGGGGAGTCATACTTAGAAAAAACAACACACACCAAATCACATCTGCAAAGAAAATATTTAAATATATTCAATAGTAGTGGTGCTGTTATTAGTATCAGTATTGTTGTCTTGGTATTATTTATTAATTTTGAAATATTTTGTTAGAATTACTTTGTTAAGACAAAGTTGTTAAAAAACAGAAAGCAGGTGCTGTTATTATAAAATATTAGGCATAAATATCAAAATGGGAAAACATGATTAAAAATATCTCTGTGAATGATGCCTTTAAATAAAATCTTAAAAAATATTGTATTATCTTTTTTATGTCTGCCTACCAAAGTATCCCCAGAATCATATCTCTTCAGATGGGACAAATATAATATACAATGTATACATCTATATTATAAGACCTAACGCCATCTTCATCCTTCAACTAAAAGGGACTGGGGACCTTGGGGAAATCATGACTTAAATGCCTGGCAAGGAAAATTAAATTTGGGTTTGTTACATGTTATTGTGTCAGAATAGAGAAAATTCAAAATAATAATATCCTATCATAAACATACAGGATTAAGTGAATTCCCACTGGAAAAATTTGCAACAATTTGAGTATCAGGAAGAGAATAATGGCTAAAACACCTTGATTTCATGACAAGCAGGAGCCCCTAGTGGTATCAGGGCTAATCATATAGAAAAAGAAAACATTTAGCAGAAATTATCCTAATGAATATGATTAGAATAGGGTATTTCATTCTTTAATCTTTTTTAGTCATAATACTAGTAAGCTTGACTCTTTCTGTAGTGGGGTTCAGCTTATGCTACCCCAAAATATCACACCTTGGCATTTGAGAAAATAGCAGAAGCAGGACGGTCACTGTCACCTGCCTTTTGTCCTTCTCCTCTACATCAGGTCATCAAAACTAGGTGGTCACTCTGTGATCTCTTCTGCCCTCCTCCCCTGAAGCAGGTTACAAGACTCTCATTTAAAAGGTATTCTTCCTGTAGTCTGTGGAAAGGAATGTTCTTATCTCTGAAGACACAGGGACATGAGTAAAGGAATATTCTTTTTTGTTTGTTTGTTTTGTTTCGTTTGTTTTGTTTTTTGAGACGGAGTTTCGCTCTTGTTACCCAGACTGGAGTGCAATGGCGCGATCTCGGCTCACCGCAACCTCCGCCTCCTGGGTTCAGGCAATTCTCCTGCCTCAGCCTCCCGAGTAGCTGGGATTACAGGCACGCGCCACCATGCCCAGCTAATTTTTTATATTTTTAGTAGAGACAGGGTTTCACTTTGTTGACCAGGACAGTCTCGATCTCTTGACCTCTTGACCTCTTGACCACCCGCCTCGGCCTGCCAAAGTGCTGGGATTATAGGCTTGAGCCACCGCGCCCGGCCTCGAGGAAAAAAATATTCTTATCTCTGAAGACACAGGGACAGATAGAAGAGTCTGAACAAACAGGCCATCCTAAGTTCTCCAGTTTTGTTGCCTTTATTTCAAACTCTTATTTGTCCAATCATGCTTCTCCAGTATGGTCCACTCTTCATCAAATCTAAGCATAAAGGTACAAAGTTTACCTGTTTCTTTAAGGTCTTCATTTCCTTACAAAGATTCCTCAGTCATGTTAATACTAAATAAATGTGTATGCTTTTCTTTTTTAAAAAAATCTTTTTGTTATACAAACCTTAGAAATAAACCAAATATTAGGTGGAAAAATATTTTTTCAATTCCTTTAATTAAAGAGAGCGTCAGTTGAATTACATTTTCTGATCTAAGGTTATCAATAGAATGATGTATTAGTTGTAAACACAAGACAAGCCTGTGAATATGTAATGTTCAATCTGTAGTTTATTCTCTTAAAAGGCTAAAATCATGACTTTTGTACAGATATAACAATGCACATATGTTAAAGATTTTATTCTACTCATGAATCAATGAGCAAATCAGGCAGATGTTATAACCATTTCCAAAGACAGTTCAAAAGAACAGACAAGTATATAGACCAGTAACAATAAAATGAATATGTAAATGGAGAAACAGCTCTTATTTTCATAGCATGAGAGGAATGACAAATTAACCTTAATAGGACAGGATTTACATGTCTATAGACAAGAATTACTGTGCAAAAATAAAAAATAATAAAAGAAATTAAGGATCAAAAGAAAAAGAATTATCTTGCATTGTTCTCAGTTACATACTATTTTCAGAGATGCAAAATAGCTCAGAAATAATAAAAGGCTAGAATCAGATAACCTAGAAGGTATGTCCTTTGAAATGTAGAACTTTGCATCAAATTACTATTTTCTTTTCAATAATTCTTAACATGTGTAAGTTCATAAAAATATTTTAAAATTAGAAATGTTATCAGGTTTAAATTAATCTTTAAATATACGGAAAGAGATTCATAAATCTGAATATCTCATCAATTTTAGAGGTTTTATTTTTAGAACTAAATGGCAAATGCATTTACATATTTGAAGTCTAGTTTAAAATTGAATTTAGTAATTTACCTGGGTGAAAACATGTAAATTCTGGGAGTCCACAGGTTTAGAAGTTCGTAGGCAACATAACTTTAAGATACATGATCCACAGTGCTAACAATTTTGCATTCAGGAGAAAAAAATACAAATTTGGTTTTTTACATATTTATAATGTGTTAGAAAATTTGGACTTTTAGAACAACATCTTTGTAATTCCAATTTAAAATGTACAATCATATAATTAATGTAGAATAACAAGTTAAAAATGGTATCTTTTACACAATACTGCAAGAACGCACATACATTTTTAAATTATAAAAATTATTTAATACTCAGGAATTTTTAAGTAAGACGATGAAAACATAAAGGAATCAAACATTATTCAAAAGTCGCTTAAAAGTTACAGTTTAAATTACTAGGCATTTACATAGGGAAAAAATAAAACAAGTTTTCAAGCTGAGTTCAGAGGCCTAGAAGGAAAGCTGTTCACCTCTCTGTAAGATTTTCACTTTAGAGAAAGAAAGTATTGTCCTATGGAATCCAAATTAGATTAAATGAAAACCACCATGGAAATCTCCTGTATAGGCAGAGAGACACACACAAATTTATCCTGGGACTTCTGATAAGGACTGAGAAATCAGAAGTAAATATACCCATTGGAACCTTAGAGGCTTTTATTTTTTAATTATCCTAGTGTGACTCTGCCTTAAAGGGAGGTTATTCTTCCCCATTCCCTGATGCCCACTTCCACCTCAACTGTCTCTTACTTCAATATGATGGTGGATGAGGGGGTTCCTTGGACTCTGAGCCTACCCAAGTCTGTTTTCCTTAAATCTGCCACTAATTTGATTATACTTGAAGTCATACCAATCTTTACAAATAAATCCATACCTTGTGAAATTCAAAAGTCACAAAGTAGGAAATGATAAAGACCCACTCACTACTACCCTATTGTAAGTATCCTTAGCCCATGTATTTAAGTGTGGTCTTGTAACAGTATCTTGTAATATCACACACTCTGGCAAGCAGTGAAAAATAGTCCTCAGAGCCCTTCATAATTTGCTTAAGTCACTGTACTAGTTCTCCCTGTGTCACAAAGTAACCCACCCCATATTTCTTTTGTGCCATAAGAGAATCCCAGTATAAGAGAAATATCATTCTCAGAAACAGGTGCCATGAGATATGCTAGTCCCACATGCTTGGTCTGAACAAAGGTGTACATAAAAATACATTTTCAATAACAAGGTAGAAAGTATAGCTGGTTGCGTATTTTCTTCACCCTTTATTAAGGGCATGCAAATAAATAAATTATCCTTAATTTAAAATTTAATATATGTCATTTATCTCCCCATTGGAAGCATTAGGTATTATTATGAATCATGCTTTTATTTCTATACCCTTGTAATATTTCCTTCCAAATACCTTTATGATTATCTTCATAAAAGTCTCTATGATAGAGCATATGTAAAGCCAATGATGGTGTGATGTTTCAGAAGGATTGTGGCACTCTCCTTTTGAAATGAACGTCAAATCCTATGTAACATTATTTTTTGTCTTTTCATTGAAAACAGTTTGATTTTGATAGTAGAATTGTCGGAAAGAGGCTAACTTGATTTCAAGAGAATTTGTTATGCTAGAATGATGTAAATTCTCATCAAAAAATTGATAAATGTGTAAACTGACCTTTTTCATCGTTTCTGTGCTGAAAGGTTAAGTTTTCTGTTTTCCAACTTTATAAAACTTTGATTTATGATGTAGACAATTTGCTAGCTTATGTGGACTTTTTCTTACCTTCATTGAAGGGTAGATAAAACGTTGTCGTTTTTCTACCGACAAGTATAATGAAATCCAGTCTGAGAGTGGTCACTTAATCTGTGTTACGTATCTCTTTACCTGGTTGTATTATATCTATTTCTCTTTAATGTTAACCGTGAAAATGGCAGTCAAAAAATTTCTTCCTTTTATCTTAAAATTGTACAAGTTTGATTATTACAACTTTTAGCTTTTGTATAGATAATAATTTTGAGAAATTGTCTTTGATATATGAGTAATTTAAAAGATAAAATGAAAACATTATGTGATACTGAAAATGCTTCAGTTTACTCAGTCCGTAGCAATCTTATGATCAATATAAAATATTTAATTCTAAATGTCATCTCATCAGTTATGTCTTTATGCAAATTTAATTATATACATTATATACACACACATATATATATATATGTACATTGTGGAATGGCTAAATTGAGCTAATTTACAGAAGCCTTACCTCATACACATTAGTTTTTTTAAATAAGAACCCTTAAAATCTACTCTCAGCATTTTTTGAATACATAGTAAATACTTATTAACTAGAGTTGCTATGTTATACAATAATCTCTTGAATATTCCTCCTGTCTAACTGGAATTTTGTATCATTTGACCATCAACCCCCTCCTATCCTCTGTTAATTACATTTCTACTTCTTTCTTCTATCAGTTAAACTCTTTTGAGATTTTACATCTAAGTGACAATATGTGGTGTCTGTCTTTCTGGGACTGACTTATTTTGCTTAACTCAGGTTTTTCACATTTATCCATGTCATCACAAATGACAAGATGTCCATTTTTCATGGCTGAATAGTATTTCATTGCTCATATATACCACATTTCCTTTATTCATTTATTCATTGATGAACACACATTGATCCCATAGGTTGGCTGTTGTAGATAACGCTTCCATGATCATAGAAATGCAGGTATCTCTTCAACATACTGATTTTATACTTCGTTACTTTAGATATAATGTCCTTCTACTGTTCCAGGATCCCATCTATGATTCAATAACACATGTAATAATCATGTCTCTTAGGTTTATCATGGCTGTAAGTTTCTCATACTTTCCTGGATGATTTTGAGGAGTACTAGCCAGTTATTTTGTAGAATATCCCTCAAATGGGTTTGTTTGATGTTTTTCTCATTACTAGACTATAGTTATAGAGTTTGGAGAGGAAAATAATAGAGGAAATTGCAGTTCTCATCACATCATATCAAAGGAACATACTGTGAGCTGCAATTGTTACTCATGATATCGAACTTTATGATCTTGCGGAGGTAATATGGCCAGGTTTCTCCATAGTAACATTGATTGATCCTTTTTTCTTTTTTCATATTTTACTTTTTGGAGGGAAACCAGTATATAGCCCACATTTCAGAATTAGGAAGTTATGCTTCACTCCTTGAGAATGAACTGTCCACACAAATTGTTTGAAATTTTCTCAGTGGGTGATTTCTATCTTATTCCCTGTTTGTTTATCAGTATAAGCTAATGGGCATGTATTTCTTATTTTAGGTTTGTTATAGAATGAATGTTTCTGTCTCCCAAAATTCATATATTGAAGTCCTAATCCCTAACTGTATTTGAAGATTAGGACATCAAAAATGCCATTGATATTTAATAAGGTTATAGGGTGAACCTCAATCCCAATACGAATTTTTGTTGTGTCCTTTTAAGAAGAGGATGGTCAGGGGCGGTTGCTCACCCCTGTAATTCCAGCACTTTGGGAGGCCGAAGCGGGTAGATCTTGAGGTCAGGAGATTGAGACCATCCCAGCAAACAAGGTGAAACCCATCTCTACTAAAAATACAAAACATTAGCCAGGCATGGTGGCAGTTGTCCCAGCTACTCAGAAGGCTGAGGCAGGAGAATTGCTTGAATCTATGAGGTGGAAGTTGTGGTGATCTGAAATGTGCCACTGCACTGCAGCCTGGGTGACAGAGTGAGACTCCATCTCAAAAGAAAAACAAAAACAAATAAAAAGAAGAGAAAGTAAAGCAAAATCTCTCTCTTTCTCTCTCTCTCTCTCTCTCTCTCTCTCTCTGTACACAGAGAAAGGCCATTTGAGGACTGATATGGTTTGGCATGTCCCCACCCAAATCTCATCTTGAATTGTAGCTCTGATAATGTTCTTTGAGGAACCCAGTGGGAGATAGTTGAATCATGGGGGCTGTTTCCCCCATACTGTTCTCGTGGCAGTGAATAAGTCTCATGAGATCAGCTTGTTTTATAAGGGGTTTCAACTTTTGCTTGGCTCTCATTTGTCTTTTGCCTGCCACCAAGTAAGACATGCCTTTAGCCTTCCACCATGATTTTGAGGCCTCCCTAGCCACATGGAACTGCGAGTCCATTAAACTTTTTCTTTATAAATTACCGAGTCTCTGGTATGTCTTCATCAGCTGAGTGAAAATGGAGTAATACAAGGACACAGCAAAAAACAGCCATCAACAAGCCAGAAAGATGTTTCAGCAGAAAACAACTCTGCTGACACCTTGATCTGGGACTTCTAGCCTCCAGAATTATAAGAAAGTAAAGTTCTGTTGTTTCAATTACCCAGCCTGTGGTATATTGTTATAATACCCCAACCACACTAATACAGAATTTTAATCCAATACTATTTTATCAATATTGAGTTTCAAGTTATTCCATTTCTGGCCTTTGGGAGCTCTTTCAGTTGGCTCCTATGACTCTCTGACATATTCCTATTATTATATGAATGTGTGTATGCATTCATTTTATTTACTGGCAGTAGGAGATGTTGCAGAAACATCTTTGCTATTTCCTGCCCCAATCCCAGAACCACTTATTTTTCTATAGGGCCCTAATTTCTTTTATTGGAGAATGGTATTAGAAACAAGATTTCGGTGTAAGGTGTGCTCATTGATACTGAGAACATTTTTATGTTATTGAAACAAAATAAATTAAGTGATGATTTCATCTTATGTGAAGGGAAACGCTATTATCCATGAATCCTAGGTGATATGGGGACGTACTGTAACTGACTTTTAATATTTTGCTTTTCATACTAACTAGACAATCATTCATTGACAGATTGTTTTAAAATAAGACACTTCCAGCCTAAACAACTACAGTTTGTTTTCCTTACTATTCTTTAGTGTTTACTCTATGCTCCAACTGAGAAATTGTATAAAAATAATGTAAAACAATAGGTATTAAACATCCCCTTAAAATAATAAAAGCAATGAAGTATGTTGTCCATATTGGAATTTGTACTATCTCTTGGATTAAGAAGCTCAGAGTGTGTGATAGTAAGTCATTTCATTAGAGATAGCTTGCCACCTAAAATGGATCGACCAGAGAGACATAACATCTGAAAGTGAGCAAAGTGAGATAAACAAGAATCCTTTATTATATCATGATTAGTAAAACCAAAATACTTAAGCAACTTGTGGGACTCTTTAAAAATATCTATATCTATATCTAGGTCCATATCTCCATTTATTTATCTATCTATCTATACACATATGTAAGCATATCCACCTTTACACATCACATACATGTGGTATCAATCACTTTAAACTTTGCATGCAGGTACAAAAGCCTAATAAGTTTATCCCTTTGTACATCATAAACCATAGTAAACATAATTTTTAAATTATTATTATTTTTTAATTTTTGTAGCTGATGATACAGGAAGCTCTAGTCAGATAGGCCATCTTGATATTATTCCAAGAACCACTTTGTACAGGGTCAGATATAGCAATAAAGAAGGAGAAAAAAACTGTATCAAAGAAGATTGAATCAATAAAAGTTATAGCTTAAGAAGCATTTCATCTTAAAAATAATCTTCAAAAAACAGAGTATTTTGCCTCAAAAGTAGCAAAACGGAGAATGTATACACACTTCAGAGTATCTTTGGATCAGTACAGATATATCAATCATACTCAGAATGCTGTAAACACCACCCACTGTAAGTGAAAGCTAAATAAATAGATTACTGACTATGCAAATATATGATTACCAATTCATCACAATAGGCATATAACAGAAAAAACATAATCAATGTGCATTGGTGTTTTGTCTGTAGGCAGTGTCTTAATTACTGCAGAATAATGACAGATGATGAATCACGTTATGTATTCATTGTCCAGGACTGCTGTAACAAAGTGTTATATGATAGGTAGTTTAAATATCAAAAATTTATTGACTCATACTTCTAGAGGCTACAAGTTCATGTGTTAGCAGGGTTGATTCCTTGTTGAGAGTTATAGAAAAGAACCTGTTCTGTGCCACTCTGCTTACTTCTAGTGATTTTCTGGCAATCTTTCACATTCCTTGGCTTGCAGACACAGCTCTGACTTTACGTTCACATTGTGTCTACCTGTCTATATGTCTGTTACAATTTTTTAAGGACATTAGTTATATTAATTTATTCACACACTGCTAAGAAATACATACCCAAGACTGGATAATTTATAAAGGAAATGAGTTTAATTGACTCACAGTTCAGAATGGCTGGGGAGGCCTCAGAAAACTTACAATCATGGTGGAAAGAAAAGCAAACACATCCTTTCTCACATGTTACTCCATTCGTTATGCTGCTAATAAGAAAATACCCTAGACTAGGTAATTTATATTTTAAAAAAGAGTTTTTTTAATAAAAACTCTTGAGTCAGTTCCACATGGCTGAGGAGGCTGCAAATTCATGGCAGAAAATGAAGGAAGAGCAAAGACACACCTTACATGGCAGCAGGTAAGAGAGTGTGGGCAGGGAACTGCCCTTTAGAAAACCATCAGATTTTCACAAGTGAAAACCCCCCTCTATGATTCAATTCTTTGCCATTTGGTCCTTACATGACACAGGGATTATGGGAGCTATAATTCAAGATGAGATTTGGGTGAGGACACAGCATAACCATATTATTCTGCCCCTTGTCCCTCCCAAATCTCAAGTCATTACATTTCAAAACCAGCAATGCCTTCCCAACAGTCCTGCAAAGTCTTATTCATTTTAGCATTAACTCAAAAGTTCAGCCAAAAGTCTCATATCAAACAAGACATGTCCTGTCTATCTATGAGCCTGTAAAATAAAAAGCAAGTTAATTACTTCCTTGCTGCAATGGGGGGTACAGACTTTGGGTAAATACACCTGTCTCAAATTGAAGAAACTTGCAAAAATGAGGGGCTACAGGCCCCATGCAAGTCAAAAATCCAGCAGGGCAGTAAAATCTTAAAGCTCCAAAATGATCTCCTTTGACTCCATGTCTCACATCTAAGTCACATTGATTGAAGAGGACCAGTCCCATGATCTTGGGCCACTCCACCTCTATGGCTTTGCAGGGAATAGCCCTCTTCCTGGCTGTTTTAATGGGTTGGTGTTGAGTGTCTGCAGCTTTTCCAAGTGCACAGTGAAAGCTATCAGTGGATCTACCATTTTGGGATATGAAGGATGATGCTCCTCTTCTCATAGCTCTACTAGGCAGAGCCCAGTGGGGACTCTGTGTGGGAGCTCCAACCCCACATTTCCCTTGCACACTCCCCAGTCAGAGGTTCTCCATGAGGGTTGCACCCCTGCAGCCGACTTCTGACTGGATATTCAGGTATTTCCATACATTCTTTGAAATCTCGGCAGATTTTTGGCTCCCAAACCAGAGTCCCTGTCTTCTGTGTACCTGCAGGCCAACACTACATAAAAGCTACCAAAGCTTGGGACTTGCACTCTCTGAGGCAATGGCCTGAGCTGGACCTTGGCCCCTTCTACCCAAGGCTAGAGCATCTGGGATGCAGAACACCAAGTCCCAAGGATGCACACAGCAAGGGGATCTTGGACCAAGCCCAAGAAACCATTTTTTTTTCTCCTAGGTTTCCAGGTCTATGATGGGAGGGGCTGCCATGAAGGTCTCTGATATTCCCTGGAGACATTTTCCCTCTTGCCTTGGGAATTTGCCCTTGGCTCCTTGTTAAATATGGAGATTTTTGCAGCAGCTTGAATTTCTTCCCAGGAAATGGGTTTTTCTTTTCTGCTGCATGGTCAGGCTGCAAATTTTCCAAACTTTTATGCTCTAATTTCCTTTTAAACACATGTTCCAGTTTCAGATAATCTCTCTCTAGTTGGAAGTTCCACAGATCTCTAGGGCAGGGGTAAAATGCCACTAGTCTCTACATAAATAGAATAACCTTTACTCCAGTTCCCAAGAAGTTCCTTATCTCCATACGGGATTACCTCAGCCTAGACCTCATTGTCCATATAACTATCAGCATTTGGGCCATTCAACAAGTTTCTAGGAAGTTCCACACTTTCCCACATCTTCCTGTCTTCTTCTAAGTTCTCCAAGTGGTTCCAACCTCTGCCTGATGCCCAGTTCCAAAGTTGCTTCCAAATTTTTGAGTATCTTTACAGCAGTGCTCCACTCCCAGTACCAATTTACTGTATTAGTCCATTTTCATTCTGCTAATGAAGACATACCAGAGACTGTGTAATTTCGAAAACAAAAGAGGTTTAATGGACTCACAGATCCTCATGGATGGAGAGGCTTCACAATCATATGAAAAGGTGAAAGAGGAGCAATGGCACATCTTACATGGTGGCAGACAAAAAGATTGTGTACAGGGGAACTGCCCTTTCTAAAGCAATCAGGTCTCATGAGACTTATTCACTATCATGAGAACAGGAGGGATGCCCATGCCTGCTCCCATGATTCAATTACCTCTCACCAAGTCCCTCCTGTGACATGTGAGGATTATGGGAGATAGAACTCAAGATAAGATTTGGGTGGGGACACAGCCAAACCATATCACTAGTCATATAGATTAGGAATCACCCTACTCCAATGTGACCTTGTATAACATATTAAAGTTGCAGTGATTGTATTTTCAAATAAGTATTTTCTGAGGAACGAAGTATCAAAACTTCAACACATAAATTTGAGAGAACACAATTCAACACATAAGAGTTAGCTAATCCTGAAAGTGAATTCCTTTTAGAATTCCTTTTAGTCTCCTTATTGAGAAATTTTTAAGACGGTCACTCCAACAATCTGTTTTCATAGCATCATAGATTAAAAATTAATGAACTATTGAAACTATTTTGTTATATAAACTCTTTCTTTAGTTAAATAAGAGAGAATTGGGCAACTGGTCTGTTAGTTGACCTTTGGCACTTTTAACATTTTTATGCACAGACTTTTTTTCTTTTTAAAGGACTTTGTTTGCAAGTTGTTAGGGGTATTTATATGAACACAAATGTTAATGGACTATATATATTCTCTAGCCAGCTAAGATTTTAGTGAATTGTAATTCATGTCTAAAGAATATGTTTTAGGCTGGGCGCAGTGGCTCACACCTATAATCCCAGCACTTTAGGAGGCCGAAGTGGGTGGATCACGATGTCAAGAGTTGGAGACCATCCTGGTCAACAAGGTGAAACCCCGTCTCTACTAAAATACAAAAATTAGCTGGGCATGGTGGTGCATGCCTATAGTCCCAGCTACTCAGGAGGTTGAGGCAGGAGAATTGCTTGAACCCAGAAGGCGGAGGTTGTGGTGAGCCGAGATCATGCCATTGCACTCCAGTCTGGGTAACAAGAGTGAAACTCTGGCTCAAAAAAAATAAAAAGAATATATTTTGGATAAGAAAAAGGATTTTTTTTTTGTTATCAGGAAAAGCAGTCTCTAATTATCCCATACTTTTCAAAAAGATTAGTATTAACTTTTATTCAATTTTAAATATTTTCCTGTACCTAAATAATTACATTGCCTAATATATATCATGTAATCTTGCATAAATGCACAAGTGTGAATCTAGAAATTATAGTATATTTTAAAGGTCTAATATAAAAGACCTTAACATATTTTAAAAACTTTTAAAAATGATTCCAATTATTAAGAGGAAAGAGTGTTTGATTTTGTTGTGTGAAAATAACTGATGTGTTTCTTATATTACAGCTTTTCAAAAATTTTTACTAGATATTTATCAAGCCACTTCGTATTTTTCAGACTTTCTTTTTATTTATTTATTTTTTTGAGACGGAGTTTCGCTCTTGTTACCCAGGCTGGAGTGCAATGGCCTGTTCTCGGCTCGCTGCAACCTCCGCCTCCTGGGTTCAGGCAATTCTCCTGCCTCAGCCTCCTGAGTAGCTGGAAATTCAGGCATGCACCACCATGCCCAGCTAATTTTTTGTATTTTTAGTAGAGACGGGGTTTCACTATGTTGACCGGGATGGTCTCGATCTCTTGACCTCGTGATCCACCCGCCTTGACCAAAATATGTAGCAATATGTGTAATACTGAGTGTTTGTTAAAAGTGGCCAAAGGATAAGGAATTGAAAGAAGAAAATATAAAGACAGATAGGATGATGCCTTTGAATGAACATATGTGTGAATAATTGGGCTAATGCTGTGGAATATGCATTTACCAAGTTTGATTAAAGTTCTAGTGTTACACTCATGCTGAAATCTAAGTAATTTAAATGATTTACAAGAGGTTTGGGAAAGAATTGAAACAACGTGAAATATATTACAATTAGCAAGATTTAGATTTGCAAGTGTTATTGATTATAAGTTAGAAATAAAAATGTCAATCTCTGTCTTAAATATACATATGTACTCACTGTTTTTTTTTTTTCCAAAATGAATTTCAGGTACTTTGTGATAATCTGTTACATTTATTAATGCCAAGATCCCTCAAATTAGAGTCACGCTAGAATTTCTATGAAAAAAAATTAAAAGAAAGTGGTTTACGGTGGGTTCATCAATAAGGTAGATACAATCATATTTGATGTGTGAACCATATCTTCAACTCTAATCTTCAAACAATCCAACCTAAAATTTAAAAGTTTCATTAATTTTGTAACTAATTGTACCAAGTGTGTAAAAACATTATTTTTGGTACAAAATTCAGAAAAAAATAGACTCCTAGGACTTCCATATTATTTTCAAAAATATCTGTAGAGTTGGTATAGTCAATTTTATAGGACTATTAACTCCTCAAGTCAAAATATTTATTAATCATCTACTATATGAGAGACATTCTCTACTGGAGCTTATTATCATAGGATATGAGATCAACAAAAGTTTTTATTTATAGAATCTGAAATCAGTTTAACAGACAATACTGAAATTAAAGCTTATTATAAAGCAGTTTTACTAAAGAAATGTAGCAGATAGCACTTATGAGAGGTGTTTAGCTACATGAAGTCAGAATATTTTCAACACAAATCAGCTTTATACTGAAACTGCAGGTAATATCTAAGTGAAGGAGCCTGGGAGGTTATAAGATTGTTTCTGCACTTGAAAATAGCAGAAATTAGAGAGGAACTGCCTTGTAGGGAGATTGGAACTCGGTAACTCCTATTATCCCTTACAATTCCATGACATTATTATGTAAATAAAATTGTCTTTGGTGGAGGAGATAATATCCCAGGAACTTAAGCAGATTGCGTTCAAAAGTGTTGTACATTATTTCTTCATTGTCTTCACAACTGTATATGTTGTACACTTGTTGAGGCACGTGTTTATTATAGAACTATCACTGTTATGAATGCAGAACTACTAGGAGTTTGAGGATGAAGGTCATCAGGAAATCATGAGTCGTTATAAAATA
Organism: Leontopithecus rosalia; assembly: GCA_028533165.1. NCBI lineage: Eukaryota > Metazoa > Chordata > Mammalia > Primates > Cebidae > Leontopithecus > Leontopithecus rosalia. The sequence continues at coordinate 18,578,141 of CM052649.1, forward strand.
TAAGTATTACATTTTTGAGACTGAAGCGGGAACTGAGTTAGGTTAAAAATGATAACTGAAACCCATTTTCGAGGTAAGTGAGTCCAAAGCCCTGTAGTAAACCAGCATTCATGAAATACACCCAGGTATCAAGGTTCCGTTCTGCCTTTTCTTTAAGCATTGCTGTGCTGTTTATCATCAAGTTCTTCTGCCAGAAAGAAATAGGAAATCACAGCTGCCAGTTTGTACCCCGGGTTTAGAAGCTATTATTGAGATCCTAAAGGTCTGTTTCTACTTATCTACTTCCATAAATTATCAGCAAGATACAGCTTCTCAACTAAGAACATTTAGCATTCAGCTTTAGCATTCACTCTTAGATAGTGTGCCTAGGTGACTACCTGTTTTAACTCCGAAAATTTGCAAAATTCATCTCAGTGTGTGTGTGTGTGTGTGTGTGTGTGTGTGTGTGTGTGTTCACTTGACTGATTTCACACAAACATGAGGGATTGTATGTAAACACACACACACACATAATATGCATTGAGGGTTTACAATAAAAAGGTCAGAAAAACAGTCGTCACCTAACTTCTTCGACTTTTTATTTAGGAATCAATGTCTTCTTCTGTGGAGTGGCTCTTTTAGGTGCGTGGGGCAGGAAGCAAGAATAGTTCCTCTATTTTAAGAGTCTGGAAGGGGAAATGGTGAGCATTTGGTTCTTCATTGTCTTTACATCTATATACAATTATACATTTAGTGTGTTTTTCTTTGGAGATGGAGTTTCGCTCTTGTTACCCAGGCTGGAGTGCAATGGCGCGATCTCGGCTCACTGCAACCTCCGCCTCCTGGGTTCAGGCAATTCTCCTGCCTCAGCCTCTCCAGTAGCTGGGATTACTGGCGCGCGCCACCATGCCCAGCTAATTTTTTGTATTTTTAGTAGAGATGGGGTTTCACCATGTTGACCAGGATGGTCTCGATCTCCTGACCTCATGATCCACCCGCCTCGGCCTCCCAAAGTGCTGAGATTACAGGCGTGAGCCACGGCGCCCAGCCCAATATGTTTTTCAATAACATAAAAAATTAAAAATGGCAGCTGCCTTTAGTAAAATAGTAAACAAGTAAAGAGTATAGAAACAAGTTTCCTGGTTGATAAATATGCTTTATCTGGTCTTGAGGATATGTTCTGACATGCTGTGTGTGTGTGTGTGTGTGTGTGTGTGTGTGTGTGTGTGTGTGTATGTGTAGGCTTGTGTACTTTATTTAAGAGGTGTAATTTTGAAAACAATGTATTTAGCCCAGTGTCTCTTCAACTCTGTTCTGTGACTATACCCTTTCTTTTATTCCCCCATGAAAATCCCAGCAAACATCCTAAATTCATGAATTATTCTTATAGTAATTCTATGTCATAAACACAATGACCAAATGTGATTAGTTCCAGGTCATCAGCTCAAAACTGCTACCTTTTGAACTTCCCCTAACCTCTCAGCCATTTTTATGGCAGAAGTTTGCTATTGTAAAGGGAATTATAAATTAAAAATAGGAGGCTTAAGTACTATGTCGAAAATAAAGGAAGAGACTCCTCCTTCCCTTTCTAATGTTAGAACATTTACCTTAAGAAACCTATGATTGTAATATTTTTCTCTAATTCTTTGAAATTGTAAGAGTTTTCTCTAACTCTTTGAAATGTATGTAAATCTTTTTACAAGCTAAATAAGCTTCTCATCAGCTTTATGAGGCAGGGATATCTTTCTCAGACATAAGAACCATCTCTTTGAAATATAATCATCAAAGAAAATAATGGTCCTATTCCAGTTTCTGAGGGAGGGTAGGAGCCTAACTTAGGCATCCCTCTCTAAAGATATGGGAACTTAATTGTTCATTTGGATAAAGCCATTTAGGTAACACATGGTCACTCCAATTACCAGGTGAATTTAGGATGAACTGTGTGTGACAAAAGCTGCCGTCAAGTCTTTATAACATGTATGTACTTTGTGGTATCTGCATAGATGTATCTACAGGTAAGATTTCGTTCTGAATTTGCAGTGTCTTAGCAGACTGTCTCTGATGGTCATTCTTGCTTAATGTTTATTCAATAAGAAAACAATCTTCCTTATTTTCTGTCTTTGTGTATAAGTTTTCCAAATGGGCAGGGAATTTTGTTTTTAATTAATTTATCCAACAACATACATGGGCCCTTTGCACTGGGGAGAGTTGAGGCAGGATAATTTCTCTCTGTACCCTGGCAGATCTCTTTATCATTCAGCTTGTAAACTGTAAGACACACAGAGTAAATAGAGAAATAAGATAGATAAAAAGCTAGTACCTGGTGGGTCTAACAGCAAGATGTCTTCAGCTTGTCTAGTCTAGGTCAATAGTCAATGCTGACTTTTCTCTACTGGGAACCTTCAGTAATATTTGCTATAGGTTATGGCTCTAGCCAGACATTCATTATTCCATCCTAGTTTTAATTTATATTAGGTGTGTACTACATTCCTCATGGAATTCTAAGCACAGGGAATAAAACAATGAAGGAAACAGACATAACCCTTCCTTAATGTGTCTAACATTCTAATGTTAGATGCTAATGTGGACTAAGACAAAAATAATAATGAGAGGAAAGAAATAAGGTGAGTAGGTAGAATATGGCAATTCTAGTTTAGTAGCTAGCTTTCAACTTCAGTGTGGGTAAAGATAATACTCACTTCCTATATGCTATGAGATTCCTTTTAATCATTCCCTTTTATTTAAAGTAATTTCAATAGAATTCTGGTGTTAGAAACATCCAATCACAAAGACAGATGTAAATCACATGGGTCATATTAAAAGCAGATATAATGGAAGGGCAAGAAAGGAAGAAACTGGGTGTTTCCTCTCATTGATGTTGCACGAAAGCAATTTCCTTAATTAGGAAAGGAAGTTAATACATAAGTATTCAATGTTTTATATACATTGAGAAAGAATCAAGGTCCTGGAGGTATCCTTGTTATCCTACTAGGGCTCCTATAACAAAATCCACATGGACTGGGTGGCTTATAACAACAGAAATTTATTTCTTACACTTTTAGAACCTGGGAAGTTCAATATCTAGGCACCAGCAGATTTGGTATCTGGTGTGGGCCTGCTTTCTGGTTCAGGTTGCAACCAATGCAGAGAGATAGTCTGCAAGCAGCTCTCTTGTTCTGCCTCAATGTATAGGAGAAGAATTTTGACCCCTTTCCCTCTCCATTAGAAATATAGCACTGGAGTTCACTAGGTGTTCTATGATGTACACTGTAAGTGGAACGAAGAAATACGCATCAAACCCAATATAAGAAAAAAAAATTCACATAAGGAGGAGGAGTTTGGGCAGAGGCGACAGGACCTGTATGGTGCCCCGGACCTGCAGGGCCTCACCGTGGAGCATGCCATTGATTCCTTCCGAGAAGGTGAGACTATGGTCCTCACCCTCAAGGACAAAGGCGTACTGCAGGAGGAGGAGAAGGACGTGATGGTGAACATGAACCTGGTGGATAAGGAGAGGACAGAGGAAACGGGGAGCTGCGGAAGAAGCAGCCCGACTACCTGCCCTACGCAGAGGATGAGAGCGTGGATGACCTGATGCAGCAAAAACCGCACTCTATTCTGTCCAAGAAGAGCTTGAGAAGGAGCCGTGTACTCCGCCTGGAGCAGGGCGGCTCGGCAGATGGCCTGCGGGAGCTGGAGCTGGAGGAGATCCCGGCCAAGCTGCGGCTGCAGGCTCGGTCCCTGAGCTCGCTGGTGCCCAGGCTGGCCTCCGAGTACCTCACGCCTGAGGAGATGGTGACCTTTAAAAAGACCAAGCGTGGTGAAATCCCGTCTCTACTAAAAATACAAAAAATTAGCTGGGCATGGTGGCACGCGCCTGTAATCCCAGCTACTCGGGAGGCTGAGGCAGGAGAATTGCCTGAACCCAGGAGGTGGAGGTTGCGGTGAGCCGAGATCGCGCCATTGCCTGGGTAACAAGAGCGAAACTCCGTCTCAAAAAAAAAAAAAAAAAAAGACCAAGCGGAGGGTGAAGACAATCCTTAAGGAGAAGGAGGTACTAGTGCGGGCGGATGACCTGCTGCCTCCTGGGGACCAGACTCGGGATGGGGACTTCGGTTCCAGGCTGCGGGGCCGGGGTTGCCGCGTGTCCGTCGGGGAGGAGGAGAAGGAGCCCGTGCCTCAGCCCCCGCAATGGAACGACACCCAGAGGAGAACCTGGACCTCAGTGATGAGGAGGAGGGTGGAGCTCCGCCGAGGGGTCCCCGCAGGTCCCGGAGGAGGACCACGCGGAGCTGGAGCTGCAGAAGCAGCTGGAGACGGGGCCCCGCTGCCAGGGCTGCGAGAAGGTGGTGGAGATTGTGAAGGAACCGAGTCTCGACATCACGGCTGGGAGGAGGCTGCCGATCCCGAGCGGAAGGGGGCCACCGTGTTCAACGCCACGGGTGAGTTCTGCGGCACCTTGGGGGAGATCCCCACCTACTGGCCGGACGAGGAGCGCTGGGCCCACGGCGGCTCCGAATCTGACGGGGAGGAGAACGGTGGCTGGAGCACGGTGAGCCGGACAAGGGGAAGCAGCAGCAGATGTCTCTGCCTCCTCCACCGCAGTCCTGGACGAGGAGCCGATGCAAATAAGGGGCTGGCGGCTGCCCTGCTCCAGTGTCAGAACAAAGGGCTGCTGGAGGCCACAGTGCAGATGGTGGCCCGTGTCAAGGCCCGCAACAAGTCGCTGCCCTCAGCCGTGCACTGCATCGAGGATAAGATGGCCATGCATGAGAAGTACGGCCGGCGGGAGGAGGACCTAGGCTTCAGGCAGGACTTCAGTGAGAAGGACGGCTGCAAACCTGATGTTAAAACTGAGTATGTGGGTGAGACGGGCCGGAAACTCACGCCCAGGGAGGCCTTCCGCAGCTGTCCCACCGTTTCAACCGCAAGGGCTCAGGCAAGGTGAAGACGGAGCGGTGGATGAAGCTGGAGGACAAGGCGCTCCTGAGGAAGATGAGGTCCAGCGACACGACTCAGCAAAGGCTCGGAGAGCTCATATCTCCGTGTAAAACATGTTCCAGGCTCATGTCACACCCTTAAGCAGCCATCCAAGGATGGACTAGCTGTGCATGAATGCCCTTCCCAACAACTATGGGTTAGAACTTCAATGTGTGAATGGGGTGGGGACACAATTCAGCTCACAACAGCTGGTGAGAAATATTACATATATAACAATTCACAATTGTTGCTTGTCTCTACAGTATGACATACTTCCCTTTAGGTTGAGAATACTGCTACTTAATCTTCACCTTGGCCATGAGATTTTATTGTTCAATGGAGTGGCATAGATGAAATATGCTGCCTGCCCAATCAAAACCTTTTAATTCACTCATGTGTTCTGCCTCTTGAAGTTCTGCTCTCTGCCATGCATACACTCCTCTATCCGAGTTCTTCCTTCAGCAGCACTCTGGAACAATAAGGTTTGTGAAGAAAAGCAGTGCTGGCAGAACTCAACAAAATCTAATCTGTAGCCATCGTTTAATCCAAGTGATAGAAACATACTTGTTTCTGTCAGTCTTAAAGTATTGGTGTCTTTTGTTTCCACGGTCAGAGTTGCCTAACAGTGAGATGGATACAAAAATGGGGAGCTGTCACAGCAAACATAGTTGCTGTCACAGCTCAAATATATAGCGTACGCTTTGGTATAAATTAGCAAGAAAAGGCCATTCAGATTTTTAAGATGTCAACTCATATTATGTATTGTAAAATCTTTGCATATGACTAAAATCTGTAACAACTTGGAAGGCAGATACTGTCGAATAAATTCGTGGTTTTGGATAATAAGGTTTTACACAAAATAGAACACTGGTAGCATTAGTTGATTATTATTAGCTGCCTTTGATAAATAGTATAAAAATTAGTTTAACTCAGAAAGAAAGGCATTTTTGTAATCTGGATTAAAAAAGAAATTGAGACCGGGTGCGATGGCTCACGCCTGTAATCCCAGCACTTTGGGAGGCCGAGGCGGGTGGATCATGAAGTCAAGAGATCGAGACCATCCTGGTCAACATGGTGAAACCCTGTCTCTACTAAAAATACAAAAAATTAGCGGGGCATGGTGGCGCGTGCCTGTAATCCCAGCTACTCAGGAGGCTGAGACAGGAGAATTGCCTGAACCCAGGAGGCGGAGGTTGTGGTGAGCCGAGATCGCGCCATTACACTCCAGCCTGGGTAACAAAAGTGAAACTCTGTCTCAAATAAAAAAAAAAGAAAGAAAGAAAGAAAGAAAGAAAGAAATTGACAGGATGTAGACAATCAGGACTAGAAAGACAGATTTGAACATATACTTCTTGTCAATTCTAGGTAGTAAAAGATTTTTAAAAATATCAAAAATGTGATCATCACATCCTTTATTTAAATATCTGATTGGATTAATGTTGCTCTTTAAAATTCTCTTCAAACACAAAGGCTCCAGGAAGAAACAACAGCAAAGATACTACCTCATGGGATTTTGAGGAGCTAAAAATATCTCTAATCATATATAGAGAGGCACTGTGGCTATAAGCAACTACAGCTAATTGTATTCAATTATTGAAAGAAAGATTGTTTCTAGGTTTTATTGCCTAACATATCTGAAGATTAACTGGGTGTGCTGGTGCATACCTTTAGTCTCAGCTACTCTGGTGGCTGAGGTGGGAGGGTCACTTGAACCAGAAATGTGGAGGTTGCAGTAAGGCGAGATCATCTCACTGCAGTCCAGACTGGGTGACAGAGGGAGATATCAACTCAAAAAAAAAAAATTAACTATCCATGGTTTGAAAAAATGGCTGCAAAGGCTCTCAAATAACTAGGTACAGGAAGCATGTTTAGAAAAATGTATCCTTCCTTTCTCTTTAAATATACCCAAGGAGACTGATAAAAAATAAATCACTCCATACAGGACTGAGTTAGGAGCCACAGAGACCAATGCTCCAGGGGGCTCCTTCTAGGATGAACAGGAACCTATGCAAAGACTATTTTATTTATCAATAATATAACTTCTGCCAGATTTTCAAAACTGCTATTCACACATGACCTGTAATGTCTGCTACTTTCTTCTTTCCAAATGTGAGAATTTGAGAATATATGTGGTTGTCTTGTTCTTGTTTAACCATTCTATGTGCTCTCTCTATGTGTGTGTGGTGGGGGGAGGAGGGGAGAGAGAGATTGGAGGAAACTGATACCTGATCCTTTCAGATAAGACATCTTAGATCATGTGTAGTTGCAGCCCAACCTGATGCAGGTCGTAAGGCCACTAATTTGAGTTTGATGGAATAACTGGAGGAAGCTTTCCTTCTCTCTGACTCTTTCCCTCTCTCTCTCTCAGCTGCTTCTCTGGACAAACACCTGCAGAAAGATGGGCAGGGAGATGCTGTCTGCAGTTACCGGGCATGCGGGCCTGGCTGGCTGCTGTTGGGCTTGACCACTTAGTGGCCATTTGTATAGTAGTGGGGGTTGGGGTGGCGGAGCAGGCGGGCACTGTCTGTGGGCCTTTTGCTCCTTTCTGGCTGGGAACTGGGACCGGGGAGTGCAGTGGCCTGGCATAGCCCAGCAAGCCTCTCCAGCATTCCCTAGTTGGAGACAGCAGTGAAACAAAGGGGCCCAGGGTATATACATGGTCCCCGCCTCATGCAGGAATGGAATGCTACTGGGTGGGGCACAGTTCCAGGACTCACACAGCCTGCCCAGACGACTTTTAAAATCACAGCGGCCCACAGTTTTTTTCTTTCAGCCAGCTGTGAGAAGACAGGGACTGGATGAAAAGAAACAGCCTCTGGCTGTGGGTCCCGCCCAGTTTTTGGCCAACACCGGGGTTCAAATTCCAGGCAAGGTGAACCATACCACTTCAGGGTGCAGCATGCTCAATCAAATAAGGCTTATGAAAGCTTTCTGCCTTGCTATCATACAAATCCTGTTAGCACACTTGGTTAAGGTGTAGGGCTGGCAGCTGCAGGGCTATTGGTTCAAGTACCTTGTGGAACTCTCTTTTTCCTCCAAGCTCAAGTTTTCCACACTGATTCTGTTTTTAACAAATTTTCTCACAAAGCTCTTTAGTCATAATAACCTGGGAGGCTTATGTGACATATAGCAGAGTATTTCAGTCTTTTGTAATCCTACGGTGAGAACAATTACCTATAACATACATTTTAAATTTTTTTAAAAAGATAAATAGTGGATAAGAAATTCTGAACAGAGTGAGGTGGTTTGATAGAATATCAGCCATGGAAGGAATGTTCATAAGGACAAGATGTTTGTTTGCATAAGGATAAAGATAAGAAAATCTTAGGTGAATGTATTAACATTGGAAAAGAAAGACACTGACTTGACCATCCTTGACATCACTGGTTGTTGAAAGGAAAGCTCTTAGGGATTAGAATGCTGGTAGGATATAGTCCATTCTGTGTCCAACTGAATATAGTTGACAAGCTGAGCTGGTGTCCTTAAAATTGAGCTTTCCTCAGAGTATTACCAAGTATAACTAAGCTGTATCCAGAAACAATGACCTCATGGGAAATGGAAGTGTATCACAGACTCTGACAGAGATGATGCAAAGACATCTTCAATTCAACGGACACTGAAAATACCAGGAAGAACAACTAGTCCATGATAATGTCACAGTAAACTTTAGTGTTGTGATAGGAGTGAGGCTAACTTGTAATGGAAGAAAGAATTAGAAAATTATGACAGAGTAAATGCAAATCTTTAATAAAATATGGTTGAATAGATCCTTTGCTATGTAAGAGTCTGTGTGATAGCCAATTGTAATTCCTTAAGTGTATTAGTTTATTTGAATAAACTACTCCAATGAGGCAAAAGCCTACTTAGAAAGTACCTTGTTTTATATTAAAATAGAAAAGCAGAAAATAAAGAAGATGGCCAAATAGGAACAGCTCTGGAGTGCAGTTCCCAGCAAGAACAATGTGTAGGGTGAGTAATAACCAAATTTCCAAATGAGTTTTCACTGCCCACAGACCAGGAGATTCCTGGGCCGAAAAGCACTGTGAGTTTCCAGCATGGCTGTTTCAGATGGTGCCATGGATTTCAGCACAGAAACTCACACAAATCTGGTCAACCATTTCGACTGGCACCTGGAAAGCCTGGGAGACAGAGCTGCCCATTCAACTGAAAGGGGTGGAGCTGAGACAGGGAGCCAGGTGATCTGGCTTGTGGGTCCCACCCCCACTAAACGAGCAATCTGAAATGCTCTGGATTGAGAGTTTCACAGCAAGTGCAGCTGGACCTGAGACGGTCCAACTCAGTGGGGGGAAGGGCATCCACTACTACCCAGGCAGTCCGCCACTACTGAAGCAGTCCACCAATATCAAGGCAGTTCTAACTGTACCTCTGTAAACAACACTGCAAGGAAGTTCACCCAGCAGCTGGGCAGAGCCTGAGGCAGCTCAGCAACACCTCTGCTGGCAGACTGTGACTAGACTACCTCCTTGCTTGGCAGGGCATCTCTGAACAAAGGCAGCAGCACCTCAGGAACTTATAAATAAAGCTCCATCTTCCTAGGACAGAACACCTGGGAAAAGGGGCGGTTATGAATTTTGCTGCAGCAGACTTAAACGTACCCGCCCAGCAGCTCTGCATGGAACCATGGAGATCCCAGCACAGCACTTGGTCTCCTATAAGAAATGGACTGTCTCCTCAAGCATCTCCCCCACCCCCATATATCCAAAGAGACACCTCATAAATGAGAGCTCAGGGGGACATCTGGCAGGTACTCTTCTGGGACGAAGATAACAGAAGAGGAACTGGCAGCAACTCTTACTGTTCTGCAGCTCTTGTGGGTGATTCCCAGGCAAGCAGGGGCTGGAGTGGACCTCCAGAAATCCTGCAGCAGAGAAGTCTGCTAGAAGGAAAACTAAGAAACAGAAAGAAATAGCTTCAACATCAACAAAAAGGATGTTCACTCAGAGACCCCATCTGAAAGTCACAAACTACAAAGGCCACAGGTAGATAAATCCATGAAGACGGGAAGAAACCAGCACAAAAAGGATGGAAACACCCCAAACCAGAATGTCTCTCCTCTTCCAAGGGATCACAACTCCTCAGTAACAAGGGAACAAAGCTGGATGGAGAATGAGTCTGATGAATTGACAGAAACAGGCTTCAGAAGATGGGTAATAACAGACTTCTCTGAGCTAAAAGAACATGTGGTAACCCAATGCAAAGAACCTAAGAACCTTGAAAAAAGGTCGGATGAAATGCTAACAAGAATAAACAGCTTAGAGAAGAATATAAATGACTTAATGGAGCTGAAAAACACAACACGAGAACAACTTGATGAAATAAAATGAGAAGGCAAGATCAGAGGAAAAAGAGTGCAAAGAAATGAACAAAGCCTCCAAGAAATATGGGATTATGTGAAAAGACCTAATCTACTTTAGATAGGTGTACCTGAATGTGACGGAGAATATGAATCCAAGCTGGAAAACACTCTTCAGTATATTATCCAGGAGAACTTCCACAACCTAGCAAGGCAGGTGACCATTCAAGTCCAGGAAATACAGAAAACACCACAGAGATATTCCTCAAGAAGAGCAACCCCAAAGCACATAATCATCAGATTCACCAGAGTTGAAGGGAAGGAAAAAATGCTAAGGGCAGCCAGAGAGAAAGGTCGGGTTATCCACAAAAAAAAAAAAAGTCCATCAGACTCACAGCAGATCTCTCAGCAGAAACCCTGCAAGCCAGAAGAGAGTGGGGGGCCAATATTCAACATCCTTCAAGAAAGAACTTTCAGCCTAGAATTTCATATACAGCAAAACTAAACTTCATAAGTGAAAGAGAAATAAAATCCTTTATAAACAAGCAATTGCTGAGAGATTTTTGTCACCACCATGTCTGTCAAACAAGAGCTCCTGAAAGAAGCACTAAACAAGGAAAGTAACAACCAGTACCAGCCACTCCAAAAATGTACCAAATGGTAAAGACCATCAACACAATGAAGAAAATGTGTTAATCAATGGGCAAAACATCCAGCTAGCATCAAAATGGCAGGCTTAAATTTCACACATAACAATATTAACCCTAAATGTAAATGGGCTAAATGCACCAATCAAAAGACACAGACCAGTGAATTGGATAAAAAGTCAAGACTCATTGGTGTACTGTATTCAGGAAACCCATCTCACCTGCAAGGACACACATAGGCTAAAATTATATGGATGGAGGAAGCTTTATCAAGCAAATGGAGAGCAAAAAAAAAAAAAGCAGGAGTTACAATCTAAGTCTCTGATAATATGGACTTTAAACCAACAAAAATCAAAAAAGACAAAGAAGGGGCACCCCATACAGGGGCACCCAGATACATAAAGCAAGTTCTTAACAACCTACAAAGAGACTTAGACTCCCACACAATAATAGTGAGAGACTTTAACACTCCACTGTCAATATTAGACAGACCAAAGAGACAGAAAATTAACAAGGATATCCAGGACTTGAAATCAGATCTGGACCAAGCAAACCTAGTAGACACCTACAGAACCCTCCACCCCAAGTCTGCAGACTATACATTCTTGTCAGCAGCACATCACACCTACTCTAAAATTGACCATTTAATTGGAAGCAAATCACTCCTCAGCAAATGCAAAAGAATGGAAATCATAACAAGCAGTCTTTCAGATCACAGTAATCAATTTAGAACTCAGGAGTAAGAAACTCACTTGGAACTGCACAACTTCGTTGAAACTGAACTGGCTCCTGAATGTCAACCCGATAAACAATGAAATGAAGACAGAAATAAAGATGTTCTTCGAAACCAATGAGAACGAAGGCACAATGTACCAGAATCTCTGGGACACATTTAAAGCAGTGTCTAGAGGGAAATTTATAGCAATAAATGCCCACATGAGAAGTGAGGAAAGATCTAAAATCGACACCCTATCATCAAAATTGAAAGACCTAGAGGAACAAGATAAAAAAAACTCAAAAGCTAGCAGGAGACAAGAAATAACTAATATTAGAGCAAAACTGAAGGAGATAGAGACACAAAAAAACAATAAATCCAGGAGTTGGTTTTTTGAAAAGATCAACAAAATAGACCACTAGCCAGATTAATAAAAAAAGAAAAGGGAGAAGAATCAAATAAATGCCATAAAAACAATAAAGGGGATATCACCACTGATTCCACAGAAATACAAACCACCATCAGAGATTACTACAAACAACTCTATGCACATAAACAAGTAAACATGGAATAGGTGGATAAATGCATGGGCACTTACACGCTCCCAAGATTAAACCAGAACAAAGTTGAAACCTTGAACAGATCAGTAACAAGAGCTGAAGTCCAGGCAGTAATTAATAGCCTATCAACCAAAAAAAGTCCAGGTCCAGACAGGTTCACAGCTGAATTCTAGCAGATGTACAAAGAGAAGCTGGTACCACTCCTTCTGAAACTATCCCAAACAATCCAAAAAGAGGGAATCCTTCCCAAATCATTTTATGATACCATCATCCTGTTACCAAAACTTTGCAGAGACTCAAAAAATATATATGTGAAAACTTCAGGCCAATATCCATGATGAACATAGATGCAAAAATCTTCAATAAGTTACTGGCAAACCAATTGCAGCAGCACATAAAAATCTTATTAATTACCATCAAGTAGGCTTCATCCCGGGGATGCAAAGCTGGTTCAACATACACAAGTCTATAAGTGTAATCCACCATACAAACAGAACCAAAGACAAAAACCACATGATAGCTCAATAGATGTAGAGAAGGGCTTTGACAAAATTCAACAGCCCTTTATGCTAAAAACTCTCAATAGACTAAGTATTGAAGGGATGTATCTCAAAATAATAAAAGCTATTTTTGACAAATCCACAGCCAACATCATACTGAATGGATGCCCTCTCTCACCACTCCTATTCATTATAGTATTGGAAGTTGTAGCCAGAACAATCAGGCAAGAAAAAAACATAAATAAAGGGTATTAAATTAGGAAAGGAGGAAGTCAAATAGTCTCTATTTGCAGGAGACATGATTGTATATTTAGAAGACCCCAACATCTCAGCCCAAAATCTCCTTAAACTGATAAGCAACTTCAGCAAAGTCTCAGGATACAAAAAAGTGTGCAGAAATCACAAGCATTCCTATACACCAATAACAGCCTAACAGAGAACCAAATCAAGCATCAACACCCATTCACAATTTCTACAAAGAGAATAAAATACCTAGAAATACAACTAGCAAAGGATGTAAAGGAACTTTTCAATGAGAACCACAAACCACTGCTCAAGGAAATAAGAGAGGACACAAGCAGATGGAAGAATATTACATGCTCATGGTTAGGAAGAATGAATACTGTGAAAATGGCCATACCACCCAAAGTAATTTATAGATTCAATGTTATCCCTATCAAGCTACCAATGACCTTCTTCACAGAACTGGAAAAAACCACCTTAAACTTCATATGGAACCAAAAGAGAGCCCACATAGCCAAGACAATCCTAAGCAAAAGGAACAAAGCTGGAGGTATCACACTACCGGCTTCCAACTATACTACAAGGCTACAGTAATCAAATCAGCATGGTACTGATACCAAAACAGAGATATAGACCAATGGTACAGAACAGAGGCCTTGGAGGGAATGCCACACATCTACAACCATCTAATCTTTGACAAAACTGACAAAAAATATCAATGGGGAAAAGATTCCCTGTTTAATAAATGGTATTGGGAAAACTGGCTATCCATGTGCAGAAAGCAGAAACTGGACCCCTTCCTGAGACCTTACACTAAAATTACCTCCAGATGGACTAAAGGCTTAAACATAAGCCCTAACACCATAAAAACCCTAGAAGAAAACCTAGGCAAAACCATTTAGGACATAGGTGTAGGCAAGGACTTCATGACTAAAACACCAAAAGCATTGGCAACAAAACCCAAAATAGACAAATGGGATATAATTAAACTCCAGAGTTTCTGGACAGCAAAAGAAACAATCATTAGAGTGAACCAGCAACCAACAGAATGAGAAAAAAATTTTGCAATCTACCCATCTGACAACGGGCTAATATCTATAATCTACAAAGAACTAAAACAGATTTGTAAGGAAAGAACAAACAAACTCATTCAAAAGTGGGGAAGGATAGGAACAGACACACTTTTCAAAAGAAGACATATATGAAGCCAACAAACATGAAAAAAATGCTCATCATCACTGGTTACTGGAGAAATGCAAATCAAAACCATATTGAGATACCACCTCATGCCAGTTAGAACTGTGATCATTAAAAAATTTGGAGACAACAGATGCTGCAGAGGATGTGGAGAAATAGGAACACTTTTACACTGTTGGTGGGAGTGTAAATTAGTTCAACCATTGTGGAAGACAGTGTGGTACTTCCTCAAGGACCTAGGTATAGAAATTCCATTTGACCCAGCAATCCCGTTACTGGATAAATACCCAAAGGATTATAAATCATTCTAAGCACACATGCACATGTATGTTCACTGCAGCACTGTTTACAATAGCAAAGACATGGAACCAACCCAAATGTCCATTGATGATAGACTGGACAAGGAAAATACGGCACATATACATCATGGAATACTATGCAGCCATAGGAAACAAAGAATTCTTGTCCTTTGTAGGAACATGAATGAATCTGGAAACCATCATTCTCAACAAACTAACACAAGAACAGAAAATCAAACACTACATGTTCTCACTCATAGGCGGGTGTTGAACAATGAGAATGCATGGACACAGGGAGGGGAGTATTATACACTGGTGTCTGTTGAGGGGGTTGGGGAGGGACAGTGGGCAGTCAGGGGGTTGGGGAGGGATAAAATGGGGAGATATGCCAAATGTGGGTGACAAGGGGATGGAGGCAGCAAACTACATTGCCATGTATGTACCTATGCAAGAGTCCCACATGATCTGCACATGTACCCCAGAACCTAAAGTACAATTGAAAAAAAATAGAAAAGCAAATCTAAGTCTGTTAACAGGAAGATTTAGGTAATATTTAAAGCATTTAAACTTCTATATATTTGAAACTAATAACTAGTTTGTATTTACCATGATTATATTTTAATATTCATAAAGATAGGTTCATCAAAATATTAAACCTTGAATATTTTAGAATAAAGTGTCTGAGGAGGTGACTTACTGTTATCATTGGAAACTAATATTCATCTTTGAATGTATTTTTTATTAAAATATAAGATAATTATACTAGACAGCATAAGTTGCTTTCATCTTTTAAAGATATATATATCTAAAATATATTTTAAACTATTTATTGAGATATAATTTTTATAACATAAAATTCACCTGTTTTGAATATACAATTCAATGATTTTCTGTATATTTTCAAAGTCGTTCGATCATTAATTCATTCTAATTCCGAACATTTTCATCACCCCAAAAATATGTTTTGTGCTGATTAACAATCATGTTCTTCCCTAACACCACTCCTTCAACTCCTCAAAACGATGCCTTTATATTCTGCTTTTGTAGATTTTTCAATTCTAGAAATTGTATACAAAACAAATTACAAGGATTTTTGTCTTCAGTGACTATCTCCTTTCACATGCCTTAATGTTGCAGCATGCATACATCCATCATTCATTTTTATTGATAAATATTAACCTATTATGTGACAATATTACATTTTATTTGTGTATTAATCAATTGGTATATAGTTGAGCTATTTCTATTTCTTGACAGTTAAGAAAAATGCTGCTATAAGCATTTGTATGAAAGTTTTGTTTAGATATATGTTTTGATTTGTCTTGGGTAAATACCTAGGAGTGAAATTTCTGGTTCATATTATTATCTCTCTGTTTACCAAAAATATATTCTTATGAGTCAATTGGCTTTCTGTAAAACTACAGAAAAATAAAACTTCCAAAACTCATCTTCCAAAACATCTGCAGAATAATGTTTAAGAAACTTTATAATGTAAACATTTTTAGTCATCCAGAATAATCATGATCTACTTTTGAAACTGAAAAAAAAACTCGGATATTCTGAGTTTCAAATTTTAAGATGATGGCTTCTGACAAACGCACATTTTTGTCAAAATAGCATTTGTACTTACTGTGGGTTCTCTGAAAACCTAAATGACAAAAATGATCACGTAAGGTAGTAATTTTGGAATTTTTTGGCTGAGTGCTCCTGAGTCTATTGGCACCCAACAGTGAGGAAAATTATTTATAAACAGCCTTATTATGTGCTACACCAAAGTTTTGTATTGCCTCAAACTTTAAAAGATATGTCAAAAGTGTTGTGACTAAAATTGTATATTCTTTATCACTTTTACCAAATTCAGTTTCAACGTTTGCTTTTACTTTCTCATAAAATCAATCTCATTATATTTATATTACACTTTTTGTAAATTATTCTGATTTCTTAAAGAGTCTCTTGAATTAATATATACATTAACAAAGCCTAAACTTCTAAAAATACTCATAAATTTAAGGGCATTATAAAATAAGTCTCTTAAAATTAGAAACTTTAAAATAATTTCACTTTTACTGAAAAGTATAATTTTACTACAAACTAATTTTTATGTAGTTGTGTTATAAATAAGAAGTATAACTGCCCTCTAACCAGAGTCCAAAGCATTAAATAACTACAGATTAAGGCAACTGCGAATAGATACTGGTTACTTACTTTGATTAATTATTTTTTAAAAGGTCAGATCTCCCTTTATAGTTTTCTCTTTTTAATTTCAGTAAACTGATATAACACTAGTAATGGGAAGAGAGAAAAATAATATTTATTTAATTTCTCCATGTTTGTCACATTAAAATACTTATTGCTATTATGAGAAACGGAAATCTCAGCCTGACACAGTGGCTCACGCCTGTAATCCCAGCACTTTAGGAGGATTAGGTGGGTGGATCATGAAGTCAGGGGTTTGAGACCAGACTGGCCAACATGGTGAAACCCCATCTTTACTTAAAAATACAAAAAATTAGCTGGGCTTGGTGGCGGGTGCCTGTAATCCCAGCTACTTGGGAGGCTGAGGCAGGATAATCACTTGAACCTGGGAGGCGGAGGTTGCAGTGAACCAAGAGCAGGCTATTGCACTCCAGCCTGGGTGACAGAGCAAGTCTCAAAAAAAAAAAAAGAGAAACAATCTCACAAAGTTATATTCAACATTAGCCCAGTTTTCCAAGTGCATAAATACTTGTGACAGAGAAATATTACCTTCCTTACTTAATGCCACACAACTGTTAACCAATATGGTTGACGTTTTCACTCAGAATAATCTAACACCAAAGCTCCTATACTCTTCGACACACCAGGGGTTCTCTGAATTGAATTTATCCATGTAGTCAACATGCTGAGTGCACAGTTTTATCCTAGGTGCCAGGTTTACAAAATACAATAGAACAGTTTCCACTAAGAAAAGATTACAGTCAACTGGGTGGGAGGGAAGTCATTATTACATTTCATTACAATAGAGAATGGCAAGTGTAAATTTTAGTCATATAGACATGGGATAAAAGATGTGAATGACTACAATTAGTTTTACAGAGAAAAGGTTGAGGGGCATTCCTTTTGTAGAAACTGATGAGTGATAATAAAAATTGAAAATGGCAGATAATCACACAGAAGAAATTTAACGGAAAACCTGGAGGAAATAAACAGCGATGTATACAGAACGATGGTAGGAGGTTCAGAATCAAGGGGCCATGCACTGTAATATAATTAATTTTAATTATAGATATTATACTCCTTTATGCTCATCAATTTTTTCTTGTTTCCTAACACATGACCACACACACACACACACACACACACACAAAACCTGCATTCTAAAACAGATGTTTTAATCTTACATACATGAGCATGGGAATGTCAGAATCAGGAATGCCTTGACAATATTTTCTTAATGTACATTTTATTTCCTTTGAAAAGCATGAACAAGATTTCCAGAAGTGCTTGTGACCCAACTCTGACCCAGCCTTCTGATTCTACTTTGAGGAATCCACAAACTATGTCAGTTTATATATTTATCTATTCATTTATTCATATATTTATTAAGAGCATAAATATTCCAAGTATGCTTGAACACCTGAAAATTATAAAATGGTTCACTCTAAAATTATTTTTTTTATCTTAGAGCAAAAGGCTTTTTACTTCAGGGAATGCTAAATTCTTCCGACTTGTTTTTTCTTTCTCTTTTGGAATCTGGCAATTTCTACTGACTGTCATTGAGATTGCAGTAATTAGCCTTCTTTTATTGCAGAACAGATGTTCTAAGTGCTGGGCTCATTCGACATGGGTTAGGACTGAGATATCACAGATGTTATAGTTTAATTCTGGTTAGGTCAGAAAGCTTTATCATTATCCATTCAAAATTTTGGTAAAATATAATTAAAAAATACACATCTCCAATTAAGTTTTGCTTAATTGAGTTTTACTTAGTCAATCTCCCATTGTCACCAATGGTAGCATGGGCTGTAGTTTGATAAGTTAATATTCATTTCAATGGTCACAATCTGAGGAGTTTCCTTTGTATAAATCATTATCATTACTGATTGATTTTTATTATGATACTGAGAGCAGCTGATTGAAAACAACAGGAAAAAAAATCTGTATTACTATTTATTTCCAGAAAATAGACACTTTGAGAACCTTTTTATGTAACCGAAGTTTTCTGAATTATTTCCTAATACTCAAGAAAATAGTGAAACATTTCAATTTCTGAAAACCTATATTGTTCTCACACCTCTATTCAGCTTCCTAAATCAGAGAAAAGCCTACATTTAATTTTGTAGAGTGCCAAATTCACCTCCAACTTGCTCAATAGGCCTGTTCATATGAGGATCTTCCACAAACTGATTAATTTCCATCTATAAACAAAAGTAATAGCCAACAGCTTTGACTTAGAACATTCCCAACCTACATACATTAATGCGATCTGATTTAGTCATTAGGATTGTTAAATTAATTGAATTGACTTCGAAATTTTATGGTTATTTCAGTCTTAATCAGTGAATCAGATCTTATCAATCTGTGACAAGCAGCTATTACTATAGCCAAAGGAACAATTCTGTGTCTGTTAAGGAAGGGTTACCTTGATCATTCTACAAACATTTTAGCTAGGCAGCACTAGCTTAGTATATCTGTTCATATAATAGAAATAGGAAATGCATAATATAATTATTTCCCCTATAAGGAGAGATAGTAGATACAGCTGGGTCAAATGTTCTGTGAGCCCATTTGAGTGTGATATTTGAATACTGTTCATGTTGACAATAACAATGATGGCCACTGGTAAGAAAAATTGTTACCTGTTATGAAGTAAACTACTAAAAAATGTTCTAAATTGTCCAGAGATGAGGAGTGAGGTTGTAACAGCATTGCTTGGGAAGCATTCTAAAATGCTTGCCCTTTCTTTCACCTCTCCCCTTCCCACGCTCTTGATAGTTCTTCAAGCTATACTGGAATTTTGGACACTGATTGTTTCAGATATTAGTTGGCTTGTATATGTCCTAACTTCATCTTATGTATTAGTCCATTCTCACACTGCTAATAAAGACATACTCAAGACGAGGTAATTTATAAAGGAAAAAGGTTTAATTGACTCACAGTTCAGCATGGCTGGGAAGCCTCAGGAAACTTACAATCGTGTCTTTCTTCACATCGTGGTATCGTGAAGTATCAAGTAAAAGAAGAAAAAGCATCTTCTAAAACTATCAGATCTTGTGAGCACTCACTCACTGTCACAAGAACAGCATTAGGGTAACTGTCCCCATGATTGAATTACCTCACACCAGGTCCTTCCCACAACACGTGGGGATTATGAGAACTTGAGAACTACAATTCAAGATGAGATTTGGGGGTACGGCACAGCCAAACCATATCATTTTGTCCCCTAATATTACTCTGATAAATGAAGGGAGAGAATCTATTCTTCATTTTGTGAGGACATGGTGGATTGGTCATTTCTTCACTTCCACCTCACCACGGAGTGAGGATCTGTGGTGAGAAGCATTGGTGAAAAGATGGATAGTTAATTGCAAAATATTCTCCAGAGCCTCTGGAATAACCAGAGAATAGTTATATTTAGCTTGAGACATAGTCTTTACTTATGTTTGCTACTTTACACCAATTATTCTGCTCCCACAACCATCACCACTGCTTACACATATATGCACATCTTTTGACATACCCTCTTGCAATGATTGAGGACACCCTAAGTATCTTAGTTTTCAATGATAACAGTAATGTCTCAAAAAATTTAAAGCTATTCATATACTCAGCTCTTTGCAATGACAGGTAACAAGAATTCCTGTATTATCTATGCTGACAATTAAAATACATAACTAAAAATTTTAATTTTATATGTCCTTTGCAACAATTTTCCTTTTTTTTTTCAAAATTTGCCCTTATCCAGCGTGATGTTTAATTTTGAGCATCAACTTGATTGGATTAAAGGATGCATAGCACTGTTTCTGGGCATGTCTATGAGGGTGTTGCCAAAGGAGGCAAATATTTGAATCAGTGGAAAGGTAGACCCACCTGCAATCTGGGTGGATCTGCCTTTCCCAATATAATCAGCTGCCAGCATAGCCAGAATAAAAGCAAGCAGAAGAAGATGAAAAGATAAGACAAGTTTAGTCTTCTGGCCTACATATTTCTCCCATGCTGTATGCTTCCTTCCATTGAACACTGGATTCCAAATTCTTCAGTTTTGAGACTCCTAGACATTGGACCAAAGACTGAAGGCTGCACTGTTGGCTTTCTTCCTTTTTTTTTAATTTTTATTGCATTTTAGGTTTTGGGGTACATGTGCAGAACATGCAAGATAGTTGCATAGGTACACACGTGGCAGTGTGTTTTGCTGCCTTCTGCCCCCTCACCCATATTTGGCATTTCTCCTTTTGAGATTTTGACTCGCCCTGGCTTTCTTGCTTTTCAGCTTGCAGATGAATTATTGTAGGACATCACCTTGTGATTGTGTGAGTCAATATTCTTTAATAAACTCTCCTTTATATATACATATATCTTATTAGTTCTGTCCCTTCAGAGAACCCTAATACATCCAGACACAGGTGTCCTTACCGAATACTTGAACAACTGTCTATAGGCACAGCTGAAATACCAGTTGAAAGGCAACATCCTGAAAGAACAATGTACCCTCCCTCAGGACAAGTATATTTATCAAGACCATGGCCTCTATTTCGTGCTGTGTCCACAACAGAATACATAGGTGCAGAAACCACATTTCAAATCCACATTTTACTGCTTATGTTTTCAGAACTCTGTCAGTGCTGCTTCAGTCCACAGCCTGTGAAGTAGAAGACAGAACTTTTGTTAGATTTAGCCTATAGATTTTATCAAATGAACCTGAAAACAGTTACATGAGAGGAACTGAGAAGAGAAATGTGTGATAATGGGAAATCTGTTAAACACCAGTGCAGGTCTAACCCAAAATGAAGGAAAGCCAGGTGACATTTCCAGGACTTTAGGTCTAAGAAGGTTTGGAAAAAAAACACTGAGGAGGTGATGGGGGGATAGAAGCAGCAAACCACCATGGCATGTGTATACTTATGTAATAATCCTGCAAGGTCTGCACATGTACCCCAGAACTTAAAGTATAATGAAACAAACAAACAAAACACCAAGGAGTTGTCATACCAAAGTCCACAGTCTAAGCAATTCCATATCTGTCAGGAATGGGCCTGCATTCGCATTGTTTCTATACTCAGTCAGTGGCTGGGAAGAGCCTATAAAAAAAGATAGCCTTGGTCCAAATGCAGCGTTGGGTATCGCTATTCAGCAGCAGGGGAACTTATTCAATTATGGGTTTTGAAGTTGGAGGTCTGTGAGCTGCACTCTCCCCTCACACCACAGGGTCTCCATGGCCTGAGACAACCTTTGTTCTTATACTCAGAATTTTCTTACTTTCTCAGTGGCTTTGCTTCTTGCTAACTCATATTCAATTGAGTTCTATCTACTATTTCTTATCTTTCCTTCTCATCTAAGAATATATCTTTATGCTAGGACATTCCCATTAAAATACTGTAATAAAATAGTAATAATCATAATAAATTTAATTCTCCCTCTTGACACTGAATTGATTTCCATCTTAGACCTCATTCTTCTGGTTGCCTTTGTCAACCTTGTTTGAGATAATTTCTACCCACACTATCCTATCTTAACTTCTCAATTGCCATTTACTTATCTGTCCAGATAGTTTGATTCAAAGTCTGCTATACATATTTTTTTTCAATAACTTTGTATTAGTTCTCACACTGCTTTAAAGCTATTAGCTGAGACTGAGTAATTTATAAAGAAAAGATGTTTAATTGACTCATATTTCCACATGGCTGGGGAGGCCCCAGAAAACTTATAATCATGGTGGAAGGTGAAGGGGAAGCAAGCACCTTTTTCAAAGAGTCACAGGAGAGAAAGAGCACATAGGGGAATCTGACACTTTTAAACCATCAGATCTCATGAGAACTCTGTTACTATCATGAGAACATCATGGTGGAAACTGCCCCCATGATTCGATAACATACCAAAATGTTTCTCCCTTAACGCAGGAGGATTACAATTAGAGATTTGGTTGAGGACACAGAACCAAATCATATCATTTCACCTTTATCCATGTTCCCTCCTAAATCTCATGTCAAAAATAATTATGCCTTCCCAACAGTCCCCCAGAGTCTTAACTTATTCCAGCATTAACTCAAAAGTCCAAATCCAAAGTCTCATCTGAGCCAAGGCAAGTCCCTTCAGCCTATAATCCTGTAAAATTATAGTCAAGTTAATTACTTCCAAGACAAAATGGGGGTACAGGCATTGGGTAAATGGTTCCATTCCAAATGGGAGAAATTAGCCAAAGCAAAGAGGCTACAGGCCCTATGCAAATCCAAATGGCAGGGCAGTCATTAAATACTAAAGCTCTAAAATCTCCTTTGACGCTATGTCTCAAGTCCAGGGCATGCTGATGCAAAAGGTGAGCTCCAACGGCCTTGGACAGCTCCATTCTGAGTGCTGGAGGATGGTAGCCTTCTTCTTGCAACTCCACTAGGCAGTGCCCCAGTGGGGACTCCGTGTAGGGACTACAACCCCACATTTTTGCACTGCCCTAGCAGAGGTTCCCTATGGGGGCTCTGCCCAGGCAGCAGACTTCTGCCTGAACATCCATGCATTCTCACACATCCTCTGAAATATAGGTGGAGGTTCTCAAACATCAACTCTTGTCTTCTGCACACCTGCAGGCTCAACACTACCAACACTACATGGATGTCACCAATGTTTGGAGCTTGTACCCTCTGAAGGAACAGTCTGAGCTGTACCTTAGCCCCTTTTAGCCATGGCTGGAGCTGGAGTGGCTGGGATGCAAGGTGTCATGTCACAGGGCTGCACAGAGCCAGGGAGTCATGTGCCTGGTCCATGAAACCATTTTTCCCTCCTAGGCCTCTGGGCCTGTGAAGATCTCTGACATGCCCTAAAGACATTTTCCACATTGTCTTGGCTATTAACATTTGACTTCTCATTATTTATGCAAATTTTTGCAGCTGGCTTGAATTCTTCCCCAGAAAAATTGGCTCATGTGATTCTGAAAAGGTCCTACACAGCTTGCTGCCTGCAAATTGCAAACTCTAAAATGCCAGTAGCATGACTCAGTGCAAGTCCAAAAGCCTCAGACCCGGGGGAGTAATGATGTAGTTCTCAGTCCAAGGCTGAAGACCTGAGAACCCCAGGAGGTTAATGATATATATCCTGATGTTGAAAGGCAAAAGAGCCTGGAATTCTAATATTCAAAGGCAGGAGAAGAATGGTGTCCCAGTTCCAAGACAGAGAGAAATACATTGCCTTTCATTTAACTTTTTGTTCTGTCTGAGACCACGCCCAATTGGATGATGCCTGCCCATATATTAAGGACAGATCTTCCCCACCCCACCCACTGACTCACTTGCCGATCTCTTCTGCACATACCACCACACATAGACACACCCAGATATCATGCTCTACTAGCTTTCTAGTTATTTCTTAATTCAGTCAAGTTGATAACCTAAAACTAACCATCACAAGACTGGAATAGGATAGACATTCCCATCCCAAAATGGAGGAATAAAGAAGGAAAGAGTGATGGGTCCTATGCAAGTCCAAAACCAAGGAAGGCAAAATTCATGAGATCTTAAGCCTTGAGAATAAATCTCTTTGGCCCCATAGTCTGCCTTCCAAGAATATGGGGGCCAGCAGCAGAGCTTTGTGGACTCACTGAGGCAGCAGTCTTGGCTTCCCACTGGGGCAGTGAAATGCACTTGCAGCTCTATTGGATGGAGGCTCCTCCCTCAGAGCCCACCCAGGCAGGAGTCAATTCTCCACTGCTTTGGGAAGCCCCATCCCTAAGACTTTACACAGACATCATCTGGTCTACTAAAAACAAACTGCCAAGTCCCTTCTTTTGAAACTGAACAGACACACCTGATATATTCTGCATTGCCTTTCAGGTCATTCTTATCTTTTCTTGAAGAACAGAGCAAACTTGGTACAGTAGAATAGCTCTATGATCCTCTCCTGTAACATTCAAGAGGTCCATCAACCTTTGTTTCTTCCTCCTTCCTCTTCAGTTCACATTTGCAGTTACCCTGCTGGAGTAGCTGATGAACTCTTTCTCTTCACATCTATATTAATGTCCTTATTAATATAAGCATGAATTAATAAAGCAGCATAAATATAAGGAGGTCTTTGAGCCCTACAACAAGCTGCAACCTCCCACTAACTCTTTGCATACCTTGGCCCTCCTTGAGGACCACTTGAAAGAGACCTTCTGTGTCAAAGCTATAGTATTCCCATCCTCCAAATTCTCGGGCCTGATCACCTACTCTGTGTCCCTGGTGGAGGAGTCTCAAGACCTGTCAGTTCCAGAGACTCTGCTGTACAAAGACATGATGGTGTTCCAGGTGGCTCCCTGCATCCTCATTCCCTGCACCCAGGTGCCTCTGGAGTTTATCTTTGCAGGCAGCTTCAGCTGCAGGGTTTTGTGGACACAGTGACAGAGCTGAATGATAAGAGCAACAGCTGGGTGGTCTCTGTCTACGAGGACTCCAGCCACTTGGGCAGGTGACTCCAGGATGAGACAGCTTTCTTTTCTGCTACACCCAGGCTCCCCACAAGACAACATCCTTGATCCTCAACATGCCTCGAGCCCCCAGTCTTGATGAGCTCCCCATGAAGTATGCACTCAGGACACAGAGGACCATAAAGTGGCCAGCATGGATTCCACTGGGAACCTGATGGTGTCCCCACCTGTCAAAGTCCAAGGAAATGGGTACTTCCTGGGCAGAGTCCTCATTGGCAGCAGCTTTTACCCAGCGTGGAGGGCCGGGCCATGAGTAAGACCCTCAGAGATTTCCTCTATGCCCAGTAGGTCCAATCCCCAGTGGAGCTCTACTCAGACTGGCTAATGACCAGCCACATGGATGAGTTTATGTGCTTCAGCCCCACAGATGAGAAGAGTGAGGACAGAAGGGCTTCCAACTGCTCTTGGTCAGCCCTGGTGCCTGCTACAAACTCTTCCAAGAGAAACAGAAGGAAGGCTATGGTGATGCTCTTCTGTTTGACAGAGTTAGAGCAGATTAGCTCCTAACAGAAGGGAAGCTAAACCCATGAACCATCTTCGGGCTGATGAAAGCCTGAGGAAGCAGAATGAATACGTGGAGGAGTGCATTCACCTGACCGTAACATCCTGAACACAGAGCTGGACCTGGTGGAACAGGACATCATCAAGATTCCCCAGCTGTTTTGCTTGGAGAAACTAACGACCCCTCTGACCAGCAGCACAAGAGGCTTTTTGTGAGGCCATACTTCCCTAACCTGCTGTGGATGATTGTGATAGGCAAGAACCCGGGGAGCCCCAAGCCTTTGGGGCCCCAAGTCAAGGGCACTTGCTGCCTGGAAGAAAAGATGTGCCACTTGCTGGAGCCCCTGGGCTTCAAGTGCACCTTCCTCAATGACTTTGACTGCTACCTGGAGGACGTGGGAGACATCTGTGCCTGTGTAACTGACTGCCGGGCGCCCTTTGCCTTCAAATTGTGGGAGATGGAACCACAGACCCGGGGCCTGGAGCTACCAGCTCTGTCCCAGCATGGATGACCCATTGTCACCATACAACATCATGACTCCTTGCCCAGCAGAGGAAGCTAGAGAGTCGAGGCAACACAGCCCTTTTTTCCCCATCCACTCCGACCCTTGGACCCAGTAGGATGACAAATGCCACCAGTTCTAACCCATGTGGGGAAACGATGGAAAAGTCTTTAGCCAAGAGGCATTTACAAAATAGCCAATAAAGCACTAGGGGTAGTGAATGCAAAAAAAAAATCGTATACAATCACTTGATTGCTTCTGAATATGCCTTCTCATTTTTGCAATATAGATGGGACAATTTTCCAAACCTTTAAGGTACATTTTTAATTAAAATTCAATCTTTAAGTAATTTCTCTCTTCTTACATTTAACTATAACTAGTCAGAAAGAACTGCATTAGTTCATTCTTGCACTGCTCTAAAGAAATAAACGAGACTAGCTAATTTATAAAGAAAAGAGGTTTAATTGGCTCATGGTTTCACAGGCTGAATAGAAAGCACGGCTGGGGGATTTGAGGCTCAGGAGACTTTCAATCATGGTGGAAGGTGAAGGGGAAGCAGACACCAACTCCATGATCCAATCACCTCCCACAAAGACCCTCCTTTGAGGATTATAATTCAATGTGAGATTTCAGGATTACAATTCAACACTGAGGATTATAACTCAACATGAGATTTTGGTGGGGACAAAAAATTAAGCCATATCAAGAACCAAGGCATTTATGCAACACTTTGCTTAGAAACCTTCTCACAATTTGGCCAAAGTCTTTGTCACTTTATAAAAAGGACCACTTTTTCTCTATTGTCCAATAACGCATTCCCAATCTCTGTCTGAGGCATCAACAGAATGACACTTATTGTCCTTATTTCTAGCAACATTCTGTACATGAATATTACCGTATTCTTTAAGATGAATAAAGCTTTCCTTAAAGCTCCCATCTTTTCCTTTTGAGCCCTTATGAGATCCACCTTTAAGTCTCTGCAGTGACAATCTTGGCTTTTTCTAGTATGCACTTCAAACTTCTTTCAACTTCTATCCATGATTCAGTTCCAAAGCTCTTCCACAATTTTAGATACTTGTTCCAGAAGCACCCAACTTATTGGTACCAACTTCTGTCTCATTGAGCGGGGCTGCTATATAACAAATTACCATAGACTGTGTGGCTTACAAAAGCCAAAACTTATTTGTTAACATTCTGAAGGTTGGAAGTCCAAGATATGGGTGTGAGCATGGTTAAGTTCTGGTGAGGCCTACCTTCCACGTTGCAGACAGTCTACTCATCCTGTATCTTCACAAGGAGGAAAAAGAGCCAGCTAGATCATCAGTCATTTCTTATAAGAGAATTAATTCAATTCACAAGGGTGGTAACCCTGTGACCTAATTACCAACAAAAGACCAGACCTTCAAAGATTACCACATTGGAATTAGAATTTCAACTTAGGTATGAGATGAAGAGAACAATTTTCAGTCTGTTGTACTCTTTCAATCAAAATTTGGAAATTTAATTGCTGATATTTAACATTATAAAATATTTTTAATTTATCATACTGCCACAGGGATACCTCGAAATTCTATTTTTTAAGTGAACTGTCTTCAGAAGAATCTAGTTATGTTACATGAAGGGATCAAGAATGCTATGAATGCCATTTTCCCCAGACAAGTTTGTAAATGTTGTGTGATTGCAATATTTCTATTTTTATTTAAAACTTCAGTAGTTCATAGTCTTCTTTTTAATTGTCAGTTATGAGTTTACTACCTATGAGGACTGGTTGATCCTCATATAAAAATGTGTCTTGTGTGTTAATGATACATCTTCTCTCACCTGTAATAAAGGAAACATCAGGGCTTTACCCTGACGATGTCACACAGCTGTTTCAAACTCCCTTACTTAGTTCTCAGTGTTTATAGCTTGTGCAGCTGTCAGCAGCAATGGCTTTTTCTTAGTTAGGCAGGGGAATGTCTGAACTTATAATTAGACCTCAGTTATGAAAATGCAGCTAGTTAATCATAGCTTTAATTAGGGCTTTTGGACTCCAAAGGGATTTGAATATATCCAAGAAGGGAGGAAAACACCGACCAAAGCTAGCTTAAATTATTTTAGAGTTTTATTTTCTAATTCGCATACAAATAGTCATCTTCACTATCTGGCCCATAATTATCATCTGAACAATTATTTAGCATTTTAAAATTATCTAAAATGTTTATATCAACTGTAATACCATAATTTAAATTTGAACCTTCTTCTCTGAGGAAATTATTTTAATTATACCAGTGACATATGTGTAAGCTAGATAATGTAACAGTTTTTAGCCACATCATAACACTGCAGTATTAAAATATGCATTCAACTTAATGCAAACAAAACTACAAAAACAAATTTTAAATTAGAATAATAAAGTTAATAAGATGGCTTTTGTTACCCAATTAAAGACAAATCATTGATACAGGTCAGATTTTTTTGTGTTAATTAAGTCTAATGTGTGATTTTTCAATTTTCTCTATTGTAACTTTTGTGATATTTCTCTTAGTTCAACACAATCTTGTACCACTTGTTATTCACCAATTGCAAATACTTCATTCAAGAATTAAGTCTTTTTCCTACTAATAACGCTATTTGACGCTATCTGCACAATTTGAAACATGTATCAAAGGATAGCTTGGCAACAGGTGATTATAAGATGGTTACTTGAGGGCCGTGTGCGGTGGCTCACGCCTGTAATCCCAGCACTTTGGGAGGCCGAGGTGGGTGGATCACGAGGTCAAGAGATTGAGACCATCCTGGTCAACATGGTGAAACCCCATCTCTACTAAAAATACAAAAAACTAGCTGGGCATGGTGGTGCGTGCCTGTGATCCCAGCTACTCGGGAGGCTGAGGCAGGAGAATTGCCTGAACCCAGGAGGCGGAGGTTGCAGTGAGCTGAGATCACGCCATTGCACTCCAGCCTGGGTAACAAGAGCAAAACTCCATCTCAAAAAAAAAAAAAAAAGATGGTTACTTAAATCACGTAAACTCAAAATGAACGTCAATTTATCTTCCAAGTAAAAATAAATTTAAAACCTTATAGACAATTTGTTCACCCACAATAATTTGTTTGGAAGCCGCAGCTCCTTGTCTTCTACCAGGTTTACCACTAGGAGTGGTTTTCTATTTCATGGGTACCTCAAGTCCACTGACATCACATATTTAAAAAAATTCTAATTCATTAATCTTTTTAAATTAAATTTGATTTTAAGTTACAGGATACATGCATAGGACTTACAAATTTGTTACATAGGTAAACGTGTGCCATGGTGATTTGCTGCACCTATCAACCTGTCACCTAAGTATTAAGCCCCACATGCGTTAGCTATTTATCCCTTCCCCAGCTCCTCTAGACAGGCCCCAGTGTATATTGTTCCCCTCCCTGTGTCCATGTGTTCTCATTGTTCAGCTCCACTTATAAATGAGAACGTGCAGTATTTGGTTTTCTGTTCCTATGCTAGTTTGCTGAGAATAATGGCATCCAGCTCCATCCACGTTCTTGCAAAGGACATGATCTCATTCTTTGATACGGCTGCATAGGATTACATGGTGTATATGTACCACATTTTCTTTATTCAGTTTATCATCCACGGCATTTGGGTTACTTAAAGGGCTTTGCTGTTGTGAATAGTGCTAGAATGAACATTCACATGTATGTATGTTTATAACAGAATAAATTTCCCAATTCAGTAGTATGTTAATTTCTTCATTTCTTGATTAGATTTCACAGATTATGAGCTCAATAACAATACTTAAATACTTCCAACTCCTTTAGACCTTTGACTTTTTTTTTTTTTTTGGACTTGACTGGCAGTATTCTCACTTTGACTAAACTCAACTTTCTATTTTCTCCAGGTGAGAGTTGCTGGAGACAGTTTCATCAGAGCAGGTAAAATTTATCATAAAATACAGATGACCCCCAACACCCTGAGGGATTCTATTCATTTTCCCAAATAACTTATACTTTGAAATTATTTTTAAAAATTCATTGTTGTCTTCTAATCACTCCTCCCAAATAGACAAGTTTAACACATTATATTGTCTCCTAAGTTACAGATATTGTAGAAACAATCAGAAAAAGCCAACCCCTTCCATCTTCATTCCACAAATATACAAACACAATAGCCTATCTGTAGCTGCAGCTGCAACAGCCTCTGTTTTGCTGCTGTTGATTCTTTAAAGGAAGAGTTGTCAAACTGTATCGTATGGGTCAAATTTGGCTGTCTGCTTGTTTTGGCAAATAGAATTATACTGGAACACAATGTCCATTGTCTTAGCTGTTGTTAATGTCTGCTTTTCCACTTAAGTGGGAAAGTTTGGTGGTTTTAACAGAGACTGTGTGTTCGAGGAAGCCAGAAATAGTTACACTGGTCATTTGCAGAAAATGTTTACCAAATTTGCACTAAAGCAACTAACAATTTAATTCTGAACTTCAAAATAACTTGCTTTAGA
The DNA here is from genome assembly GCA_028533165.1 of Leontopithecus rosalia. Lineage (NCBI taxonomy): Eukaryota > Metazoa > Chordata > Mammalia > Primates > Cebidae > Leontopithecus > Leontopithecus rosalia. The sequence continues at coordinate 18,608,702 of CM052649.1, forward strand.
CTTTATTATCTTCACTTTCTCATGAAATTTTTGAATTTATAATACATTCGTTTTATTTTATATTCAGACTTGTTCTCCAGGCTAGATTCTTTTTGTTGCCTTTTAACTATTCTCAGATATCTTTAATATTAAAACATTGGCAACCATCACCAATCAACCAAACAACCAGCCTTTGACCATGTATCTTCCTGTTGTTATCATAATGATCTCCTCTCTTTGCAAGCCAAAATTATTTAAATTTTCTTTATTCCTGACAGCTATTTTGCCACTTCTTAATAATCATCTACTCAGTGTAATCTGGCTCTAATTTCCACCTTACCAAGAAAATAATTGATGTTAAGTTCACCTCCATCCTCCATCACCTAACAATTGTTCCCCAAATTTGCTATGCATCAGAAGTTTTTGGAGGGTTTAATAAAACACCACTGCTTATCCAAAAATACTTTCAGGATTTCCGATTCAGCAGGTCTAGGCTTGGATCTAAGATTTACGTTTCTAACAATTACGTATTCTAATCATTTCAGATGCTGCTGCTCTGGGGATCGAACTTTGAGAAGCGCTGATTGGCCTGTCCTATGTTTTTAAGTGCTCCTCTTTGACACTGTTGAAAATGTTCTCCTCTTTACAATATTTTATTATTTGGCTCCTTTGACACCACATTCACCATTTACTTTCTGCTCTGTCTGTTCCTTCTCAATTTTTTAAAAAATTCTTACCCTTCTTTACTAGTCTTTATGTTTTTGAAGTTTCTTCCAGTAACAGAGTTCATCTCTGTTGCCTCCATGCTGTCCTTGTAAGAGGCCTCAGTTATTCACAATCCTGCATTAGCTTCTGTTATCACCTACATGAATACATTCAAATTTATATTCCCAATCCAGGACTCAACTCTGATACACAAATGTTCACAATTTCCTTATTGCCATCTCTACATGCCATGCATGGTACCTCAAAATGTTGAAGAATGAATTCATGATCTTCACTTTCTAAAATGTGTTTCTTATGTTTTGCCTGAGCTCAAAGACAAACCAGCAAACCCAAGTGTCACTCCAATTGTTCATGCGGGAATACTTTTATTCCTTATCTCTTCCAAATGCAGATTACCAGAGGCTGTTGGTTTTATCTCTTAAATATTTTAGAGATTCCCACAATTTTGTGATCTCATCTTTTAGTCAAAGTACACCTATATTTTTCCCTAGATAATTGCAACAGCTTTCCGCTTGATCTTCCTTCATTCACTCTGGCCACTTTCAAACATTCTCTTTTACAGATTTTGTTTGCTTGATTTTTGAAAACAGAAATATAAACTCAACCTAACCTGTTTATTAACTTTTACTTCTCCATATATGAAGCATTAGAACTTAAGTTTAGATTATCAGAACCAAACCTGTAACATGGGCTACAGACACCTCCGTGGTATGACTTCTGTGTCATCACTAATCATGCCATTATTTTCCTTGCTGTGGCCAAGCTGACCTTACTTTATTACCTTAAATATAGATGGTTCCCCAACCACAGAGCCCTTACTCATTTGGCTCCTTTCTAGGAAAGCATCCACCATAAATGTGCTTAATCTGAACTGTGAAGTCTCATGTGGCACAAACAACTTTCCCAACACTGTGCTAAGATACTGACTTCAGCCTGGTTTCCACCTTACTAGGCTGTGCCGCTAAAGACAACCCAATCCCTCCATGTGGTCTTTGCTCAAGAAAGTACAATGCTGCTGAACCATACATTGTATTTTGTTTCAATCCATTTTCTGTAACTTTCCAATTACTCCCCTTCTGTAATTTTCAATTTCTACTTACTCTGCCCCAGTTGCTTCCCAATAGTCCCCCAGTTCTTTTTGTTCTCTGTTTTACCTTCCCAGAGACCCTTTCTGTTTTCTCTCCATTCTCCCTTTAACAGAGACCAAGTTACCTTTGTCTCAGTGGGAGTTGAGCTCGGTTTGTACTGGAATCTCTCCAGCATTGTGCCTTGTTGTCTTTAACAAGTGTCCAGTGCTGTTTCACTTTGACATTAATTAGCATCTACTAAATCTTTATATTCAGATCAAATATCATATTCTCAGGGAATCCTGCCTTCACTGCCCCTCTACACCACCACCAACCACATAAGTTCAGCTACTTTGAAATCTGCTTTGTTAAAAGGTACATCAAAACAGTTAAATTCACAAACCTTATGCAGACATGAGATGAGCACATGTCAAAAAAGCAGAGACTTTTGTAGTTCAACTTTACTAAAATCAATTTGCAAATGGCTGACTGCAAACCTGGCTTTTTCATCAGGGTCGGGAGCTGGAGCAGAGGCATGGGGAGAAAAGAATAATTTATCCACTGCACAGAATTTATTTGCATATCTATAGACAAGAAATGTAGTCATTCCTATCAGTTATCTCCAATTTACAGAATTGTTGAGTAGCTCAAAGGCAATGAAAGCCCAGAGCCTTTACAGAAACAGAATCTGACAACTAAGAATGTGCTTTAAACAATACATAGCTTCCAAGTGGAGCACAAATTTCCCCTATAGCTTTTATATTCCAATTTTTAAAAACCATTGCTTAGAATGAATATTTGATTAGTGTGTGTGTTTCATTCATACTCAACATTATTCTTTGCAAAAACAGGAAGCAAATCTGCTTACCACTTGATCTCTAGCATCAGGTGAACATAATGCCTTAAATATGGTAGGCGCTCAATAAATATCATTTAAATTAATGAGAAATAAAAAAGAAATCACAACTTTTTATCTGAGGAATGTGAGCTGCTTTAAATTATCAGGCCCAGATAGGCATTTAAAAGGTAACAGCAGTCATGTCTCATTCCCCTTTGAGCTAAATAATTATCTCTTGAAGGCACTTGCTATCCAGGCTCTCTACACAAACTGCTATTGAGAAGCTGTAAAATGCGGTACACTTTAGAGTTCAACAATGTATAGTCAATCACTAACCAATATTATTTTTGTAAACCAGTGAATATTCCTGAAAAACAACTTTTGTAATCACCCCCTACCTTCATTCTTTTTTTTTCTTTAAAAACTCTATCTTCTTCCTTTTTCTTTGGAACACTCTCCAAGGCAATCTAGAAGTGTGTTCTAGGCTGCAGTCCTCAACTTTGGCCCAAATAAACTCTTTATATTAATTTTGCTTCATCTTCTTCCTGTTAGGTTGACATGACCGATAACCATAATCACAGCTAATTGATATCAGTGAATATCACTTTATCGATTTTATGCCTATATAATTTTATAGAATCCATACAAGCAGAAAATAAAAATAAACAATATTATGCAACTCAACTTATGTTATGACTGTAACAATTAACTAAAAGGAAATCCAATTCAGAGGTACAATTTGTCAGATGAAAATAAACTTTTCATGCTTTTGTCAGACAGTGAAAGTATTAATAATTAAGCCTTTTATTTCAAAATGAGTCCTAAAAACAAAGCTTCTATACACCTTCAATTTATGCATCATAAATATTAAAAAAACAAAAAAAACCAAAAAAACCTTGGAGGTGGATCCAAGATGGCTGAATAGAAATATCTCTGGAGTGTAGTTCCCAGCATGGGCATCTTAGAGGGTGAGTAAATACCCCATTACGAATGAGTTATTACTGTCCACAGACCAGGAGATTCCCAGGCTGAAAAGCAACACAAGTTTCCAGCATGGCTGTTTCATCTGGCACAGCAGGTCTCGGCAGAAAAACTCACACAAATCTGGGCAGCCATTTCAATTGGTGCCTGGAATGCCTGGGAGACAGAGCCACCCATTCAACTGAAAAAAAGGGGGCTGAAACAGGGAGCCAGGTGATCTGGGTCCACGGGTTCCACCCCAACAAGGACCAGCAATCTGAAATGCTCTGGAGAGAGTTTCACAGCAAGCACAGTTGGACCCCTGACAGTCCAGCTCTGTTGGGGGAAGCGTGTCTGCCATTACTGAGGCAGTCTGCCATTACCAAGGCAGTCTGCCATTACTGAGGCAATCCCCTTACTGAGGCAATCCACCATTACTGTGGCAGTCTGCCATTACCAAGGCAGTTTTAACTATACCTCTATAAACAAAACTGCAAGGAAGTTCACACAGCAGCTGGGCAGAGCCCATGGCAGCTCAGCAATGCCTCTGCTGGCAGACTGTGACTAGGCTACCTCCTTTCTGGGCAGGGCAGCTCTGCAAAAAGGCAGCAGCACATCAGGCACTTATTAATAAAGCCCCACCTTTTCAGGACAGAGCACCTAGGAAATACGGTGGTCACGAGTTCCACTGCAGCAGACTTAAACACACCTGCCCAGCAGCTCTGAACTGAACAATGGAGCTCACACCTCAGCACTTGAGCTCCTATAAGTGACAAACTGTCTCCTCAAGCAGCTCCCTGACCCCCGTAGATCCAAAAAGTCACATCATAAGAAAGTGTCATGTTGACACCTGGCAGGTATCCTTCTGGGATGAAGAAAACAGAAGAACAAACTGGCAGCAACCCTTACTGTTCTGTAGCTGCTGCAGGTGGTCCCCAGGAAAACAGGGCCTGGAGTGGACCTACAGCAGAGGGGCCTGACTATTAGAAGGAAAGCTAAAAAATGGAAAGAAATAACTTCATCAACAACAGAACGGAAGTCCACTCAGAGAACCCATCCAAATATCACCAACTACAAAGCCCACAGGTAGATAAATCCACAAAAATGGGAAGAACCCAACACAAAAAGGATGAAAACACCCCAAACCAGAATGCCTCCCCTCCTCCAAGGGATCACAACTCATCACCAGCAAAGGAACAATGCTGGATGGTGAATGAGTATGATGAATTGACAGAAACAGCCTTCAGAAGGTGGGAAATAATTAACTTCTCTGAGATAAAAGAACATGTTCTAACCCAATGCAAAGAAACTAAAAACCTTGAAAAAATGTTTGAAGAAATACTAATGAGAATAAACAGTTTAGAGAAGAATATAAATGACTTAATGGAGCTGAAAAACACAACATGAGAAATTCACGAAGCATACACAAGTTTCAATAGCCTATTCAACCAAGCAGAAGAAAGGATATCAGAGATTGAAGATCAACTCACTGAAATAAAATGAGATGGCAAGATTAGAGAAAAAAGAGTGCAAAGAAATGAACAAAGTCTCCAAGAAATATGGGATTTGTGAAAAGACCTAATCTATGTTTGATAGGTTTACCTGGATATGATGGAGAGAATGAATCCAAGCTGGAAAACACTCTTCAGGATATTATCCAGAAGAACTTCCCCAATGTAGCAAGGCAGGCCATTATTCAAGTACAGGAAATACAGAGAACACCACAAAGATATTCCTCAAGAATAGCAACCCCAAAGGACACACATAGTCTAAAAATAAAGGGATGGAGGAAGATTTATCAAACAAATGGAGAGCAAAAAAAGCGGGAGTTGCAATCCTAGTCCCTGATAAAATAGACTTTAAACCAACAAAGATCAAAAGAGACAAAGAAGGGCATTTCATAATGGTAAAAGGATCAATGCAACAAGAGCTAATGATCCTAAATACACACACACCCAATACAGGAGCACCCATATACATAAAGAAAGTTCTTAACAACCTACAAAGAGACTTAGACTCCCACACAATAATAGTGGGAGACTTTAACACTTCACTGTCAATATTAGACAGACCAAAGAGACAGAAAATTAACAAGGATATTCAGGACTTGAACTCAGATCTGGACCAAGCAAACCTGATAGACATCTACAGAACGCTCCATCCCAAATTCACAGAATATACATTCTTCTCACCACCACATCACACCTACTCTAAAATTGATGACATAATTGGAAGTAAATTACTCCTCAGCAAATGCAAAACAATAGAAATTATAACAAACAGTCGCCTCTCAGACAGCAGAGCAATCAATTTAGAACTCAGAATTCAGAAACTAACTCAGAACTACACAACTTCATGGAAACTGGACAACTGGCTCTTGAAGGCTGACTGGATAAACCATGACATGAAGGCAAAAATAAAGATGTTCTTCAAAACCAATGAGAAGGAAGACACAACATACCAGAATCTCTGGGACGCATTTAAAGCAGTGTCTAGAGTAAAATTCATAGCAATAAATGCCCACAGGAAAAGCAAGGGAAGATCTAAAATCGACACTCTACCATCAAAGCTGAAAGAGCGAAAGGAGCAAGATCAAAAAAATGCAAAACTAGCAGAAGACAAGAAATAACTGAGATCAGAGAAAAACTGAAGGAGATAGAGACACAAAAAAACCCTTCAAAAATCAATAAAACCAGGGGCTAGTTTTTTGAAAAGATCAACAATATAGACAGACTGCTAGCCAGATTAATAAAAAAGAAAAGAGAGAAGAATCAAACAGATGCAATAAAAATGATAAAGGGAATATCACCAACAATACTACAGAAATACAAACTACCATCAGAGATTACCACAAACAACTCTATGCACACAAAACAGTAAACCTGAAAGAAATGGGTAAATTATTGGTCACTTGCATCCTCCCAAGCCTAAACCAGGAAGAAGTTGAAAACCTGAATAGACCAATAACAAGGGCTGAAGTTGAGGCAGCAATTAATAGCCTTCCAACCAAAAAAGTCCAGGTCCAGATGGGTTCACAGACGAGTTCTACCAGATATACAAAGAAGAGTTGGTACCACTCCTTCTGAAACTATTCCAAACAATCCAAAAAGAGGGAATTCTTTGCAAATCATTTTATGAGACTGACATCATCCTGAAACCAAAACCCAGCAGAGACTCAACAAAAAATTAAACTTCAGGCCAATATCCATGATGAACATCAGTGCTAAAATCTTCAATAAAATAGTGGCAAACAAATTGCAACAGCATGTCAAAAACCTTATCCATCACTATCAAGTAGGCTTCATTCTGGGGATGCAAGGCTGGCTCAACATATGCAAGTCCATAAACGTAATCCACTGCATAAACAGAACAAAAAACAAAAACCACATGATATCTCAATAGATGCCAAGAAGGCCTTCTACAAAATTCAACAGCCCTTTATGATAAAAACTCTCAATAAACTAAGTATCAATGGAATGTATCTCAAATAACAAAAGCTATTAATGACAAACCCACAGCCAATATCATACTGAATGGGCAAAAACCGGAAGCATTCCCTTTGAAGTGTGGCACTGGGCAAGGATGCCATCTCTCACCACTCCTAGTCAATATAGTACTGGAAGTTCTAGCCAGAGCAATCAGGCACGAAAAAGAAATAAAGGGTATTCAATTAGGAAAGGAGGAAGTCAAATTGTTTCTATATGCAGATGACAAGATTGTATATTTAGAAGACCCCATTGTCTCAGCCAAAAATCTCCTGAAACTGATAAGCAAATTCAGCAAAGTCTTAGGATACAAAATCAATATGCAGAAATCACAAGTATTCTTATACACCAATAACAGACTTAAAGAGAGCCAAAACAAGAAGGAACTGCAATTCACAATTGCTACAAAGAGAATAAAATACCTAGGAATACAACTAACAAAGGATGTAAAGAACCTCCTCAAGGACAATTACAAACCACTGCTCAAGGTAATAAAAGAGGACACAAGCAGATGGAAGAACATTCCATGTTCATGTTTAGGAAGAATCAATATTGTGAAAATGGGTATACTACCCAAAATAATTGGTAGATTCAATGCTATCCCCATCAAGCTGCCTATGACCCTCTTCACAGAACTGGAAAAAACCACCTTAAAATTCATATGAAACCAAAAGAGATCCCCATAGCCAAGAAAATTCTAAGCAAAAAGAACAAAGTTGGAGGCATCACACTACCTGACTTCACACTATACTACAAGGCTACAGTAATCAAAACAGCATGGCACTGGTACCAAACGGAGATATAGACCAATGGAACAGAACAGAGGCTTCAGAGGCCTCTGTATATATACGTATATATACATACATACGTATATATACGTATATATATATACGTATATATATATATATACGTATATATACATACATACATATATATACGTATATATATATATATATATATATACGTATATACATACATACACATATATATATATACGTATATACATACATACATACATATATATACATATACAACTCTTTGAAGAAATAATTAAATCAACCTAATTAAAAATGGAAAATTATAAAACATGGGTACTGATATTAGTCTGATCTTTTTTTCTGACTTTCCTCAAAAGTTCACTAAACTGTATTCTTTTTCAACAACTGGTTAGAGATATACTGCAAGTAGTTTTTTTTGCTGCATAACAACTATACATGTGTGTTTGTGTATGTGTGAGTGTGTGCACACGTGCACGTGTGCCTCTCCAGACAAAAGCAGTGAGAAAAGTTTTATACTTCAGATTGAGATCAACATAGTGTAACTTATAATAATCACAGTTGGAATTGGTGGCAATTTGTACTGGAACAATTCCTCCATAAAATATCACATTTGAATTTCTTGGTTTAAAACAACCACTGTTAGTAATTTTCGGTCCTTTACAGAATGGTTGTATGGTTTTGTTCACCTGTGTGGAGTTTGGCTTGACCCAGCATGGCTTGCTATGCCTTCTGGGTGGTGAGCTTGCTGGAAGCTGGCTGTTCCTGCTTATTCTTAGCAGATGACTCAGCTCTTCTCCTGTCTCTAACATCTCTCATCTGGTCTATTTGGGCTTGCTCTCAAGGTGAAGGCAGTGGAGTGAAGTAGAGGATGGAAGTGTGCAAAGACTCTTGAGACCTTGGCTCAGAACCAGAATCAGCACAGAGTAACTTCTGCAGCATTCCGGAGGGCTAAACAAATCACAGCGTCAGTCCAAATTCAACTGAGATATAGACATGCAAGAAGGAACAGTTATAGTCAAGTTATATTTTAAAGGGCTGAAAAAATTAGGATCATTTTCCATCTACTAATATAATCAGGATGAGGAATTGAAACTTTTGTTATCATTGCCTTAATTCATACAGAAAGTGGTGTCTTGGATTGGGCGTCATGTTGCTGGTTCTAGAAACCCCAGCTCTCATTCATAGACAGAAAACTGGCAGCACCAAATCACCCATGGTGGGAATATGTACACCAAAGAAACAATCCAATGCTACACATCAGGGCTTTTTGATTTTTAAAAATATCTATATGTTAAATATTTATCAATATATCATTGGGTTCATTCATAAACCAAACCCTAAAATATATAATATAGTGTATGTAAGATTGTAGATAAGACAATACAAAATGAAAATGGAGTTTGAAAAGCTGGAGCTTCATGTAAGAAACTTGAAAATAAAAAAAAATACTGGTAAAACTGAAGACTCTAGATATTAGTGGTTTCAAAAAATGGAAGTAGTAGTGTGTGGTGATTATTATTGGGCATTACAAGGTGAGGACATATAAAAATTGGCTTGTTTTTGAGGAAAAAAGATGGAAGAAAATGGATTTCAGAAATGGAAGGCATTATGAAACTGAAATCATTGACTGTCTTCTCCCATTAAAGGATATGAGATAAGACTAAAACATTATTTTAGGGACAAGATCCAGTAAATTTTTCATTTTTTTTCTTTGAAATTTTTTTGATTAAGTTCTGGGGTGCATGTGCAGAATGTTTGTTACATAAAATATACACATGCCATGGTGGTTTGCTGCATCCATCACCCCGTCATCTACCTTAGGGATTTCTCCTAATGTTATCCCTCCCCAGTCCCCCAACCCCCTGCTATCCCTCCCCCAGACCCCCACCCCCAGACAGGCCCCAGTGTGTGATGGTCCCCTCCCTGTGTCCATGTGATCTCATTGTTCAACACCCACTTATGAGTGAGAACATGCAGTGTTTGGTTTTCTGTTCTCGGGTCAGTTTGCTGAGAAGGATCGTTTCTAGATTCATCCATATTCCTGCAAAGGACATGAACTCAGCTATAAATTTTTCATTTGAACAAAGCGATGCACTTTACAGCTCCCAGTGGTCGGAAGAGTCAAGTCCAAGCACTTTGTCAGAACATGCGAAAATCTTGATGCTGTATTTCCTTCTTTGTTTTCTAGTATAATTTTTTCCCTTTACTTTAACTTCAGTTATCCCATACTGCTTTGAGTAAGCTATTTCCAAGCCTTTTTAAAATAATTATTTAAAAATGTTTAGCTGACAAAAAAATTTCAGTGAGATGGGACAGTTCAAGTGCTCTATTCTGCATCACCGTGACTACAGTTAATAACAATATATTGCATGCTTGAACATTCCTAAGAGAGTAGATATTAAGTTTTCTTACCTAAAAATAAATAAATATGTTTGGCAATATATATGCTAATTAGCATGATTTACCCATTCTACAATGTACAAATAGATCATAACACCTTGTGGTATACCATCAGTATCTGCCATTTTATTTTTCAATTAAAAATCAAATAAATTGTATGTATTCAAGGTGTACAATGTGATGATTTAATAAGTGCACATTGCGTACTGATTACCACAGACAAATTAACATATCCATCACTACACATAGTGACCGTTTTGTGTGTGTGTGGTGAGAACACTTAAAATCTGTCTCTTACCAAATTTTAAGTAAACGATTGGACCAAGAATCTTTATCTTTTTAATGTCGACATGTCAAGCCCTAAGCTACTAATGCATAGTCATCTCTGAGAACCAAACTGTTTTCTCCTCCAAAAATCATTTTCTGATCATCCACGTGTGGTATAGATTGAGCCACAAATTATGTTGGGTTATAACATTGCATTATATTAAAGTTATTTTAAATATTTTTGCCACTTGTTTCAGAGTTTCATAAAGGCTAGACCTCTGCCAAATGTGTTGTTATCCTTGGTGAAAAGTGTATATTAGGTATGCAAGGACAATCTGCTGAATGAAGTAATTAAAGAAAATGAATGTGAAAGTGTTTTCAAAGATGTTATTATTGACTGGGTGTAGTGGCTCATGCCTGTAAACCCAGAGCTTAGAGAGGCAGATGAGGCTGGATCATTTGACATCAGGAGTTCATGACCAGCCTAACCACCATCTTGAAACCCCATTTCTACTAAAAGCACAAAAAAATTAACCTGGCCTCGTGGTACAGGCCAGTAATCCCAGCTATTTAGGAGACTGAAGCAGGAAAATATCTTGAACTTGAAAAGTAGAGATTGCAGTGAGCTGAGATCGTGCCACTGCGCCCCAGCCTGCGTGACAGAGCAAGAGTCTGTCTCAAAAAAAAAAGTTATTATTATTTTACTATGTTTTTATTAAGAAAAGAAACTACCAATACTGGTTTTATTATGCTATTATTTCACAATAATAAAGGATAAAAGATAAGTACCAATAATTTTGTTTTTTATAAAAAATTTATTGCAAATTAAAATTTCAGACATATTCAAATCTAGGTTAAATATTTGAAAGTTGTTTTACATTATTACTATCATGAGGTTTGTCCAAAAAAAAAAAAGAAGAAGAAGGAGAAGAAATGAGCTTTATTCAAATAATATAGAATCTGGTTTTATGTTAAATTTCCAAATAAAAGAGAAGCAGTTTGTGTTATTAGAAAATATAAATACTTACAGCAACATTCATATGAAGTATTTTGTGAGAACTCTTTGGGATTGACATGCTATATTTGCAAGAACGTATATATATGCATGTATATGAACATATGTGTGTATATATGTATTACATCTATTCAATTGATCTTAAGTAAATATTCCTATTAAACATGATTTTACCAATAAACAGTTTGAATATATTAAATTTTAAAATCATATATGATACATTGCTTAAATTCTAATAGACAATATTGAAGTTTTAGAATATGCATTATAAGGTTATAATATATAGTTTGAATATATCAAATTTTTAAATCATATATGATGCATTACCTAAATTCTAATAGACAACATTAAGTTTTTAGAATACGCATTATCAGGTTATAATATATATGTTTTTCCAAATGAATACATTTTTCTACTTCTTTGTCATAATTGAGGTGATGTTTCAACCCAGAAGAGAAAAGTATTTCAGAAATGCAAGTTCCCTGTGAGTCTTAACAATCGTGTTGTTCCACTAAATCCTCCGCAGCAGATTACAAATCCATTGCAAATCTGGTTCCATAAAGTTAAGCAATGTTTGCTATGATTTTCATATAAAATCTTTGCATTGCCCAGCTGCTACTTTTCTCTTTAATTGTGTAATTCTCTTCACAATGAGTTTTTGCTTCATTTCCAACACCGTGTCAATTCTAAAAGCAATGCTCTGGGGCATCAAGCATAGTGCAAATCCCATTAGTGTTCAGGCATTCATTTGCCACACAATGTTCAAGTTGAAGGAAAAAGAAAAGCACAACTGCATAATATGGTGATATTCACAAAGCATCCATATTTGATATTCTCTTTCCAAATATCTCGGAGGAAATTATCATTTGACACATTTTGAGAAAATTAAACAACTGCCAACACACAAAAGTAACAGAAAAGAGAAAAATGGTTAATGTGGAAATATATATACTTTTTTTTTAATCTGAAATGGAGTTTCACTCTGTCACCCAGGCTGGAGTGCTGTGGCATGATCTCGGTTCAGTGCAACCTCCACCTCCTGGGTTCAAGTTATTCTTCTGCCTCAGCCTCCTGAGTAGCTGGGATTAAGGACACCTGCCACCATGCCTGGCTACTTTTTGTAATTTTACTAGAGATGGGGTTTCCCCATGTTGGTCAGGCTGGTCTCAAACTCCTGACCTAATGATCCACCCACCTTAGCTTCCCAAAGTGCTGGGATTACAGGCGTGAGCTACCGTGCCTGGCCAATGGAAATATTTTTTTTTACAAAGGAATCAGAATACAAAGACTTTTATTTTTCAGAATTTTAGAATTTATTTTTGAGAATTATTTTATTTAGGGCATCACACTTTTGTGTGGGTTTTAATTTAAGTAATTGAGTGTTCACATCCTTTTCTGGTATCTTTTTTAAGTCATTCTAATATACATATATATAGCAAGACACACAAACACACAACAAGAAAAACAAGTAAACAGACATGCATAGGTACAAACACAGGCACAGAAAACACACACACAGATACAAGCACAATCTATAAAACAATGCAAAATGGTGCTCTGAAAAATGTAAAAATGTGACTTATGCTTCTGAAATTAATTGCAAATGTTATAAATAATATAAAATCCATTAGTATATGCAAGAAGTGCTGGAAAACTCTTATTACATTAATATAATACTTATATATTCATGAATTTTATATTTTGCAGAACTGATTATAATTTTGTGATACTAATTGCCTCCTTCTTCATTTCTTTAAGTATCTAAGCGTAAAACATGTGAACAATCAGTATCTTAATCACTAAGTGTGAAAGTAACACTGTTAAATTTATCATAGGCCTACATTTAGGGTATGGTGTTTGTAACACAGAGGTTTTTAAAACTTTGAAGAGACAGGTCACACTGGCCAGATTAAAATATTTTCATGGCATTATGATTACACAACAGTATGTAATATACAGGATGATGTTTTTAATCCATAGTGTATAGGATTATGTTTTTTAGGAAGATTGGCCTACATATAAGATGGCCCTCCAGCACAGAGTGAGGAGGTTTAATCAGGCATAGGCTATTATGTCAGATTCCATATGATGCAATATCTACTGTACTGCATGAAATAATAGCTTTTGTATTTTAATTGGAATAAAGCAATGCATTATCAAATAAAAAATAATTATTTCTTAAACCCTAATTCGGGGTTTGAAAACACCGAATAAAAAGCATGTTTAGCAAAGGATGTTAAACTATACAGACATGAACAAAATACAGGTATGGGGAGGAGGTAACAAAGTCCTTTTAGAGAAGGTCATTGACGTTAAAAGAAAGCTAGGAAACTCAAAACAGAAAACAGGGAAGCCATTGCAGATGATCAGTGTTTGGACAATAATTTTGTTCAGGTCTATTTTTTTGAATAGATTAATGAAGCAGGACTATAATAAATACCACACAGTTCATAGGCTTTATCTATGTCTATGAAGATATTTTCATATAGGAGCTTCAGCAATCAAGCCAAGTGTAAACAAATATAGATTATTGAGATCAACTTCTTAATGCTTAATGTATACGGCAATAAAACATATACACATGATATATTCATCAGAACTCATTTTAAGATTTTATCATCATAAGCTGGAGTAATTTCTTATTCCATCACATATGGATTTTTTAAAAATGTCTATCTGAAACGTAGAATGAAGTATATTAATTCAAAACAAGCTGCTATTGTTTGGCTGTGTCCTCACCCAAATTGCATCTTGAATTGTAGTTCCCAAAACTGGGAAACAAAGTGGCTGACAATGATCACCCTTCAATTAAAGTATAAATTCTAGTAATAAATTTGATAGGAATCATTAAAACAGAAGAGTATTCTTTCTTGAGATAACCACCCCACTTTTATGCAATTATATTGTGTTTATAATCTTGCCTGTTTATATGCTATTTAGAATAATGCAGAATAGTTTTTCCTATATTCCAATAAGGGTGTTTTTTTTAAAATTTGTCTTTTTTGTCTTTTTAGGACCTCTAAATCAGAACCTGGCTTACAATGTACTGATGTAGAAATAACAGTTTCATCATAGGAGGAACTGTCTGAGTAGGTATTAAAGCATGTACCTATAGTAACCTCTGGTAGCACATAACCAAATTGCATGAAGCATATTGTAATATTCAAGTCAGCACACTGTAATTTAAAACAGAAAGTAAACAATAAATGTCTATTATCAAGATGAAACTGGAGAAAAAGAATCATTACTCTTGGTTGATAGTTTTGTGCCTTTCTATTTTTAATTTAATGAGATGTAAAACATGAACCTATCTTTAAGAATATGTGAAACAATAGATTTGCATAACAAGTCTTGACAATCAAGAAAACTATATGCATTCCTGATTATTTTTTATTTCCAGCTACATAAAGATATACGGTAATTAAAAATGCAGGATAATATATTTTATTTTATAGCTACTGCAATTAAAAAAAACAAAATGAATCTAGAGGTTGCCTTTCCTTAATGAACTTGCACATTAAGTTCTAATTAATGGTATGCAATAGACAAGCTTTAAGTCAACATTTTAATGCTTTCTTTGTAGTAATACATCTAAAAGGAAGTTTAAGTTTTTATTCAGTAGCTATTTAACAGAAATTAAGTCCCATTCTTTCCTTTATAGGATTAGAAATAGCAGTACCCGTGGTTAGATTCCATTTCAAATTTTTATTCCAGCCATTCAGTTTAATTTAAATTGAAAGCAATGATTAGGACAACAAAATTAGCAACTTTGTGGCTCAGTTGTCTTTGGCTGTCTCCTCAGCCAAGAAAATTAGACTGACTTAATGGGATGATAAAACCATCATCACAAAATTAAACCTGGAATGTCAATCTACTGCCGTATATACAAGGTCTATATTGGGGTTTTTATTTACCAGCTTTTTCTATTTCTAGTTTTTACCTTATTTAAGTAATAATCTTTAAATACATCTTATTTTAAAGGGGAAGTCTAATGCCACATAATATTTAGCTTTGCTAAAATTTTTCAGAATGCATTGAATTTTCAGTAATATCCTAATTGTTTGAAATTTTTAAAATTCAAGATAGTGAGTTAATTTAGTTTATGTATAATTTTCATACTATATGAAGCACAAAGTGATTTATATGCAAGGCAGAAATTCCACAGAAGAACATGGACCTAGGAGTTTCAGTTCCTCTGATCCATTTTTGGAGCCATTCTTTTCTGTTCCATGCAAAATAGAATTGTTGCTATCATAATTTGATAGATTTTAAGATGTAGAGATATCTTTTTCCACTAGTTTTATCAAATTATAAAATGGTATTTTGTTTTCCTTGGACTGTCTCATTTTTCTTATTTCTTCATTGGTTCTAAAGTTGGAAGAAGAAAAGGTATTTATCACTGAAATCAAATGCAAAGATTTTATTTTACCTTGGTGGAATTTAGAAGTATTTATTCTGTAATTATATGCTCAATATCAAGATAATTCTTGGGAAAAATAGATGATTATCTCATTTTCTACCTGAAAATTGGAAACTAAAATAAAATTATTTTGGTTAACTTACGTTTCCAAAAACCCACGAAGATCCTCAATTGAATGCCAAAAGAACTTGGAAAAAAAAATCACTCCTTTCTCATTTCCTGTCAAAAAAATATTAAATCAAACTTCAAGAGAAAAGGAATGCAGCAGAACCACTCACAGAATACTGAACAGGAATTAATAGTCCAATCTGGTTAATTACTTCTATTTTCAACTTTAAAGATACAATGTGGACAGAAATCTTTAAATAATTCAAGGAAAATATTAACTCAATTACTTAATTAAAAAAATACATCTGTGAAATCTCTGAAAACCTGCGTTTGTTTTGTATTACTATGTGTCAATATTGCCAGAAACGTAGTATCTTAAAGAACACATTAATTATCTCATACTTTTCCTGGTTCTTGAGTCTGGTCACAGCTTTTGTCTCTCTCTAATTAGCGTCTTGGAAGGCTATAATAAAAATGTTATTTGAGAAATCTCAAATCAGTATGGAGATTTCAGCTGGTTGTAGTTAGGTGGTCTTATTTCTGCGTTCTCTGTTCTGTTCCATTGGTCTTTGTGCCTGTTTTTATACTAATGCCTTTTTTATTTTGGTTACTGTAGCCTGGTGGTATAATTGGAAGTCAGGTAGTGTGATGTCTCCTGCTTTGTAGGTTTGCTTGGAATAATTTTTGCTATTCAAAAGTTTTTTTTTTGGTGCTGCATCAATTTTAAGATTTTTTCTAATTCTGTGCAAAAGTACACTGATAATCTGTTAGGAATTGCATAGAATTTGTAGATTGCTTTGGGCAGTATGGCAATTTTACTTATATTGATTCTCTGCCCCATGAACATGAGATGTGTTTTTCCATTTATTATGTCATCCACAATTTCTTTCACCTGTGTTTTAAAGTTTTTACGTCTAGAAATCTTTTACCTCCTTAGTTAAATACAGCCATCGGTATTTTTTTGTAGCTATTGTAAATTACATTTACTTTTTGATTTGGTTCTCAGCTTGATCACTATTAATTTATTAAAAAGCTACTAATTTTTGTACATTTATTTTGTATACTGAAAGTTTACTGGATAGTTATCAAAGAACTAAAAATAGAACTACCATTTATTCCAGCCATCCTACTTTTGAGAATTTACTCAAGGAGAACAAATCATTATGTCAAAAACATATCTTTACTCATATGTTTATCACAGCACTATTCATAATAGCAAATATATCCAGCAATGGATGATTGAATAAAGATATATATATATATATATATATATATATATATATATATATATATGTAATGAGATACTACTACTCAGCCATAAAAAAGAATAAAATCATGTATTTTGAAGTAATGTAGATGGAACCAAAAGGCCATTATAGTAAGTGACATCACTCAGAAAGTCAAATACCACATGTTCTCTCCTATAAGTAGAAGTTAAATAGTGTGTATGCATAGACATAGAATGTGGAATGATAGATATTGGAGACTTGGAAAAGGGTGGAGGCAGGTGAGGACTAAGAAATTACTCAATGGGTAGATTGTACATTATTCAGCCCAGATTTCAGCACTATTCAATATATCCGTGTAACAACATGGCATTTGTTCCCCTTAAATTTATATAAATTAAAAAATAAAGAGGGAAAACAGTCAATAAAAATGTTGGCATGGGCCGAGTTCTTAACTGGAAGCTTAACTGAGTTCTTAACTGGAAGCATCTGTCACTCACATTATTGCTGGTAGCACTCAATTTCTTATAATCATAGGGCTGAGAGATTTTGTTCTTTGCTTACTATCAGATGGAGGATAGTCTTAGCTCCTATAGGTAACCTGAGTTGATTGCCACTTGAGGTTTTCCAATACAGCTACTTGCTTCCTCACAATCATCAAGCATGATTATCTGCTCATTATGCAAATGTTACAATCTTATATCACCATAAATGCATAATGAGATATGTCATTTCAACTTGCAGATTTTTTTTTTTTGAGATGGAGTCTTTCTCTGTCACCAGGCTGGAGTGCAGTGGCATGATCTTGGACCACTGCAACCTCCAACTCCCTGGTTCAAGTGATTCTCCTGCCTCACTCTCCCAAGTAGCTGAGATTACAGACATGCACCACCATGCCCAGCTAATTTTTTATTTTTTTTAGTAGACTCTTGGTTTCACCATATGGACCAGGCTGGTCTCGAACTTCTGACCTCAGGTGATCCACCCGTCTCAGCCTCTGAGAGTGCGGGGATTACAGGCATGAGCCACCACAAGTTTTCAAAGTAAGTCACAGTTCCTGTCCATATTTAATCAGGATGGATTATACCATGGTATAAATACCAAGCTGAGACTATCAGGAAGTTGGAATTATGGAAGACACAGCAGCCAAAAACTTATGTTCCTTAATTTTACAAAAATTCTTCATTTGCTTTGAATTGTGATTTTGTACTATACAAATCCACTCAATGTGAAAAATTGACTAAGTCTCTTAAGTTGATTGAATAAATATAAACATTTACTATTTAACCTCTTCCCTTATGCAATTACTCCCATTTATCTATCTTCTGTCTTTAATTATTTTGCTATTCTCATGATTTACTTTATCTATTTAGACCCCAAACAAACTTTCCAGTATGAAATTTGTTCGACTGTGGATACTGATGTCAAGGGCAATTCAGTTAAATTATCTACTCCCACCCATTTATCCCATCATTCTATTACTTCACATTAACGCCCTTATGAAATCAAAAGACTGGTAATCTTTTGTGTGTGTTCAACCTGGGTTCAGAATTGTTTATGGGCAGAGGAATGAGACAGTCACCAAAGGTGAAGGGGAAGAAATGAACAACATTCAAGGAGAAAGGGTGTTGACTCTTCTGGAGCTATATTTTGCTTAGGGCTATGTAGCATCCACCTAAATATTTGTTTTCAGTTGAGAAAAAAAATCTGCATGAATTAATTATGACTTATTCTTTCTTAACCCATTTCTCATTTGTCCTGAGAATAAACTTATCTCTATTCTAATTTAACATTTTATACATTTCTATTGCATTAGGATTAAAGTTCTGTTTGGTTATAAATCCAAGAATAGTTTTTATATTTTATTTTCACATTTATAATCAGTCAGATTTGCTTCAGCCTTAAAGAGCATGTTTATGTAAAATTAAATGAGCACTGGCAGTGAGCTGTCTTTTTTTAAATAAATCAAAAATGGGTTAAAGATATCAGTAGGTAATATTTTATACACATGAAATATGTGTATATATGTAATATGTTACATGTAATATGTAATATGAAATATATTATATATATTTCATTACTTACATATGAAATATATGTAAGTAATAAAGTATAATAAAATGATCACTTTTTGAGAAACCTGGAGGTCCTATAGGAATCTCCCATCTCAACTCTTACATTGAATCATTGATCGACTCTGGTCTTTTTCAACTCATTGTTGATCTCAAGTAACATACCCACTACCTTAATGAGAACTACTATGGACTCTTGTTTCAGTCTATTGGGGCTGCTATAATAAAATAGTATAAAATGGGTAGAATCTAAACAACAGAAACTTACTTCTCATAGTTCTAGAGGCTGAGAAGTTCAAGTTGAAAGTCACAGCAGATTTGGTGTCTGGTGAGGGTCCCAATTCCTGGTTCACAGATGCTGTCCTCTCACTGTAACCTTACATGGCAGAAAGGTGAGGGTCTCTCTAGAGTCTCTTATATGAGGCCACCAAATGTCATTCTTGAGGACTCTGCTTGTATGATCTCATAACCTCTCAAAGGCTCCATCTCCCAATACCAACACCTTTAGTTTAGGATTCCAACATATGAATTTGCGGGGCTGAGTTTTGCAGGGGGACACAAGTATTCAGACCATAGCATCACCTATTAAAATTGCTTCAACAGTGTACAAGCTTTTCTTCCTCTAGTGTTGTAAAACTTCTTCCTATGAGCACCTACATGAGAGCCAGGATAAAATTAAACCTCCTCAGCATGTTTTACATGATGTCTTAACCTATCCTACCTCTCCAGACTCTCCTCTGAGGCCACCTCCAACTCCAGCCTTCACTTTGATGGCCATACTGAGCTTCATGTTTTCTTTGAATCCTGAATTTTACCTAGGATTCTCTTACAGGTTTTTTTAACATGGCAAGGCCCTATTTATAAACCTAGAATTCATCTCCACCAAGATGTTTTTCTTTACACGTTGAGTTTATGTATTCTGCTTGTGGGGCAAGATATATAATCATTCACTGATATTTCTTGATGACTCACTTGTCTTCCTCTTGATAACATGTGCTCCTATAAGAGAGGGATTGTATAATCAATTTCATGCCTAGTAACTTTTACTTAAATCCTGCAATTGTGTGTGATATATTGTATGGCTTGATGATGTTAATTCTGTCAGAGAATCTTCACTCTCTTGTCTGTTCATCAGAGAGAATTGTGGCAAATGTCTTATTTCAATTAGGGATTGAGTCAATTCATGGCTGGATTGTGTCAGTTCATGGCTGGATTCATAAAGATTTATCTAACTCTTTATTTTCCTGCTTCTAGTGTTCATGGGACCCAATTGAGATCTTGCATTGTTTATTAGTGCCTAACAACTCTGTGAATCATCAATGCTAATTTTATCTCTTCAGGATTGTGAAATTCACAACACACTCTTCAGATTTTAGAAGCTTTTTTCCCTCGCTGCTGGTCTGGATTTCTGCCCAGTTAAATGATAATAATAAAAATAATACAAAGAAAAAAAGACAAACACTCATAATCACTTTTCTGTCTCTTTTTGTTGAGGACTTGCCCGTCCCAGGGCCCCCCACATCAAATACCAGATATCGTCTCTTCAGTCCAAACTGTACAATTCTTTGTTACTGTCTCTGCTTCTTAGGAGTGCACCTTGGCTTGGGTTCTTGATCCTCGGCTCTGTCAAAAATGGGCAAATCCGTAAGAGAAAATGTGTCTGCGGGATCTTACCTCACTTTCTGTGTTTTACATTTATCAAGTCTTGCCTTGATAATTTCCCAATTGTTTGCCTTTATTATTTGCCAGTTCCTTCAAACAGTCTGTATTTATTCATCTTTCCAGTGAATCTTGATGGAAGCTTTCATTTGCATCCCAGTCTTAACAACTAAATATGTTGTGTGTGTGTGTGTGTGTGTGTGTGTGTGTATGTAGGTTTAATGTGTAACACGAGCAATATTAATGCAAAGAATCGTGTTTCACTCTCAGAGATTAATAATGGGCACTATATCTAAGAAATCTACATACTAAAAAATGACATAATTTAAATATGTTGAATTCAAGATTTGTCAGGTATATTTGAACTTAATTATCCACAAATTTTCTTTGTTCACATATACTAAGCATTTTCAGGGGCAAGCATTTGAAGAGCAAATTCAAAATTACTTGCCAAGATAATTTTAATAGATTGAATATCTGCGTCTTTCCCCCAAAATTTAATGCTGACATCTATTCACAAAAGTGATGATCTTAGGGGTGGTGTCTTTGGGAGGTAATTAGCTCATGAAGCTACAGTCTTCATGAATGAGATTAGTATTTACATAAGAAGCCAGAAAGCAAGCTTGCGTTTTTGTCCACCATGTAAAGATACAAACAGTTGCCGTCTGTAGCCTGGAAGCTGGTTCTCCACAGAACCCAACCACACTGACACTCTCCCGCATCACAGACTTTTGGCCACTGGAATTGTGAGAAATAAATGTGTGTTGCTCAAACCATCTAGCTTATGATACTTTGTTCTAGCACCTGTAATTAATACAATATCATTTTTCAAAATTACACCTCATCATATCATATGTTCCCTAAAAGCATTAATACCATCTCTTGTATTCACTGAATTATATACCAGATATCTCTGTATTATTTAACTTCTTGAAAGTACTGTCATATGGAGAGCTGTTTATCTTGATTAGATATAACTGTTTTTGAATATTATTTATACCTCGAAATAGATTACCCCACTGAAATTTGATTTAAGTTTTTTCTAAGTTGAATACATTTTTAGAATACGATTTTGTTAGGGCAATATGGAGACCTAGAATCGTTGTTGAACCTTTTGGCATCTCCACTCTGGAAAAGATGCAGAAGACATGAATTGATGAATTTAGCAATGAGACTCACACTCATATTCTGGAAGCAGATAATACTTATGCTCAGGTGTCAGAACACAGGAATCCAGGAGTGTCCAGTAGTGGGAGAGAAATTCTCAGATACAATTCTTCCTTTGTCTAACCATTTGATATATCTTTAGTACACCCCTTCATACATACTACCTCAGAGATAATAAACTGTATTCTTTGCCCTTCTTGACATTTTAGCTGCAGTATGCTTTCAAAATAAAAATTTATTTTCAAGAGAAATAATTGTTCTCTTATTTAATCAAATGAAAGACTTTATTACCATTTAAACTATTTCTTTTGAAGCAGAGTTAGAATATTATGCTGTTGCTTAACATAACCAGGATTCACACATAGCAATGATTGATAATAATATGCTTTAATTTACAAGTCAAAACACTAAAAAGAAAAGTTAATCTTTAAATGTTTCATATCATTTTGCCTTTTTTAGATAATTAATGTAATTATTTTCTTCTTATATTATATTTAAGCTATTTGTTTGTAAAACATTAATGATTTTTAATTTATACCTTTAAAGCTTATATACACTATAAGGACTATAAATGTGAAAGAATGTAAGATTTAAAAAGACTTCAAAATCTGGGGAGAGATTTTAAAAATTAACTAGTAAGGTGCCAATACAATACTTAAGTCAGCATCTGAAATGTTGATAGGCTGACATTAAAAATAAATTAGTATTTTTCTGAAAGTCACTATTAATTTATAAAATATAAAAAAGCTAATTTACATAAATTGCTTTAAAATGTATTGATTTTTCTGATTTTATTTAGACTAATAAATGAACTATATTTAGTTCATCATATAATTTAAAAACATAAAAACTGAATTTTTTATTAGATAATCTTTTCTAGAATAATTTTAAGTATGAGAGAGTCATCTAGAATGCACCATAAAGCATATAATCTTTCAGTCCATTTTTTCTAAAATATAAAATTGAATTCGGAAACGTTTTTCTGATAAATGAGAGTATTGGTTAGGGGTGGCAATGTGTGTTATAAATTTGCTATCAAAATCTAAGAGTTTAAACTGCTAATTTCTTCCCATTGATGGGCATTGCAATTTGATGGAGCTCATCCAAAATAATTAAATAATAAAATAAAGCATAATATAAAAGAGGATAAAATAAAATGCATCAAATATGGTAGAAATAAGCATTATTTTGTATTTTTTTGTTTAAATTACATGTATATGTATATTCATACATACATTCATAAACATATGTATACTTTTCATCACAATATTAATAATATATTTTACTGTTTGTTAGGTCAAAATGTTTGAAAACTAAGTGGCAGAATTTTTATTATTTAAAAATATGCAAATGTATCTTTCTTTGAAATTGTATAATTTAATGTAATTGCACTTTCTATTTTAAAATGCTAATGTTTTATTTTTTAATACCTTGCAGTAACTACGAATACACTTACATAGACTTAGTTTATGATGATTTATCCTGAACAAATTTTAAGTATACGTAGGTAATTTTTAGGACATTGATCTGGTATGATATTTATTTCATTGTACGTTCCTATAGGCAGAGTATATCTCTACATCCATCATTTGTGTTTACCATTTGGTTGTTTCATCCAGTGAAACTGGAACATACTACATGCCCCCCTTTTGAGAGGGAGCTTTAAATAAGCTTGGATGATTTGAATCAACTTCTTGTTTCTGTCTTCTGCTATAAGATAATGTCGAATCCTTCAATTTGTGTCTTACAATGAAAAGATGTGTGCAGACAACCAGAGTCTAAAGCCTGGTGGAGCCTCACACAAACAGAACCTAGCAGATTCACTGGCAACAGCTGAATGAGAAACGAATTTTCATTCTGTTAGCTAACACATGCTTGTGTTGTTTCTGTATTGAAACCTGACTAAACAGAAATTTCTACCAGGAATACAATTTGGCTGTAATATCAAAATTTATTGTACTTACCAAACCTGCAAATTAGAAGAATGCTGGTCATGTTGGTTGATTAATTTTTAATTAATGCATAATGGTTATTCATATTTATGGGATACATGTATTAGTTTATAACATGCATACAATGTATAATGGTAAAATTAGGGTCATAAGGATATTTACCCCCTCAAACATTTATCATTCTCTGTGTTGAGGACATTCCAAATCTTCTCTTTTAGCTATTTTAAAATATTATAAATTATTGTTAACTAAAGACCCTGCTAGGCTATTAACCACTAGAACTTATTCCTTTTACTTAACTGTATTTTTGAACCTACTAACCAATCTCTCTTTACTTTATGTGATGTAGTGCTATAAAAATATAAGCTCAAATAGATTGGCCTAGTTGCAGGAAAGTATTAAAAGAAAAGTGGAGATAAATACCAGAAATTCTTGAAATGGTGTGATTGGAAAAATAATTGATTATCATACATTATTTGTAAATGATTTTATTTATTTGTTATTTTTTGATTTCTAACTTTAATTTTAAGTTCAGGGTACATGCGCAGGTTTGTTACATAGGTAAATGGATAAGTAAACAGGTACCATGGGGGCTTGCTGCAGAGATCATCCCATCTTAATTCCCACCTAGGAATTAAGCCAGACTCCAATAGCTATTCTTCCTGATGCTCCCTCCTTCCATTCACCCCTCCTCTATGAACAGGTCTCAATGTGTGTTGTTCCCCCCGCAAAGTGTCCATGTGTTTTCATTGTCCAGCTCCCACTTATAAGTAAGAATGTGGGATGTAGTGCTATGTGTGATGTGATTCTTACTTATAAGTAAGAATATGTGGTGTTTAGCTTTCTGTTTCTATGTCAGTTTGCTGATGAAACGGCTTCCAGCTCCATTCATGTCCCACCAAAAGATGTGATTTTGTTTCCTTTTTATGACTGCATAATATTCCATTGTAACTACCCCATGGGTTTACTTTGCCTGCTGCCTAGATAGAGCTGATTTCTCAAGACAGGGGAAAATGAAATAGAGAAAAAGTAATTCATGCAGAGCCAGCTATGTTGGATCTTGTAAATTTGTGCAAGTTTTTTGTAGATGCTGAATATTAGAACTTTGTCAGATGGATAGATTGCAAAATACTTTTCTTATTGTTTAGGTTGGCTGTTCACGCTGATGATAGTTTCTTTTTCAGTGCAGAAGTTCCTTAATTTAACTAGATCTCATTTGTCAATTTTTGCTTTTGTGGCAATTGCTTGTACGTTTTCGTTATGAAATCTTTGCCTATGCCTATGTCCTGAATGGTATTGCCTAGATATTTTAAGTGTTTTTATAGTTTTGGGTTTTACATTTAAGTCTTTAATTTATCTTGAGTTGATTTTTGTGTATGGTGTAAGAATGGGGTCCAGTTTCAATTGTCTGAATATGGTTAAACAGTTCTCCTAGCACTGTTTATTAAATAAAAAATCCTTTACCCCTTTCCCCTTGCTTGTTTTTGTCAGGTTTGTTGAAGATCAGATGGTTGTAGGTGTGTGATCTTATTTCTGGGTTCTGGGTTCTGTTCCATTGGTCTATGAGTCTGTTTTGATACCAGTAACATGCTGTTTTGGTTACTGTAGCCTTGTAGTATAGCTTGAAGTCAGGTAGTGTAATGCCTCCAGCTTTGTTCTTTTTGCCTAGAATCATCTTGGCCAATAGTTCTCATTTTTGGTTCCATATGAATTAAAAAAATTTTTTTTTCTAATTCTGTGAAGAATGTCAATGGTAGTTTAATGAGAATAGCATTGAATCTATAAATAGCTTTGGGCAGTATGGCCATTTTCATGATACTGATTTTTCCTATTTATGAGCATGAAATGTTTTTCTATTTGTTTGTGTTATCTCTAATTTCTTTGAACTGTGGTTTCTAGTTCTCTTTGAAGAGGTCCTTGAATTTGCTGCTAGTCATACCTATGATGACTAATTAAAATTATTAATAATTAAGTGCTACTATTTACAACTGACTATTAAAATTTAGAATGAAGATAAGATTCAGAAAAAAGGAGAAATTCAAAAGAATGGCTACCATCCCCTTTGCTAAGATATGTAATTACCTCAATGTAGTCCACAGTAAATATTTCAGTTATACAAAATGGCACAGGAAAGTTAGAGCAATGTCATACTTCCATTGAAAGCTGATAGGCTCAACATACTTTTTACCAATTTGAGAGAAAGAGAGAAAAACCATTCCACAAGTTTCTGAAAAAGAATCATAGGTATGACTCACAAGGGAAGCTAAGGACCTGTCCGAGGAGAACTAGTAAAATAGTGTGCAAATAGGTACGACGATTGGCACATGGGGCTGCATGGAATCAAAAATCATGAAACATAATCATAAATTTCCAAAAATGTATTAATTTTTTAAAAAGTTAACATTTGACATTATTGTATATTTCACACTGACACCAGATTAAGAATGTGACTGTTTCAGAAAAAAAATTACTTTATTTTCATTCATTTCTAACTACAAAAAGTTCACCTGGATAGTTTGCTCAGCTTCCAGAAATAACATAGTCTCTCAAATTCAAATGTTACCAAGAAGATGAATGAAAAAGCGAGGGTCTTCCAGAGGTAGAATGAATAACCATTGAGAAGAATGGACAGAGTTTGTGCTTCCAGGGAGCACAGTCAGCCTAATATCAGAACATTCCCTATCCACAAGAAGGAGAAATGTATAAGTTATACCAAAGGTATTTCAGAATTGCTATGGACCAGTAACCAAGATGTCCTTCTTCTCTGTTCTGAATGTGCTCATTTTGACCATTCTGTATTATTGGATGTTGTGTTTAAGGAGAGTTAGGTAACTTCTGTTTTTACTTGTTAGCCAACTAGAGCAGGAAGAACTACATCTGGAACTGAGGCATATTAAAAAATCTCTGGACTTTGAGCCTCATATCATGTTTGGATGAGACATTTTTGGGGTTCATTCCTGCAGAGAAGAAGATTGCATTTTCATGAGGGAGATAAATGGATCTTTAGGACTAATAGAGCAGACTGGTATATTGTACAATTTTCTCCAATTGCTTTCATCTTCTCCTGTAAGAGTATTTTACATGCCACTTTTGACGTGCCCATTGTTGACCTTCACTATGTCTCTCTTTTCCTAGGGGGTTATGTATGTTTCATATCTAAAATTTTCAGTGCAACTCTGTGCATTGGTTCAGCTTTTCTTTCTTGCCTTCTGCAATCAGAACACCACATATTGGCTGGGAGCTGCTTGAATCTAGGATGTAAAGACATAATGAGCAGAGCCAAATAGAGCCACTGCTAATTTGCAGAATCATGAGTGAGAGATGAGTGTCTGTAATCATATCTTCACAGACTATCTGTAATTGCAAAAACAGAAACAGAAACAGAAACAAAGCCACCTTTCCCATATATTATCCCATCTGTGCTTTTTTTTCTGTTTCTCACATTACATTGTATGTTTTTGTTTGTTTTAGGTGTAGTTTTTACTTGGATTTATAATTATCTTATTCATTTGTGTGTTTCTTATTTTAACTTTATCACCCATTAGCTTCAATGCTCAATGAAGACATAGCCTGCTCTTCTTCTTATTGTGATCCTGAAGTCTACACAGTTACTGGTACATAGCAGAAATGCAAAAATATTTGTTACTGTAATACATAATTGAAAAAGTCTTTTCTTTCATAATAACATCTCTCATATATGAATACATATGCATATACACAATCCAGGTATAAGTTAGCAGTGTATTAGAACAACTTTTCAATGTGAGTCTTGCATTTCATTCTAATTTGAATGTGTTTAAACTTTATTTCCTGGTTGAACATGGTGGCTTATGCTTGTAATCTCAGCACTTTGGGAGGCCGAGGCGGGCAGATCACCTGAGGTCAGGAGTTCGAGACCAGCCTGGCCAACATGAAGAAACCCTGGCCAACATGAAGAAACCCTGTCTCTACTAAAAATAACAAAAGTAGCCAGGCATGGTGGTGCATGCCTGTAATCCCAGCTACTCAGGAGGCTGAGGCAGGAGAATCTCTTGAACGCAAGAGAAAGAGCTTGCAGTGAACCGAGATTGCACCATTGCACTTCAGCCTGGGCAACAAGAGCAAAACTGTCAAAAACAAACAAAAAAAACCCTTTATTTCCACATTTGGTGTTTAAGATCTTAAATGGCAGTGGCTATTCCTCACACTGCTAAGAATATTAGCATTCCTGCACCTACATAGCTTTTGAACAGTTTTTAAAACATTACTTATTGCTTTTACTTTGAAAATAAAGCTGGGGAGTCTCTCTGATACTGCATACTTGCAACTGTTTCTACACGATTCATTTTCTAGTTTCTAGTCATTCCTAGAATTTCCAGTGGTATGAAGGTGGTGCATCTCACTGAGGTGATTATCAGGTGACATGAAGACATATTTCTTCTAGTCTTTGGAGTACTTTCTTCATTGCTTTAGGTGTTCCTTTGTTCTTTATCATTCAATGTCATTCTGACTCTTTACAGCTTCTAGTCATTCCATTATGAAATTTGGAATACTTCTTTCACTAGGATTTTAGCCCCTGTAGAGTGGTAGAATAATGACTGTTTTTGCTTTTATATGACATCAGGCAGTCATTTATGGACTACATCATGTCCACATAGCATATCAAATATTATTTTTTCTTTAGTATATATTAGCTATCAGTGAAAATACATGTTTCTCTTTTTCTGATAGGATTCCGTTAAATGTTCTCAATTTTATCAATATAAACTGGAGGTACATACATGTAAATACACACACACATACACATTTCTCTTTCTGTATATGTGTATATACATACATATACATATACATATACATATACATATGCATATGCATACATACAGAGAGAGATTATCTGAATAGTAAAATATACCCCCATTCCTAATTTACATGTCTTAAGATTTTTTGGCTTTGTACACATCAATTTATGTGTTTTTTTGCAACAATTCTATGAGATAAATACAAGTAGTCTCATTTTAGATGTAAGAAAGTCAAAGATTACAGAATATAACTCAGGTTTTAGAAAATATGTGGTTTTTATGTGTAATAACTATGACCCAAACTAGGAAGTTTTATGAAATTCAGTGATCATCTCATAAATTCACTTTGCAGCTCTCTTCATTATTCACTGTGGATAAATATGCATGGGAATCATTACAATAATCTTTTTTTAACAGTGAGGAAAGAAATTTACCATTTTAATTAAGTACAAAGAATTTGATGATTTTCTGTAGTAATTTATCTGGGATAGACTGTACTTCCGTTAAAAAAAAAAACTATTAGATGTTCCTTGATAAGGAAAGTTTGCTCATCCCATCCTGATCGATCACACTTCCTGTTTCCATCAGTGAAATACGTCCAATAGTAAAATATTCCACTTTTGGGAAGAAGGCTTACGGAGGCAGCTTGTGCATCAGTGTGTCCTCTTACTCCCACCTGTGTGATCCTGGAAGCCCATGGCTACTTGCAGCCCCATAAACCTTGTTTCTTCAGTGATTTCAGCAAGGTGAGTCTTCAGCTGACATGGAGTGGGCGTGTCGCATGTGTACTGTGTAAACTTTAATGTTTTAAGTTACTAAGTTTAGAAATTTCTTTATTGTCATACCATATCTTGGTCAATCATGATGAACTGAGTTCATAATTTGAAAACATTGGAAAAAATACATATAAAACTTTTATCATCAGAAATATTCCCTAATCGCAAATAAATACATCACTATAAAAGTGGGTCTGATAAATTTAAATAGAGCCCATGTTTCCAGTTTCTTCTTAAGATGAACATCATATGGCACAGTGATTTGCATATAAAATAGCACTAATCCCATTCATGGAGTCTCTGATCTCATTACCTAGCACTTTTAAAAGGCACCAACTCCTAATATCATTACATCGGATGTTAGGAGTTCAACTTAAGAATCAACCCAAATGCCCATCGATGATAGACTGGACAGGGAAAATATGGCACATATACACCATGGAATACTATGTAGCCATAAAAAATGATGAGTTTGTGTCCTTTGTAGGGACATAGATTAACCTGGAAACCATCATTCTCAGCAAACTGACACAAGAACAGAAAATCAAACACCACCTGTTCTCACTCATAGGTGGGTGTTGAACAATGAGAACACACGGACACAGGGAGGGGAGCATCACACACTGAGGTCTGTGGTGGGGTGAACTAGGGGAGGGACAGTGGGGGTTAGAGAGTTGGGGAGGGATAACATGGGGAGTAAAGCCAGATATAGGTGATGGGGATGGAGGCAGCAAACCACATTGCCATATATATACCTGTATAACAATCCTGCATGTTCTTCACATGTACCCAAGAACCTAAAGAGCAATAAAATATATACATATAAATTAATTTTATTTTTTGTTTGGATGAAATATAATAAAGAATGCCATTGTAATATCAGGTGTGGAATACATCTGGTGTATCATATTTTAGGAAATGGGTATAGCTCCTAATAATAGAAATAAATAAAATAATACAATGAGTAATAAAATAACAAAATCACACCCTAAAGATGCTTCCTCATATGCTGTATGCATTCTTCTGAATGTTTTCTAATTTGTCATTTATAAATTTAGAAAAAGTGTATCTCTAAACTTTGATCAAATTAAATCAGAAAACTTTTAGAAAAAATGTTCAACGAATTGTTCTTTGCTAAAACACTCATATATTCAAACCTATTTGAATAAAATTTATGCAATGATGTAAAATGTCACAATTTAGGCTTTCAAAATGTCTATTTACATAGAGGTGTTATGAAATTTGGATGAATATATTATTTTTAAGGTTGCAATAACTATTAATAATTTAGGTTTTTAATTAAAAATATATTGGTACCAGTCAAAAAAAAAGATTTTTCTAAATCACAAATGTGCCCTATAAAATATACATAACTTCTGTTCATTAAAAACATCAACATGTCTTCTCCATGAAAAAGGGTAATCAATCATTTTTCAAAGCTTTATCTTTGTAAATTTTCCCAAATGAGTTTAGTGAATTGAAGAATAACGAGTTATGTCTTTACAGGCAATTCAAATCAACAAAATCTGTGTTGCTAAATAGCCCTCAATGAAAATAGTTGCAACACAAGATACCAGAAGTTGTATCGCCTTTGGTACCTCTAGTCATTAACCTTTGGTTGTTAGAGACAAATCAACATGATAGACGTGGTCTTTTTGACAGGAGACTAGAGAATTCTGAAGATACAAACATCATTATTAAATCATGTTTCAAGATGAGCATAGAGGAAGTAAATATTAATGGGCCTTTTGTGGCTCAGAAATTAACTTACTGTCAGACATTCCCTTCATAAGAAAAAGGGAGGTATATAGAAATTTCAAAAATCAACACCATAGGCAATTGCTTCTGAATTACAATTAAATGGCATTACTATCGAACATGCCAGTGTTAATTCCAGAGAGATTTGGAGCCACTGTACTATTTATGTGTGAAATGAGAAGTGTTTGCTTAATTTCTGTCTGGGCCTATGTTTCTCCCAGGAAGCGATGTGGATAAGCGCTTTGGACTTTTGAGGTTGCTCTTTGGCTCCTTTGAGACTGCCTCATACAAGCCTTGGTGTCAATTCCTTCTACATTAAATGCAGAATTCTGCTGGTTTTTTCCTTTTCATTATAAATTCCTTTGAAAAACTAATGAAAATTTTTCTTCTTTCCCTAGGCAAATCAAAATACGCACACACCTTTGAGCAGGTAGTCTCAGTGGGTTTGCCAGTAATCCACGAAGTTCATCCATGCATCCTTAGAAAAATCCTGGAGTTAGTGGCTACAACTGGTTTTTAAACCTGTGTTAATAGTTGGTCCAAAATGTTACTGCTAGATCCAGGGATGTTTGAGATGTTCCTGAATTTTCATGCTTGTAGAACTGATGTACAGAATAGAGTGAGCTGAATGAAAAGTGGAATGATCACCATCAGTTTTTCTCTGTTTTTTCAGAATTGTTCCTTGGAGTACTCCCAATTAAAGAGTTATGGCTGCACTGTTAGTATGGTCTTGGCTCATGTGCCTACAGGGGCTCCATGATGAGCCTGGCATACAAACAAGTCAGCAAATGGAGAGGCGGCTTTCCTGAGCTGAAGTGGTCTACACCTGCTTCAGATTCATCTCTTCTTGGAAAATAAAACCAGTAGAGTGGAGGGCTACAGAGGCTGTGCTTGACAAAGGTGGGACCTCTCAACACAACTCTTTTCTTCTGGGTTATTTTGCCTTCTTTATATATTCCAAGCTAACTAAACTAGTGTAAGGAACATATGTCCTCCACGAATCTTTTGTCAGTTCCAAATAATGTATGTTCAACTTGTATTGATCTCATGGCGCTGGAGCACTGTAGTTACAAGAACGTACACTCTAATATGTCTCTTTAGAAGTTTTCCAGTTATACTTTGAAACTTTTTTTATTTTTTCAAGTACATGCTAATAGCATATTTCCTTATATTTCTAACATAAATAAGATTGCCTTGCAGTGTTGTATTGGGGGAGCATCTATTAGTTCCTAGACTCACATTCCATCTTAATGGAATCCGTTTCTGCCAGAAGCATGTGGCAATACTGAAAAGCATCAAGGTTGATTGAAGGCAGAATAAATCTGATTTTCTTTTTCTAGAATTTGAGCTCCAATACAAAGGGGGTATTTTCCGGAACTGAGAAATGAATGGACTAGTCTTCATAGGTAGAAAGGCCAGAGCAGCCATTATAGATATGTGGCAGCCTATAGTTAGAAAGAAGCGTAAACCACGAATAACAGACAGAGGCTGAGTGAAGAGCAGATAATTCAGTGGGAGTATGGGAGGAAATGGTAATTTCAGTAGATAAATGTCATGAATCCCATAACTCTGAGAGGTGCGGAGTAAAGGTGAGAGCACAAATGAGTGCCTAGCTGTTTCCTAGAAATCTCTTTCCCTCCTTACAGCTTCCTAGTTTCCTTCTATGGATACTCTGATTATAAAGCATCTTTTCTGAGTCTATCTTGATTTCATGCATTTGAAAACAAATCATAGAAGAAAAAGAGTCCTTTTATTAAAAATCTTTTATGTTTGTTGACTTTCTTTAAAACCCATACAGAGAAGCCTGTGCGGATTAACACGGTAGCTAAGGGAAATAATTTTAATAAGACATCACTTATTGAAATGGTTTTTCAGAAGACTAAATGCCACCATAATCAACACTGTGGTAAATAATAGTCATATATCTTTATTTTTGAGTTAATAAAGAGACATACCATCTGGTTTTTAGTTTTTAGTTTCTTTGCTTCCTGCTGAATTATTGGTTTTATTTAATAAGCATACATTATAGAATGTTTTACTTGATGGCATTTATTTTGTTTTATGTTATATTATAATTATTTGGTTGTCTGCTTTTCTAAATTGACAGTATATTTCTCATGGCTGAGATTATCTCATTTATTTTGGTGTATAGGGAACTGGATCAGGGTGTTCAAATAGAAGGTGCTTATTCCATATTTATTGAAACAATAAATTACTTGTCCTATTTATAAATTCACAAACTCATTTTACATATTCTCTTATTTTAAGAGTTTTATTTCAATGCCTTTTTTACATGAAAGAAAAATAAGTAGATTATCATCCATAAGAAACATGAGTGTGAAGAGATGAAATGGGGAAGAAAATACATTACCAGGAAATTGCGTTTGTTGGCAACCAACAAGAAACTTTGGCACTGACACTTACATTTTATTCTCCACAGGAAAATATATGTTTATTCCTTGTCTTCCTTCACATAGTTCAGCAAACAACGGAATTTGTGTCAATCATTTCTTAGTTGGAGGCATTTTTGAAGTAGCTTATGAGCAATAGTCTTATAAATCAAGAATACCTCCAGCTTAACTATTTTATATGTATACTCTAAAAAGAAATGTGGAAAACACAACGTTTTTAAAAAATCGTGATTAACGTTAACAGGTCAATAAGAAGGCTGCATAATGTCAATCTTTTACTACTGTAAAAGTTGAAAGAAATCGAAGAAAATAAGATCTTTTCAATTGTTGACCTGTAAAAAATACTTTGAGAAGAGGTGATTGTGTTGATTCTTACATGTCAATAATTAATTGTGTAACTAATAATAGAAATATTGGGTTCACAAAAATGAGTTGTAATAGAAATATATTTATCAATGTCATACTTTGTTGTTTTGTTGGTTTATATTATATTCGTTCTATTTGATTTGATTGTTTCTATTCTATTCTATTCCACCATTATTATTATCCTGTAGCTTAATAAACTTGACTCATGCTGTGTCTCAAAAGCCAAGAAAGTTAGAACAAAAACAACATAAACTCACGAAAACCAGGTAAGTATATCACGGAAATTAAGGACCAATGTATAATATATCAAAATCCACTATAATTATTTTACGATCAGAATAGAAAGTATGTGCACAAGAATTGTGTGACATTTAATCTACGTATATTTGACTCTTCAGTTACTCTCACAGAATGCACTTCTACATAATGCGAAGGCCAGACCGGTGGCTTTATATTCTTAATACTTAATCTGTTCTCTGTTTCTCTTATTGGTTTTTTCCCCCAGGAGGAAAGCCAATGCTTACTAAAGGCTTGTTTAAGTCTGTGTAACCAGCTTTGGGAGAAGAAAAAGCAATTATGTATAGTATTTGCCAATATCCACAGTGTAAATATTCTCACTGTTATGGGTCAAATTGTATTTCCTCTTAAAGATATGTTGGAATCCATTCCCTTAGTACCTCAGAATGTGAACGTATTTGGAGACAGTGTCTTTAGGGCAATAATCAAATTAAAATGAGGTCATTTGAATAGGTCTTAATTCAATATGAATGCTGTCCTTATTAAAAAAAATTTGGGCACAGAGACAGGTTCGTACAAAGGGAAATACCATGTAAAGTTTGGAATTATGATGCTGCAAAAAAAGGAATTACAGGATGCTAGGAATGAGGAACAGAACTAACCCTGTCCTAGAAGCTTCAGTGGAGGGTGGCCCTGATAGCACATGATCTCAGACTTCCAGGCTCCAGAACTGTGAGAGCATCAATTTCTGTTGTTTACATCATTCAATTGGTGTTATTTTGTGACACCAGCCTCAGGACATAAGTATTCTCACTATCATTGATTTCAAGCTACCAATATGACGTCAACTGACTTGCAAAATTCCTGATAATTTGAATATTTGTGTCTCACAAGCCATTATGAGTCAGGTCTAAGACAGTTTCAGACCATTAGTATTTGTTAAGTGTAATTTTTTCTTTGTTTAAGCCAATTTCATGGTTATTGTTTTAAGATTTTCATCAAAAAATGATATCGCACAAAGAAATATTTAAAAGCCTTGGGCGAAAAAGTAAGAGAAATCTTTCTGAAGAAGGCGAGGTGAGTAGAAATTAAGTGATTTGTTTTGTTAGATGTCATAAGAGGAGACACAGAAAAAGAACTGTTATATAATAGTTAGCTATCACATAAACTAAAGAAAACAGCAATCTAAAATAAATGTAAACCTTTTATTGGTACATAGTAATTAAACATATTTGTGGAGTACATGTTTTTAAAAACTAAAAATTTACAAGCACATTATTCAGCAAATCTTACCTCTATTTATTACTTTGCTTCAATCCTATCCCCCACCTTTCAGTTTTCTAAACTTATCTATTCAAGTTTGTATTGTTTTTACTTTTATCTTTCTTGGTAACTATCCTTTTATTCATCTCATTTATGTACCTGTACATAAACACATGTCATACTTGAATATATAACATTCATAAATGCTATTATACTGAGGGACTGTGTTAAGGGAAAAAACTCTTTCCAAGTCCAGGAGGGACATGGTTTCAAAGGCAAGGTTTCTCAGTGCCACACCTCCATCCACATCCCCATCTGGGAATGTAAAGTTCTTTGTCTAGGTTTCCCGGGGGAAGGCTAGGTAGAGGAATCCAGGTGGCCTTTTTTTTTAATTGCATTTTAGATTTTGGGGTACATGTGAAGAACATGCAAGATAGTTGCATACGTACACACGTGGCAGTGTGATTTGCTGCCTTCCTCCCCTTCACCTATGTCTGGCATTTCTCCCCATGCTATCTCTCCCCAACTCCCCACCTCCCGCTGTCCCTACTCTATTCCCCCCAAAAGACTCCAGTGTGTAGTGCTCCCCTCCCTTTGTCCACATGTTCTCATTGTTCAACAACCACCTAAGAGTGAGAACATGCAGTATTTCATTTTCTGTTCTTGTGTCAGTTTGCTGAGAATGATGGTCTCCAGGTTCATCCATTCCCTACAAAGGACACGAACTCTTCATTTTTGATGGCTCCATAGTATTCCATGGTGTATATGTGCCACATTTTCCCTGTCCAGTCTATCATCGATGGGCATTTGGGTTGGTTCCAGCTCTTTGCTATTGTAAACAGTGCTGCAATGAACATTCGTGTGCATGTGTCCTTATAGTAGAACGATTTATAATCCTCTGGATTTATAATACTCTGGGTCAAATGGAATTTCTGTTTCTAGGTCCTTAAGGAATCGCCACATTGTCTTCCACAATGGTTGAACTAATTTACACTCCCACCAGGTGGGCTTCTTTGTCCTTAAAGCTGGCAAAAAGCTCTGGGAGGAGGGGGCTCTGTTGCAGACCTTATAGCGAATCTGGTATCAGAGTCAAAGATCAATCACTCCAGAGGAAGTTTGAAAGAATTCCTCTCATTTGATGAAAGCATGAATGGGGCAGGAATTTCAGGGTTAATATTCTTCTCCCGATTCTCCTCCAACAATAGTGTGGGAGCTCTCTCTCTCTCTTTCTCTCTCTCTCTCCCCGCCTCCCTGCCCCCCGCCTAATAAATCACTTTTTTCATAAAACTCTTAAGGTCCATGATATTTTTTCCAAAGGTAAGCTCACTGCACCTCTGGGACCTGTTCCCCCATTCTGCAGGGTAAGAGAGGCCAAGGACCTCAGATTGGGAATTGGGAGCATCTTCGGGATGCTCAGTTCCTTTCCCTGGCTACAATACATGCTATTTTTTAATCATCAACATCTATGTTTTTGATTACTAAAGTCCCCATTTCTATGATCAACATTAACAACCTGTGTGTATGTGTGATATCATTGTGTATGTATTTATTAATATATATATTCATCCCACCAGCGTTAAAATGAAATGCTACAATTTGTTCACAAATTGCTATAATTATGTAACAGATAAAGAGATGAGATATTGTGAAGATAAGTAAATTTTTGAAGACCAGTTATATAACCAGGGTCTAGCACCTGCATTCTAGACGAGCACAGAATGTTGAATCTCATTTCCACTGCAACCTGACAGATTTATTTCTTTGAGTCTGATTCCCAGGCATGAGAGTACTGAGTTTAACTGGAGTATTTATAATTTAATTAAATACTTATAGATGGCTTTTCAAAATTATTTAGATTTATCATAAAGAGGTTTTCTTCCTCCTTTTTCCTTATGTCTTCAAGAGCTTAGTATTTTTTTCATTTTTGCCGTTTTGATAAAGTATATTTTATGTTTTCATTTATTTGCATATTTTGGATTTAGGAACATGAGTAATTTACTGTTATCATTAGATATTTGATTTATTTTTTCTAAATTTCCTATTCAATCACTCACTCATTTTCATTTAGCTTGACTATCTAAATGATTCTATTAAGACAGAATCCATCTTCATATGCCTAATAAATATATTTTTCATTTTATTGTATTCTTTCCATTTATTTTAGATAACTCTAGATGTACATGAAATATGCAATCGAAAGTTTATTTCAATTTTAATGCATTGAATTTGTTTATCAATTAAAATCATCACATCCATAATTCAGAATAAGTAAAGAAATGTTAATAATAATTTTGAAGTTACCTATTTCCTGTTACCTGGTTACATTTACCCATCCTCAACAACAAGTACTATCTTGTATTCTCTATTAATCAGAGCTTTACTTTCTTTACATTCACCAAATATGCATGTATTCTTAAATTTTTGTTTAATTTTAAAAGGTGTAAAAATTTATATGTGTAAGTTTGCATATTTCCTTGGTTAACTAGTGTTTTCCACTTAACATGTGATGTGTTATTATGCTCAGGATTTTCTGAATATTTATAATTTACTTACCTATCCAAAGGACAAAGGACAGGGTTATTGGTTAAAGTGCCTAGTTCTTATCAATAATATTGCTATGAATATTCTAATGCTTTGTTCCTGTGTGCAATGTGTATCTTCAATTTTGCTAAAGACAAAATTGTCTTCAAGAATTGTTATTTTTCCCCTTCTGTGAAATTCCTGTCTTTTGTAAGCTGATACATTTATTTAGTCATATTTTTTTAAATGTACTTTAGATTATGGGATACGTGTGCAGATCATGCAAGATTTTTGCATAGGTACATTCATGGCAAGGTGGTTTGTTGCCACCATCCTCCCATCACCTATACCTGACATTTCTCCCCACTTTATTCCTCCCCTACCTTCCCTCTCACTATCTCTCCCATAGCCCCTTCCCCTAATGTGTGATGATCCTCTCTTTATGTCCACATGTTCTCATTGTTCAACACTGGCCTGTGAATGTGAATATGCAGTGTTTGATTTTCTGTTCTTGTGTCAGTTTGTTGAGAATGATGGTTTACAGCTTCATCCGTGTTGCTACAAGGACACAAACTCATCATATTTTATGGCTGCATTGTATTCTATGGCATATATGTGCCACATTTTCTTTGTCCAGTCTGTCATTGATGGGCATTTGGGTTGGTTCCAGGTCTTTGATATTGTAAACAGTGCTGCAATGAACATGCATGTGCATGTGTCTTTATAATAGAACAATTTATAGTTCTTTGGGTATATACCCAGTAATGGGTTTGCTGGGTCAAATGGAACTTCTATTTCTAGATTCTTCAGAAATTGCCACACTGTCTTACACAATGGTTGAAGTAATTTATACT
The DNA here is from genome assembly GCA_028533165.1 of Leontopithecus rosalia. Lineage (NCBI taxonomy): Eukaryota > Metazoa > Chordata > Mammalia > Primates > Cebidae > Leontopithecus > Leontopithecus rosalia. The sequence goes on from CM052649.1 coordinate 18,647,785, forward strand.
CCCATCAACAGTGTAAAAGTTATCTTATTTCTCCACATTCTCTCCAGCATCTGTTGTCTCCAGATTTTTCGTGATTGCCATTCTAACTGGAATGAGATAGTGTCTCAATGTGGTTTTGATTTGCGTTTCTCTAATGTCCAGTGATGATAAGTATTTTTTATATGTTTGTTTGCTTCATACATGCCTTCTTTTGAAAAGTGTCTGTTCATGTCCTTTGCCCACTTTTATATGAGTTTGCTTGCTTTTTTTTTTTTAATCTGTTTCAGTTCTCTGTAGATTCTGGATATTAGCCCCTTGTCAGATGGGTAGATTGCAGATATTTTTTCCCATTTTTTTTGTTGCCAGTTCACTCTAATGATTGTTTATTTTGCTGTACAGAAGCTCTGAAGTTTAATTAGAGCCCATTTGTCTATTTTGGCTTTTATTGCCATTGCTTTTGGTGTTTTAATCATGAAATCCTAGCTTATGCCCATGTCCTGAATGGTTTTGCCTAGGTTTTCTTCTGGTGGTTTCATGGTGTTAGGTCTTATGTTTAAGTCCTTAATCCATATGGAGTTAATTTTAGTGTAAGCTGTCAGGAAGGGGTCCAGTTTCTACTTTCTGAATATTGCTAGTCAAATTTTCCAACAGCATTTATTAAATGGGATCGTTTCCCATTGCTTGTTTTTGTCAGGTTTGTCAAAGATCAGATGGTTATAGATGTGTGATGCTGCTCTGAAGGCCTCTATTCTGTTCCATTGGTCTATGTCTGTCTTTTGATACCAGTATGATACCATATTGATTACTGTTACCTTCTAATAAAGCTGGAAGTCCAGCAGTGTGTTGCCGCCAGCTTTGTTCTTTTTGCTTAAGATTGTCTTGGCTATGTGGGCTCTTTTTTGGTTCCATATGAAGTTTAAAGTGGTTTTTTCCAGTTCTGTGAAGAAGGTCATTGGTAGTTTGATGGAGACAGTGTTAAATTTATAAATTACTTTGGGCAGTATGACCATTTTAACAATACTGATTATTTCTAACCATGAGCATGGAATATTCTTCCATCTGTTTGTATCTTCTCTTATTTCCTTGAGCAGTGGTTTGTAGTTCTCCACGAAGAGGTCCTTTTCATCCTTTGTTAGTTGTATTCCTAGGTATTTTATTCTCTTTGTAGCAATTGTGAATGGGAGTTTGCTCTTGATTTGACTCTCTGTTTGTCTGTTACTGGTGTATAGGAATGCTTGTGATATTTTCCCATTGATTTTGTATCCTGAGACCTTGCTGAAGTTGCTTATCACCTTAAGGCGATTTTGGGTTGAAGCGATGGGGTTTTCTAAATATACAATTATGTCATCTGCAAATAGAGACAGTTTGACTTCCTCCTTTCCTAATTGAATACCCTTTATTTCTTTTTCTTGCCTGATTGCTCTAGATAAAACATCCAATACCATATTGAGTAAGAGTGAAGAAAGAGGGCATCCTTGTCTAGTGCCAGATTTCAAAAGGAATGCCTCCAGTTTTTATGCATTCAGTATGATATTGGCTGTGGGTTTGTCATAAATAGCTTTAATTATTTTGTGATAGGTTCTGTCAATACTTACTTTATTGAGAGTTTTTAGCATAAAGGGATTTTGAATTTTGTGGAAGGTCTTCATGTGGTTTTTGTCTTTGATTCTATTTATGTGGTAGATTACATTTATGGACTTGAGTATGTTGAACCAGCCTTGCATCCCCGGGAAGAAGCCTACTTGATCATGATGAATAAGCCTTTTGATGTGCTGTTGCAATCAGTTTACCAGTATTTTATTGAAGATTTTTGCATCTATATTCATCATAAATATTGGCCTGAAGTTTTGTTTTTTTGTTGAATCTCTGCTGTGTTTTGGTATCAGGATGATATTTGTCTCATAAAATGAGTTAGGGAGGCTTCCCTCTTTTTGTATTGTTTGGAATAGTTTCAGAATGATTGGTACCAGCTCCTTTTTGTATGTCTGGTAGAATTCGGCGGTGAACCCATTTGAACGTGGACTTTTTTTTTGGTGGGTAGGCTGTTAATTATTGCCTCAACTTCAGCCCTTGCTTTTGGTCTATTCAGGATTTCAACTTCTTCCTGGTTTAGTTTTGGTAGGGTGAAAGTGTCCATGAATTTATACATTTCTTCCAACTTTACTAGTTTATGTGCATAGAGTTGTTTGTAGTACTCTCTGATGGTAGTTTGTATTTCTGTGGTACTGGTGGTGATATCCCCTTTATATTTTTTTTTAATTTTTATTGCATTTTAGGTTTGGGGGTACATGTGCAGAACATGCAAGATAGTTGCATAGGTACACACGTGGCAGTGTGTTTTGCTGCCTTCTGCCCCTTCACCCATATTTGGCATTTCTCCCCATACCATCCCTCCCCAACTCCCCCCCGCGGTCCCTCCCCTATTTCCTCCAATAGACCTCAATATGTGGTACTCCCTTCCCTGTGTCCATGTGTTCTTATTGTTCATCACCCGCCTATGAGTGAGTATATATGGTGTTTCCTTTTCTGTTCTTGTGTCAATTTGCTGAGAATTATGTTCTCCAGATTCATTCATGTCCCTACAAAGGACAAAAACTCATCATTTTTGATTGCTGCATAATATTCCATGGTGTATATGTGCCACATTTTCCCAGTCCAGTCTATCATCGATGGGCATGTGGGTTGATTCCAGGTCTTTGCTATTGTAAACAGTGCTGCAATAAACATTCGTGTGTATGTGTCCTTATAGTAGAACGATTTATAGTCCTTTGGATATATACCTAGTAATGGGATTGCTGGGTCAAATGGAATTTCTATTTCTAGGTCCTTGAGGAATCGCCACA
>CM052649.1:18651106-18742828 GCA_028533165.1 Leontopithecus rosalia
GTTCTGTGAGCTCCGTTGTTCATTCAGTGTTGCTAGGCAAGTACGTTTAAGTCTGTTGTGGTAGAACTCATGAAACCGGTTTTTTCCTCAGGTGCTCTGTCTTGGGGAGTTAGGGCTTTATTTGTGAGTATCCGTTGCGCAGTCCTGCCCAGCTAGGAGGCAGTCAAGTCAGTATTTGGCTGCCGAGGCTCTGCCCTGCTGGCGTGAGGTCCGCCCTTTTGCTGTGGGCTCCATCCAGCTGTTTTGGGCTCCGCCCTACTGACATAGGCTCCGCCCTGCTGATGTGGGCTCTGCCCTGTTGGTGGAGTCTCTCTGTTATTGCGGGTTGCCTCGGCAACGGCTGACTGCGTCAGCAGTGGGCGGGTACCTCTGTAGGGTCCGAAGCTCTCTGCAGTGGTAGATGCCCCTCCCCCACCGAGCTGCACAGTCATGTGTTCAGCTCTTCGGCACTCCGAATCGCCTTATTGCTTGTCCCTGTGGGGGTGGGACCCGTCAAGCCTGATCACTTGGCTCCCTGCCTCCGAGCCTTTTTGCTTTTTTTTTTTTTTTTTTAAGTTGTAGGGTTGTCTCTCTCCCAGGTGCCTCAGCCACCAGCCGAAAGGGACCCAGGGTCTGTGTGATTTCCCGTGCAGCCACCCGCTGCACTGGTTTACAATTCACCTCCCAGAAATCTCCTGGTCTAGTTCACCATCCAAAACCCATTCAATCAGATGAACATAGCAATCTGCCCTCCCAAGTCTCAAATTGCCAGTTTAACAGGGCACCCAGACCCATGTTTTGTGCACCATGCTGCTGCGGCAGTGCTGGCTGCCTGGCTGTGCTAGCGGAGAGCGCTGCGCTTGAGTCCTGCGTGCCTCTTACACCTGAGCTTTTCCCCCGCTCTGTGTGCTATAAAGATCCGTCTGAAAATGTGGTGTTGGCTCACCCTCTGCGTCTTGACTGAGAGCTGCAGTGGTGAGTTGCTTCTAGAGCACCATCTTCCTCTGGATCCCTCACCATAGTCCCCCTTTATCATTTTTTATCGCATCGATTTGATTCTTCTTTCTTTTCTTTTTTATTAATCTGGCTAGCAGTCTATTTTGTTGATTTTTTTGAAAAGACAGCTTCTGGATTTATTGATATTTTGAAGGTTTTTTTGTATTTCTATCCCTTTCATTTCTGCTCTGATCTTAGTTATTTCTTGTTTTCTGCTAGCTTTTGAGTTATTTTGATCTTGCTCTTCTAACTCTTTCAATTTTGGTGATAGGGTGTTGATTTTAGATCTTTCCTTGTTTCTCATGTGGGTATTTATTGCTAAAAATTTCCCTCTAGATATTGCTTTAAATGTGTCCCAGAAATTCCAGTACATTGTGTCCTCGTTCTCATTGGTTTCGAAGAACATCTTTATTTCTGTTTTCATTTCATTGTTTATCCAGTCAATATTCAGGAGCCAGTTGCTCAGTTTCCATGAAGTTATGTAGTTTTGAGTTAGTTTCTTAATCCTGAGATCTAATTTGATTGCACTATGGTCTGAGAAACTGTTGTGATTTCTGTTTTTTTGCATTTGCTGAGGAGTGATTTACTTCCAATTATGTGGTCAATATTATTGTAAGTATGATGTGGTGTTGGGAAGAATGTATATTCTGTGGCTGTCGGGTGGAGAGTTCTATAGATGTCTATTAGTTCTGCTTGTTCTGGTTCTGTGTTCAAGTCTTATATATCCTTGTTGATTTTCTGTCTCATTGATCTGTCTAATGTTGACAGTGGAGTGTTAAAGTCTCCCATTATTATTGTGCAGGAGTCTTTGTAGATCATTAAGAACTTGCTTTATGTATCTGGGCCCTGCTTTATTGGGTGTATATATATTTAGGATAGTTGGCTCTTTTTGTTGTATTGATCCTTTCAACATTTTATAGTGTCATTCATTGTCTGTTCTGATCTTTCTTGGTTTAAAACCAATTTTATCAGAGACTAAAATTGCAACCCCTGCTTTTCTTTTTTTTAAATCTCCATTTGCTTGGTAAATTTTCTTCCATCCCTTTATTTTGAGTCTATGTGTGTCTTTGCTTGTGAGATTGCTCTCCTGAATACAGCACACCGATGGTTTTGTCTTTCTACCCAGTTTGCCAGTCTGTGTCTTGATTGGGGCATTTAGGCCATTTGCATTTAACATTAAAATTGTTTTGTGTGAATTTGATCCTGCCATTTTGTTACTGGTTGTTTGTTTTGCCCATTGGTTGATGCCGTTTCCTCATTGAATCATTGGTATTTACCTTTTGGTTTGTTTTTGCAGTGGCTGGTACTGGATGTTTTTTTCTTTGTTTAGTGCTTTCTTCAGGAGCTCTTGTAGGGCAGGTCTGGTGGTGACGAAATCTCTTAGTAATTGCTTGTCTGTAAAGGATTTTATTTCTCCTTCACTTATGAAGCTTAGTTTGGCTGGATATGAGATTCTGGGTTGAATGTTGTTTTCTTTAAGGATGTTGAATATTGGTCCCCACTCTCTTCAGGCTTGTAGGGTTTCTGCTGAGAGATCTGCTGTGAGTCCTATAGGCTTTCCTTTGTGAGTGACCCAAACTTTCTCTCTGGCTGCCCTTAGCATGTTTTCCTCCATTTCAGCCCTGGTGAATCTAATGATTATGTGCCTTGGGGTTGCTCTTCTTGAGGAGTATCTTTGTGGTGTTCTTTGTATTTCCTGTATTTGAATGTTGGCCTGCTTTGCTAGGTTGGAGAAGTTTTCCTGGATAGTATTTTGAAGAGCGTTTTCCAGCTTGGGTTCATTTTCCCTGTCCTCTTCAGGTACACCAATGAAGCGTAGATTAGGTCTTTTCATATAATCCCATATTTCTTGGAGGCTTTGTTTATTTCTTTTCACTCTTTGGTTTTCTTGCCTTCTCTTTTTATTCGTTGAGTTCATCTTCGATCTCTGATATCCTTTCTTCTGCTTGATCGATTCAGCTATAGAAATTTGTGTATGCTTCACAAAGTTCTCATGCTGCATTTTTTGAAGCTACTCAGTGGTAGGTGCACTACAGAGAAGCTTTCTTTCGGCCATCTTCCCCACTTTCTAATAATCCATATGTTATTTTTTTATTGATTATAATCTACAATAGCTTTTCTTTTTGAATGTTTATTTTTTTGAGATAAAGTGCCTTGCTATGTTGTCCAGGCTCATCTAAAACCTGTAGGTGCAAATGATCTTCCCAACTCAGCCCCCAAGTAGCTAGGACTACAGGTTTGTGTCATCATGCCAAGCTCAATTTTTTATTTTAAAAATTATATTAAATGTTCAAAATTTAATTTCATGTATTTATATAGATTCATTTTGACTATTTCCCAGATATTAATTAAACTTAATTAAAAATTTTTTTCACTTTCTTTATTTTCTTGAGTGTTACATCTTTTCCCTATTCAGTTTAAAGCAACTCCTTTCAGTATTAGTTTTAATGAACTCTATTAATTGGTCATGCATTTTATTGGACTTGCCAAGAGCTCTGGTCTCTCTCCTATTTAGAGCTGACTGCAAGTAGCTTTCTCTGTTGACTTTTAAGAAGTGTAGGTAATGTACCAACTCTATATGGTGGGGCCACTTCACATCATTCTGGATCATATTTTAATCACTCCAGTCCCAGTACTAAAACTTGATAAATGCTCTTTCTTTCTTTTTTATTTTTTAATTGCTTTTTTTGGCCAAGCATTCTTTAAAATGTAACTGAAATCTCAATTTCTTCATAAAGCTATTTCTGATTAAAGCAGCTAGCCTAAATCTCTTTCCCCAAACACATCCAAAGTACATGGCCTCTGCCAGCTTTTATACCATGCTGCCTTTTATTATTATTAGTGTTTCTCCTCTCAATGCCTTATATTTCCATTTATTAAAAGTTCCTCCAACACCTAAAATCATTTCACAGAAGTTCTCATTTCAGTTATTTTGTTATTGGTGTTGGTGGTGGTGATTTAACATGACCACTTTTCCCTGTTTAAAGCTTCGTATTTCCTCCACAGGTAAACAGAAAATATTGGTAGTTCAATCATGATCAAATTTCAACTCATCTTTAACTGATGTTGTGCATTGTTCCTTATAACAAAACAGAAAAACATTATACCACTTATGTCATTTTTATTTAATTAGAAAAGTTACACTTTGAAGAAAGTTACAAGTATCTTCCATGTCCTTGCATTTTATGAAATATTTAATTTTCTTCTAGCTATTAATTAAGATGAATTATCAAGATAAGAACAAAATCAATTCTAATTTTCGATTTAGAAACTATTTACTATTAAGAATAAAATGTATCCAAATGATAAGAATAAATGTGAAAAATGGTTGGTTGGAAATGCGCATATCCATTTATCTTTCCTTGATCAATTTGTAAAGTTATCTTACGTAGCTAGGAAATTAGGATGTTCTCTGAAGTATCTTTCAAATGTAGACAAATTTGCTTTTTAACTAGCACAATGGCTTCATTCAATTATGTTATTAATGTATACTGAATTAATTGTAGTTTAATATAACTAAACTAAAATATATTCAATGTTAAGTTATAATGGAAAAAATAACCTAAATGAGAAGTGATTTCAGAATTTCTTTTAGATTCTCTTTAGATTCTCAAAAAGAATATAAATGAGAAGTGATTTCAAAAATACATTTTTATTTTTAGGAAAGATTTTTTTGTTTCAAATTATTGTCCTGAAGGTAAAAATTAGAAGGCAGAAATGTGGGTTTAATGATATCTTGAAACCTTATATATTTTATATTCTTTTAATCTGCTTTCGATTGTGGTAAGAATCAAATAAGTTCACCAATAAACATGAACTCTAGATTGTAGTAGAGCTAATCATAAACTCATCTACAAATTACTAAGAAGGAATATATTAGAATGAAATAATAATAAAAATAATAATAAACAAATCAGAAAAGTTTTGACCTCATAGTTTTCCACATTATTAAGTCTGTCTTACATAGAAAAGCCCTGCTATCTCTTGTTGTGTACATGGTTGAGTGACTTCTTTTTAATCTTCAAGTAGATGTGTTTTTTGATTATAAATAACCTGAAGCTTTGTAAGAAGTAATAACTTGACTTTTCTTCAGTCTCACTTCATTGCCCCCATTTCCTTTTGGTTGGCCTTGAGATGAGGAGCTTAGACTTGGATAGAAAATGTTTTCATTTTATTATATTATAGTTTCTCTTATCTTTAATTTCAAGAACTGATGTAATTTTTTAAAAGTGTCTTATCTTTGTCTGCTAGAGATGTTAGATAGTGAAAGTGCTCCCTTTACAATTAAGAACTTCATTTATTTGCCTTGCAGGCTTCAGGCATTATAAATCCAGATATTTCTTTACCATTACAGTAGTCAGTCTCTCTAGCCCTATGTTTTGATTTCCTTACATTTTTCACTAATTCCTGGAAAGACCTCTGCTAGTTCCTATTATTTATGCTTTCATACAGACTGGAAAAATATATTCCCTTTATTATTATGAGAAGAAAGGAATTGCCTCTTTGGACAAACTGCAAAGGATATTCCTTCCTGGCTTGTCATAATACAGGGGCTTACTAAACTATGTCTATGCTGGAATTTACCCTAAATTTACCATCTTGGCTAGGGGCTAATCACATACAAAATGGCCTAGTCTTCCCAGCATTACTTATTTTATACTGTAGCTTTGAAAAGAAAAATCTTTCTGTATGCTGATTTTAAACTGGCTACTCTATGGCTGGGGAGTGCTGGACAGACATTTTACCCACCTCATATTATTTCACTAAGTAATTCAGAGTGATTACCTTAGGATCTTAAACATTGCCCTTTCCACTCATATACTTGCTAATAAAATAGACTACGATAATTTGAGTTTAGGAAGATTGTGACTTCTTGATTTTAGGAGACAAATTTTATTGATTCTACCATGCTCATCAGACAGTTGTGCAGCTGCTAAGGTAGCAGGTAAGAATCTCTGCCATCCAAAATGAGATTGCCACTTCAGAAAGCATCCTGGATATAGTGTTCCTTTAAATTCTCAACCAACTCTAGGGGAATTATAATAAGACACAAAAAAGAAAGGAGAAGACAGATTGCTGCCTACTGCTGGAAAGTGACCAGAAATATTCATTATTCCCTAAATTAAAGGGAGAATTTCTCCCATCTTAATTTCACCAGGCCTTTAGAGAGCATTGTGCAGGAAATTATATATTTGATTGTTTGGTCAAATGGTAGCCAGAGCAGGAGATGGGGCTGAGGAGTTTATTCCCAGCCTGTGCCTGAGGTTGCTTACAACTGACTAAGGCTCATCCTAAATTCAAATTTGTTTCCACACCGTGACTCTCTGCTGCCATGTAACAATTTCCTTTCCTTTCATTTCCTTTTCAGTACCAAGGGATCTGACACCTACAGTCCTATAAATAGTGACTGATTTGCTATAGTACCCAGTAATCCTTTGAGACATTTGCATATAGACATGAATACGTCTGTTATCCACATTCTTGGAAAGATCAGGATATGTTGAATTAAAATATTATAATATTCATTTGAATATTAGGATACGTCATATAACATACTTTTATCTTTCTGTTACTAAATAAAGGAAATGGGAACCAATTATTGGAGTGAAGAGAAGGAACCATTTGGCAATGAGAAAATGACTTTTTATTCGTGCCTTTGTATGATCTTCTCTTCTTCAGTAGTGTCGTTAGGTGATGCTTTAGCTTATAATGACACGAAAAATAACTTGATATTTAAAGAATGTATTTTTTAACCTTAAGAGAAAAGTGAGGACTAGTGCTTGTAGCAATGCATAAAATACTGGCTAGGATTACATATCATACTAATGTATTTGATAATTTGTTACATGACATAGGTTTATGAATATTTGGGAACTTTAAAGAACTTTTGAGATGTATGCTTTTTAGATATGATAACTTTAATATATACTCTCACACTGAACTTATTTAAGGGTATGTTAGTCGTTTAGAGCTGCTTGAATTGTGCACTCATACCAAGTTCGAATGTATTCTAAATGATTTCAACCTAAATATGATGTGGTAAGTGGCTCTGAAATCTGAGATCAATTAAAACCTTACCATCCTAAGTCTGACAGTAGGTATATTTTATATCTTGGCTGTAAAGAAAAGACTCTTTTTTAGTTGTATGGAAGAGATAGCCAACATTCTGAAATTTTACTCCAAGTTCCCAAGCTACACTTTTAAAATATATTTTCTGACATCTCTCACTTCTTTCTAAATATATACTGTACATGATTTCTAGAGTCAGGTATTATAGGCAACAAGATTTTTACTCTTTCCGTATGCATGATGTATGCTACAATATTAAAAATATTTAATGTTTCTATGTTAACTTTTTTTAAGAAATGAAAGTCTTATTGAGAGAAAAATGTCATTGACAATAAGTTTTCCTTTATGTGGGTTAAGTATTTTCAATAAACTTCCGTGTCAATTATAAAATATATTTGAGTACCTTTATGTTAATTCACTCTTTATATATTTATTTGTTCATTACTTACTCAAATTCTACTATTTAGAATTATTCCGTTCTCATGGAACTATATCTTTCTTATGCCAAAAGGAGCAGGAACAGAAAAGTCTGCATAAAATAAATGATCACATCTGTTGTTTTCTCGTTTTTCATGGGAATAAGTGATCCTACCCTAGGCTAATAGCTGGTCTATGCATCGTGCTTTTCCCCTTTGTAGTCTGATGCTCTTCTACCTGGTCATTTATTCTGGAGTGCCTCCAGCCTTTTATCTTGTTTTTTTTCTGTGTATTATTCATTTCTCTTTAGTCTTAGTTGGGTTCTCCAAAGCAGATATTTAGACAAAGATTCAAATTAAAGTATTTTGGGGATCATCCCAAGAAACTTCAAATAAAGGTAGAGGGTTGCTGATGTGAAAAGTGAAGCCAATAGCAATGCGTTTTCAAGAAAATTACTGGTGCTTAATCCTACACACACAATAGTAATAGGCAATTTAAAATATATACAATAAGGTTTGGATCTGTGTCCCCACCCAAATCTCATATTGAAATGTAATCCTTAATGTTGTAGATGGGCTTGGTAGGAGGTGATTGGATCATTGGGGTGAATTTCCCCCTTTGGTGCTGTTTTCATGATAGAGTTCTCATTGATATCAGGTTGTTTAAATGTGTGTATTACCTCCCATCTCTCTGTTTCTCCTTCTCCTCCTTCTCTGGCTACGTAAGACATGCTTGCCTCCTCTTTGCCTTCCATCATGATTGTACGTTTCCTGAGGTCTCCCTAGAAGCAGAAGCCACTATACTTGCTGTACAGCCTGCAGAACCATGAGCCAATTAAACCTCTTTTCTCCATAAATTACCCAGTCTCACGTATTTCTTTATAGCAGTGTGAGAATGGCTTAATACATGTATCTTGGAGTTTTTCCAACCAATGGGTAAGGATGGTAGGGCCATCAATTTTAGATTGAGGGATGTCCCCCAAAATGTTCTAGAATGTCTGACCTGCTGTGAGCATTGCTAAAGCAGATTTTAGACGCCAAAGGAAGGCTGCTGTTAAAGAAATGCAGATAATATCACTTGGAAGTCAGCACAATGAATGCTACGAGCCAAAGTTATGGGAGTAGGATACCACCTGTACTGGCTATAAATGCCTTTTATTAATGAAACATGTATTTGCTACACATATGTTATTTCAGAAAGAAGAAAAATTAATTGCAGACAAAAATAATACAACAAAACAATTAAATGTATCTGAAGGTTTTTCTTGTATTTTTAAAAATTATCTGTGGGTTGAGATTTTTAAAGCCCTATTATTTATTTGAAGACTTCATGGTAAATTTTGTTATATATTAACATATGTAATTGACTAACTGATCATTGCTAGTTGGATGAAAAAAGTAGATTGGAAGTCTTGGAGAGAATTTTATAATATGTGAAATAGTCTAGTCTTTGTTTTCTTTTTAATCAAGATTATTTCTCTGCTATATCTTTATGGTAAGACTTGTTTACATTCACTCTGCCTCTAGCCTATTTATTTTCAAACCACTCCCATTAATTGCTCAAACATTTCACATGATTTCATTATTCAGTATAAAGATTATGTCATATGGACAGCATGACAGACAATTCAGGAAATAAAAAGAATGAGTTGCAAAATATATTGCATATGCTATGAAAACTTCTAATCATGGTAGTTGAAACTGAAAGACAGATGCATAGGTTTTTCATCTGACTGAAAGTACAAACAATACCAGATGATGTGTACATCATATAAAATGACTTTGTTTTGACAAAAAAACTAATAATGATTTACATATAAATTTATATTACTTAAATGTCACAAAATAGAATTCCCATGTGTATTTATTTTTTCTAAGATTATTCTAATTATTTAGTTTGTGGAGTATATGAGTTAAAATATTTTGTTGCAGGCAATGGAATATTACTTGAAAAATAATAAGATGGAAACATATTGGCGAGGCGCTGTGGATCATGCCTGTAATCCCAGCAATTTGGGAAGCTGAGCCACGTGGATCGTGAAGTCAGGAGTTCAAGACTATCCTGGCCAACACGGTGAAACCTCATCTCTAGTAAAAACCACAAAAATTAGCCAAGCGCAGGGGCAGGTGACTGTAATCCCAGCTACTAGAGAGGCTGAGGCAGGAGAATCATTTGAATGCAGGCGGCAGAGCTTGCAGTGAGCCAAGATTGTGCCACTGCACTACAGTGTGTGTGACAGACTGAGACTCCATCTAAAAAAAAAAATAGGTATTTTACAGAGTCAGAGAAAGACTGGAGAGCCAAGCTTGATACAGGGCATTAGGCAGCTCCAGGGGCAATTTATACAAACCTGTTCAACAACCTGACTAGCAAGCCTACATCACATGTAACGAATTCTTGTTTTATTTGCTTCATCAGTCTCAGAACCATGGGCAGATTGACCTAATTTAAGTTGTTCACCTCTTATCTATGAGAAGGCATTAGCATGACAGTCAAAGGGGAGGATATACTGTCTCAGAAGGAAATCAGACTATTCTTTTCAAAATATGACAAAATGGACACTGGATTATACCAAAAACTACAAAGTCTTACTCTATAGAAAGAGAATGTGAATTATCTTCCTGAAATAAAGAACTGAGTAAATTAAATTTAAAAACTCCATCTCTTAAATAATAGTCTTAGAGAAAAGAGACAAATTTAGAAGTAGGTTATTTTGCGGTAATGGACTGAGGTTAAAAGGGACTCATGATAAATATCTGAAGGACTTCAAGATGTGATCTATCATGACTGATAGCCACTTACAATTGGTTGCATCTATAATTCTGTCATGATACTGAGAGTTAGAAACCTAAACCTTTGGCTTTCTCTTGGCCTGGAAAATGGTTGTTACCCAATATATTACAAATCAGGGTCATTGCATTGAGAGAAATGTCCAGATGGTGAAAATCATCTGTATGGAGAAGGGAAAAAGGGCTATAGAAGCAAAGATGGGGTAATTAAATTCTGGGCTTTCATTACAGTATTCATGTTTTCCCTTTTATTCATGTGCATAATAAAACATAAAATTCATTTTAAAATTACTGATGAAAAATAATTCAATTAAAAAAATGCAAATATTCATACAAAGTTGTTCAGATAAATATGGTAAATTAAAAATGGCCACAAATTATCCATATCCTTGCATCCAGGATCTTGCAATGCAAATCTACAGATCCTCTTCACAAGACCGGGAGCGATTTCTCCAACTATTGCAACTGGGTGGACTTCCTCGGACTAATGAGACATTAGGGGTTTGGACAGCACGTGTACATTGAACATTTTCTTTTATTGCTTTTGGAAACTGTTAACAATATGTGAACAACTCTGGGCTAGCTTGATGGATAATAAAAGAAACATAGCCTATTCTTTTTCCAGTATGACTAGAGGAAAAATAATTTGGATTATGTAGTCATGGAATCTATGATGCAACAACACTAGAGCTAGAATTCTAATTCAAGAGAAATTGAGAAAATCATTCTCCCAGCAAAGAAAATAGTAACTAAAAGACTCCAGGATAAAATGAATCTAGCATATGTATCTATGGCTACCATAACAAAGTACCACAAATTTGGTGGCTTAAATACTGAAAATGTATTGTCATGCAGTTCTGGAGACTGGAAACCCAAGAACAAGGTGTTTGCAAGGCTGCTTCCTGCTGAAAGCTGTGAGGAAGAATCCATTCCCTGCATCTTCCCAGCTTCTGGTGGCTTAATGAAGTCTTGGTATTTCTTGGCTTGCAGAAGCAGCACCTTGATCTCGGGCCATTATCTTCACATGGCATTCTGTTGTTGGTGTCCAAATTTTCATATTTTTTAAGGACATTAGTCACATTGGGTTAAGGGCCAATATGACCAATATACCCCAGTATTCCCTCCCCTTCCTTAACTAATTACATCTGCTATAAGATTATTTTTTAATTTTTGAATAAGGTCATGTTCTGAGATTCTAGGGATTAAGATTTTGTTAGATGATTTTTTGGATGGACATGAACTCATAACAGCTAATAGAACAGTTATATTTGCTGCATAACAAACCATCCTAAAACTTTTGCTTTAAATATTTATTTCACCCCGATTTTTGGAGTTGGCAGTTAGAGATGGAATCTGTTGGTGGCTTAGGTGGGCTCACCAGTGCATTTGTGTTCAGCTAAGGAGTATTGAGGCATCACTGCTCCTGAAGATTGGCTGTTTGTTGGTGGAGGTGACAGGTGGAGTTAGGCTAGGTTTCTTTTATTATTCTACTTTCATTGTCTTTATTATACTTATCTCTCTCTGAAGTTACCTATAATCCTGATTTACTTAATTTTGAACTTTTCCAATAAAATGTAAGCACTATGGGTGGAGACCTCTTTATTGTCTTTTTATTACTGTCCTCATAAAACTTAGCATAAACAGTTCCTTAATAAATATGAATTACACAAAAAATATATGTAAACCAGAGAGCATTTAAAAGCTATCTCTTAATTAAAAATTTTAACCTAAATAAGACATTTTGCTTTAAATAAACTCTTGAAAGCAGAGTTTATCTGAAATGGAGTATGACTGTTTACTTAGAAAGCCATGTAGAAATTCACATAACCTATTAGTAAGATAGCTGGAAGTGTCAATGTTTGGGATTTTTTTTTAATTTTCTCATCTCATAGAGATAATTCTATCTTCAACATTGAGAGTCATAAGTACAGTCTCCAGAATAATTAAAAGTATCAATTGTTGGGATTTAAAGGGAAGGAATTAGTAATTGACAAAATTGTTTCTAGAGAAATTTAAAGGAAATTCTGAAGGATGCTGGGCAGAGATTAGACCTTAGCCATAGAACTAGTAAGAGTAAAAAGATTAAGAGCAAGATTAATCCTGTGTATTCTCCATCTTCACTAAGGCTAAATAAGAGAGGTCATAAGGAAAAAGGGAAAGGGAGATGGTGGGTGACATTGGAGAAAGGGTGGTAGAAATAAGATACTAGAGGATAATGTTGGATAACTGGAGTAAGCAAGGATAACTGGAGGATAACGTTGAAAGGAAAAGACTCAGAATTGGCAGGCTTGGTAACAACATCTGGGGCTATGTCCCAGAAGTAGTAGATTTTCACTTCTGTGAAAACCCCACATTGCCCACACAAATGAACAGTTCTTCTTGACACGGGCATCTGATTGTTGCCTGCAGGATTCCCATCAGTCTTTCAAGCAAAAGACACTTTATGTATCTGGCCCTCTGTCAAAATCTCTGCTTTGTAATGGCTTAGGATAAATAATTATCTTCCAAAAACAAGGTGGATCCCTGGACATCCAGAGGAGTTGCAGAGTAGAAGCTGAAATTTCCAAACCTGGTCTCCGACATTATGGATTGATAAGAGTGGATTAAGGTGGACAGATAAAAAAATAAACATTCATCAGTATATCTCTTGCATTCGTATACTAACTACTTGGCTAATTCTACAAAGAAGATGCTATTTTAAATACATACTGATCCTTTGAGTACAGAAGATCAGAGTTACATGCATAGATATGGCCTAACCATCAGTTCTGTTTTTTCAAATTATGTAATCCTCTCTTGAAGCAGCTCTTAAAGATACTTTAATGAAAATAATTTACTCTAATGATAAGGATTTGAGCCCCTTCAGAGATATGATACATGATGCAGAATCATAGCTCTTCTCTTTATATGTCTTTCCATATTAGCTGGAAATAAAATGTATTTTCATTAAAAATAATCTAACGTAAAAAGTTGTAACCATATCTTACCTTAGAAACTTTAAAAAATGACCACCCAAAATAAATTCAGTACCCAGAATCCATCATGGTTCAAATATCTTAATTTTTAAAGAAGGTATTTGTATTGATATTGCATAGCTTGATGACTGTTTAAGTTGGTTTCCCAGAACAAAGGTTTCACATATCTAAAACCACCTCCTCTTGAATCCATACACACTAAAAGCATTTAAAAATTATATGTGTATGTGAGTGAATATATGTACATTAACTAGTAAAATTCAAATAAATTTTTCTTTGGGTAGAATGGGTAGAATCTATAGACATATATAAATGTATATGGGTAGAATCAATATACATATATAAAGTCAATATGTATACAACACACACACACACGTAATTTCATCTTATAGCCTTCACAACAGGTTTAATAATTTTATTATCTATTTTGGAAGAAAACATTATTGAATCAATTGATTTACCCTGATTTTACTTTAGTATGGTATAAAAAATTAGGAATAAGTTACAGAGCATTATAGAATGAAGGACAAATAAATGATAGAGACCAATGAACTCCACCTTCTTGGATACTACAATCCTAATAGTCAAAATATTAATAGTAATCACCAGCATTTGATTATTATTTATTGTTTTGCCTCTGCTGACTATATATTCCCAAGTAGAAATTTTAAAATACATGTAGGTGTTCTAATATTTGTTCATTTCACAGAGCTTTTTTGCCTATACTCTCAGGGATATTATAATATTTAGGAAATAGTTGAGTATACTTCATAATTTTAGACAGTTGCTTAAGCGAGCACGCACATTTCAAAGCATATTTGTAGTTTGTATAATATGTGAGGAATCACTGATACTCATATTTCCTAAAGGAACATTTGTTTAAGCCATTAAAAATCTAGACATCGTTCACCTCAAACCAAGTCAGATAAGCAGTCTTTTTTTTGTGTATGTGCAAGTGTGTCTTGTAAAAATTCAGGCTTGAAAACATTCCTTGTTGCTGTTTCAGGAAACAACAGCAAATTTCTCAAGTTTTTCTGTAGAAAATATCCTCTCTACTTCAGTTTCTGCGTTTTTTTTTTTTTTTTTTTTGAGATGGTGTCTCACTCTGTCGCCCAGACTGGAGGGCAGTGGTGTGAACTCGGCTCCCTGCAACCTCTGCCTCTTGGGTTCAAGCGATTCTCCTGTCTTAGCCTCCTGAGTATGTGGGATTACAGGCACACACCACCACACCCAAATAATTTTTGCAGTTTTAGTGGAGATGGGGTTTCATGGTCTTGAACTCCTGACCTCAGGTTCCACACACCTCAGCCTCCCAAAGTGCTGGGATTACAGTGCTGAGCCACTGTGCCTGGTCTTGCATTTCTAGTAAGTCTTCATCTATTTGGTTTTGCTCATATGAAAGGTCATTACAAGTAAAGTGACATCCATAAAACACACATATATGTCATACATATACAGATACAGCCATAAATATACATGAAGATATTTTTAAGAGCATTCCTGTGGATTCTGGAATTTTTGAAGAAAAAAATAGATCAGTATCAAATCTACAGAAGTCGTATATTCTAAACCTGAATAAAGACGTATTAGGTCAAATATTAGAAATGGTCATCAAACTGGTATTTCTAGTTCTTCAGCATATAGCTTAAAATCTAGCACATATTTACAACTTACCAGGATGCACTCAGCCCAAAACAACTTTAAAAAATTCAGTCATCTTCCACTTCTTATAGCTCATAATATTTATAAAATATATCCTACCTTGTCTACAAGGATAGTTATATTCACCATCTTTATAATGATAAATAGTAGGAAAAAGCAGTTATGATTTACTGACCACTCCATTCCAAGCAGGTAAGAGACACTATGGGGACTCATACGTGTAGTGCAAGCTTAACTTGCTAATGTGTGTAAACAACATGTAGATCTGACGATGCTGGTAGCCAGGTGGGGAGTCATACACAGAGGCAGGAATAACACATCTGTCTTTTATAGTATCGTAACAGTACAAGTTTAGATAATATGTTCTTGCTCAAGACATTTCAGTGATTTTTCATTGTCTGCTTACTTTTAAATACCTACAGATGGCTTGTGTATTTACCCTTGTAAAAATCACCTTCACCATGACAGCAGTCATACCTGAATTCAGACAACCTATACCTGAGTTGGGCATAAGAAATAGAGACTCAACAAAGATTTTGGTATAGAACAAGTTTCAGAATTATTGTGTTCTATACTTGTTTTCTTACATTGCAGGAGGAAAGATAGCAGTTTAGGGCAAGATTAAGGTTCCAGGTTCTATAAGTGGGTGCATGGTAATTCGGGGTGCTAATGCATATCTTGCAATAGAAGGTTCTTAATTTAAGGAAAATGTATTGCTTTTAAATTTGTGCACACGTAAAATTGACATTTCTGTGAGATGGCTGGCTGGAAAAGGATGATCCTAAGAGATAATATTCATGAAGTGGCATCTTCGTTCTTTTCATTGTGCTGTGTCCCCTCTACCAGTACAAGCATCACCACTACAAACCATCATACTACAAACACAGCAGCAGAAGTAGTAAAATTATATTTAAAAATTAAGCATATTCACAGAGTTTAAATAGAATTTAAAAATCTGGTGATGAGCAGTGGGTTGCTGACATAACCCTTTGGACTCTGAGGCCAGAAACTAAACTGTAGGCAGGAAAAGAAATCCTGTAAGAGGATGCACTGAAATGGTAGAGCAGGAACTTACACATTCAGGCAGGTTCTGGATGGGAGGCTGAACAAGACAGGGGAGAATACCATCATGCCTGTAGCTAGTAACTCCACAGTTACATGCTTACCCCGGGGTGGCTGGAGGGCTGTCCCTGCAAACCTGAACAAGCAGTACAGTTGTCTAGTAACTGAGTTTTTATATGACTTTGGAATGGCAGACAAGATCTCCCAATAAAAAATATGGCTCAGTAGGGCTGAGTGGCATGCAACTGCACACCTGGCTACTTGGAAGGTTGAGACAGGAGGACTTCTTGAGCCCAGGATTTCAAGACTAGATTGGTCAACATTGTGAGATCCTGTTTCAAAAACAAATAAACAAAACCCAAAACAAAACAAAAATAAATCTGGCTGAAAAGGGGGCTTGTTGGGGGTAAATATTAGATGAAAAAAGAAGAGAGAAGTTACCTTTCCCACTCAGATAAAAGCTTGCAAATGACATTTTTCAAAACAAAAGAGCAAAAGAAATAGCCAAAAAACACAAATAAGAGAAATTATTTAATTAAAAAGAAAGTCAAACTGGGCATGGTGGCTCACACCTGTAATCCCAACACTTTGGGAGGCCCAAGGTATGTGGATCACTTGCAGTCAGGAGTTCAAGACCAGCCTGGTCAACATGGTGAAACCCCATCTCTACTAAAATATATATATATAAAGGAAGTCTAAGACATGTTCATAAAGAAAGACTTAACTTTATTGCAGGATATATAAAGAGAAAATAGACGAATAATATCCATAAACAGGAACACTAGGTTAAACAATAAAATTGTATATTAATCAAGAAGTAGATTAATGGTTAGAAGCACTGGAATAAATATTTTTATTGAAACTAGACACTCAGCATACGGGCTATCTTATCTTGGTTAACATTCCCTAAATTACAGTTCTCTTACACAATAGAGACTGACTTCTCTTACACATTAGAGACTGACATTGAGGCACTAAAAAATTAAGTGCAATAT
The DNA here is from genome assembly GCA_028533165.1 of Leontopithecus rosalia. Classification (NCBI taxonomy): domain Eukaryota; kingdom Metazoa; phylum Chordata; class Mammalia; order Primates; family Cebidae; genus Leontopithecus; species Leontopithecus rosalia. Next base: position 18,668,051 of record CM052649.1, read on the forward strand.
CCAACAACATGTAACCAGAGGAGCAGAGGCAGGAGTCTAACTCAGATGTCACATCTGCAAAATCTGATATGATTTCCAAAGCTCCATTACCTTCCCATGGCATAAAATTAAGTTGCACGTACAGAACTAGAGCTCATAAATGCAGTCACCGTGTGTGTGTGTGTGTGTGTGTGTGTGTGTGTGTGTGCGCGCGCGCACGTGCATATAAATATACTAGTTCATAGAGTCTAGAAAATATGTAATGACAAGGATTATCAGTCTCTAGTCTCATAATATCTATTCAAAACCTTGTTAAACATGAAATAGAAAATAGGGATCACCTTGCCTTTTTTCAACATTCTAAATGTTTTGAGCTTTTCTTTATCCCAGGCAATGAGTTGAAGTCGAGAGAAAAATGTTCTGCAAAACAGAACCAGTCTTTTAGTGGGCCCACATTCTCAGGAAGAAGAAAGATACTAATAAAAATAGAGTCATAAACGTGGTAGGTCTTGTGCAAAATGTGAGAGGCAGCACAATGTATCAGAGCTTATTTGAATTAACTCTAGGATTTGTAGTAGTAGAAAATGCTCAATTTTAATGCATTTAGGGTAACACGGTAAATATGAGTTCATAGACTGTGAGGAGGTAGAATGAAAATAACTTTGATTAACAGTGTCTCTGGTAGTTTATTAATAATGTAAGAATTTTATAACATATCCAGCTCCCTTAGCATGAAAAGTAGAAGGTTTCCCTGAAGGGCAAGAGACAATTAAAATTGTCTCGTCAGGTTAAGTTCAGAGAAATATTGCCAGCAGTTATAGTTCAAAGAAACTATAAATAATACACCGTCTTTTCTGAAATTGATGAGAAAACTGATGAAGGGGCAATAGTCAGAGTATTGTGAACAAACGTGGATGGACTGTCTTCTGAGGAAGGTCATCATCATGAATCTTTAAAAGAGGTTTAAACCAGTAGTTATCAGTAAGAAAGAATGTTATTTTAAATGCAAAGGGGTACTGTGTTTGTTGTTTTAAATATGGGCTCCGTGAAAGTCTTAGAAGTGTATTGCAGTACATTCTATGAACAAAAACGTAAGCCAACTGAACGTAAAGGGAATTCAGTAAATCAACTTGAACAGGAAAGTGAGAGTATCAAAATCGTTCCTGTTGATATTCTTTAAAAAAAACACACTCTTTGAAGGGAAAATTATTGGTATTAGCTCAATAGTGTGATGGTGTCACAGACAGGAAAGAGAAAATGCAAGGAGAAAGAAGGGAGCTGTATAATTTCAGCACAGTCATTATCTTTCGTTAGAAAATTGCAATGGTGGCTTTTAAGTAAAAGGAAATTGGCCATTAAAGAACAGCGTAAATGACTGCATGTCTAAACAAATTTTTTCCAAAGAAATCTCAGAGAGATTTTAAGGGAACAGATACTATCTTATACAGAAAATGATTTTGTGAAAAAAATGTTTTTGCCAAATATTGTAAGTATTATACATTCTCTTTATCTGCCTTCACTCTAGTCCTTATTCAGTGTCTCTGTTACCTGTTTCTTGGGCACAGATGTGCAGGAATATTCAAAATTCAATTTTTATAGTAGTTTAATTACATCCTTGTAAGATTTTCTCAATACCATCTTTTCTTAAGGAGTATTCCTTAAAAGACGACTTCTAATTTTTAAAGTCACTTTATTTTTATACAATCTTAGTTTTCAAATAGTATAAATATGGTGTTAAGAAATTCATGTTTTCATAAAACAGAAGTATTTGATTAGTGCTTTCTAACTTAAAGCAATCTCAAAACCAGCATGATAGGCAGATTGGTGGCCCTGCTGAAATGCCCAGGTTTCCATCCCCAGAACCTGTGAGTATGTAAGGTTGCAGGGCAAAAAGAAATGAAGGTTGCTAATTTGCTGACCTTAAAATAAGGAGATTATCATGAATCATCCTAGTGAGTCTACTATAATCACAGCAGTTCTTATAAGTGGTAAAGAGAGGCAGACGTGTTAGATTCAGAAAGTTATGAAGACAGAGGCATAGATCAGAGTGATGCCCTGTGAGAAGCAATCAAGCCACTTTGGTTGACTTTGAAGATGAAGGAAGACCGCCATATGCTAGGAATGCGGGCAGTCTCTAAACACTAGAAGAAAGGGCTTCTCCTGTAAATCCTCTAGAAAGCAACAAAGCTCTGGCAGAACCCGGTGTCTTAGTCCATTCTAACACTGGTAACAGAATACCATAGTCTGGATGGCTTATAAATAACTGAAATTTATTTGACTCAGTTCTGGGAGCTGTAAAGTTCTAGATCAAGGTGGATTTGATTTCTAGGAAGGGGCCATCTTCTTTTTGTGTCTTGCAATATAAAAGGGGCTAGGAATCTATCTCTTTATGGCCTCTTTTATAAAGGCACTAATCTCATTCACGGAGTCTCAGACCCCAAGACCTAGTCTCCTCTTAAAAGCCACCAACTCCTAATATCATTACATTGGGTGTTAGGAGTTCAACTTAAGAACCAACCCAAATTCCAATCAATGATAGACTGGAGAAAGAAAATGTGGCACATATATACCATGAACTACTATGCAGCCTTAAAAAAGGATGAGTTCATGTCCTTTGCAGGGACATGGATAAAGCTGGAAACCATCATTCTCAGCAAACTGACACAAGAACAGAAAACAAAACACTGCATGTTCTCACTCATAAGTGAGTGTTTAACAGTGAGAACACATGGACACAAGGAGGGAAATAACACACACACGGGTCTGTCAGGGGGTGGGGGGCTAGGGGAGGGACAGCGGAGGGTGGAGATAGAGGAGGGATAGCATTAGGAGAAATACCTAATGTAGATGTTGGGGTGATGGGTGCAGCAAACCACCATGGCATGTGTATACCTATATAACAAACCTGCATGTTCTGCATATGTACCCCAGAACTTAAAGTATAATTTAAAAAAAGAAAAAGAAAAAAATTTTTGAAAGGACACAGATGTTTAGATCATAACACCTGCATTTTAGCATAGTGATATTTGTAACCTATAAAACCACAAGATAATAAATTTGGGTTGTTTTAAGCCACTGAATTTGTGATAATTTGCTCCAACAGTAACGGGGAACGAACGCAATTGCCTGCAGTCTTCTAACACCCTCTTAATAAAAAATACTCAGACATATTAAGAGAATCTCACTACGATATCCTCCTTGACTTTGCATTTATTGCATCTGTTATTAAGAATAAGCAAAAGGTAGACTCGAACATGTTTTAAAAAACAATGTATTTCAGTCATGTATTCACAATGATGCTCTTATTAAAAGCCTATAAGAAGCTGGGTGAGGTGACTCACATCTGTAATTCTAGTATTTTGGGAGGCTGAGGCTGGCAGGTGGCTTGAGCTAAGGAGTTTGAGACCAGCCAGGGCAATATGGCAAACCTTGTATCTACAAAAAAATACAAAAGGTAGTTGAGCGTGGTGTAGTCCCAGCTATTCAGGGGGCTAAGGCAGAAGGATCGTTTGGGCCTGGAAGGCACAGGCTGTAGTGAGCCCTATTTGGGCCACTGCACTCCAGCCTAGGTGACAAAGTGAGACTGTCTCCAAAGAAAGCCTATAAAGGTTATGACATATGTCCTTAAATATATCAACATGAATGATTGATTATGTAATTTGCCTATAACTATTTGAAATATTAGCAATTTTATATAGGGCTCCGTGTATGTAACAGATGCATTGCTTACACTGGATACTCAAAGTGTTAAAAAGGGGAGGAAGGCAGCAAATCACACTGCCACGTGTGTACCCATGCAACTATCTTGCATGTTCTGCACATGTACACCAAAACCTAAAATGCAATAAAAAAATTAAAATAAAAAAGTCATGGTTTAAGAAAAAGAAATCATACAAATAAATCAAACCTGAATCAATACTACGCCTATATTCCAATGGTTATGTGGAATTTTAATCTCAGTCATTTACTTTCTGTTTCAATTTTACATAAGGATCTTAGAGGTCTAACATATATTTACAGTACAATGAACAACAGTGTTACTGCTGATATGATCCTTGTTCAGTACCTCAGGGACCACCGTAAAGGTCTAAAATGCATTGACCCTGTGTGGTCACATCAACTTCTCTCACATTCAGGAGAATCTACCACGTCATTTTCGGTTTTTTATTTCATCAAATATTAAATTTGACTCCATATTTAAACATTTTAAAAGGTATAGTTTATATATTCTTTGTGCTAGAAATTGGGCACTGGTTAAACTGAACTAACTCCCTTTTTTCAAAAGGTTTACCCTGTGGCCTTTCACTGAAACCCAGGGTGAGCGTTGTGCTTTGTTTTCGTTGTGTGTGTCTGTGTTTTTTCCCCTGCTAAGAATAGGGGAGTGACTGAGGAGCTGGCCAACAGAATCTAAATTAAGATTGGAATGAATTATTATACCACAACTGAAAAACTTGCTATTATATTAAAGAAATAAAATAATTTCCCTAATACAAGTGTACCTTGGTGACTGTCTGCTACTTGCCAGGAATAATAAAATTCCCTCAGCCTTTGAGAGATCAGATCTGTTAAAAACAAATAAAGACATGCATAGAAATGATTCATGCTATAATGTTTACTTGCTGTCTGTAAAACCTTGTAACCTATAAATAAAATACTTTATATTTTTTTGTCACACTAACATCATTACAAATTTTCAACAGATACAGGTAGAAATAATACATTTTATTACATGTGAAACAATGTGGATAGGTTACAAGTTTCAGAGGTAAAACCGTATCATTAAATAATTATTATGGTAGGCAGTATCTTAAATTATTATGGTAGGCGGTAACCCCCATTGATCCCTGTTTCTTAGAATCCATGCCGTTGTGTAACAGCCACACCTACACTGTGGAATATATGTATTTGAGTCATTTTTTGGAGAATGTAACACCATGGAAATGATGGGATGTCATGTCTGAGGTTAGATTATAAAAAGTTTCTGACTTTCATCCTAGGCACTCTTATTTATATACAGAATGCAAGCGGGGATACTCAAAGACACAAATCGTGGTGAATATTCTAGATTTTAATACAGAGATTAAGGTTGCATAGGATAAAAGATATATTCACATCTAGACATATGTGATTGTAATTGCAATTGTTGAGAAGAAAAATAAGATGTTTAATATTAAAAAGAAAAAAGAAACATAATAAAGTTGAAAATGTGCCAACCTAATCAATCTCAAGAAAAGAGACAAACATAAATTTTGTAAATGAAAATGAAATTATAAAAGCAATGACAAGTATATCAAAAAACACAAAAAATAAAAAATTACGTATTTTAAATAGATACATCATGAGTTTGTGTGTTTATGTGTATATTTAATATGCTTATGTTTACAAACCTTAGATGGGTTTAAATAGGTGTAAAAGAAACTACTCAAAATTATATTCTGCTGAACAATTCACTTGTACTTCGAAATCATACTTTATGTGCTAAAAGAGGATAACAGTACAAAATATTTTATATACTAGTCTAATCTGAATTTTTTAAGAAAATATAACTATAAACTTGAAAAGATGGAAAGGATTAGTAAAAATAAAACTTGAGAATACATATGAAAATTCCATATAGAATAATGCGAATAAAAATTGGATTTTATAGAACTTTTTAAAGGAATTATGAGGGATGTAATGATATGTTTATCATAAAGCTAAAACAATTTCAAAATATTCTTAGTTAATGGTGAAGCATATTAAATTAAACCCCAAATCTACAGCTATAAAGAAGTAAGTAAACAAATCAACAGACTAATAAGAGACACTTCTTCCTTAGTCTGTGAAAACGTAATTGCTGCAACTAACAGTCCTTACCATGGTGAAATACCGGCAGCATTACTTTGAATTTAATAACGAATGTACTTACTATTAACAGTCTGGTTTCCATTTGTTATGTTTACCCAATGTAACTAACGTTACATAAAAAGATATAAGCAGTATTGTATAAGAAGCATTTGTTAAGAGGACATAGTGGGGAAAAATATTCCCCTACAACCACCAATTGAAAAAAAATTAAATATCTAAGTATAACCCAAGGAAGCAATGTTAAGGATACTTATGAAGGCAGCAATAGCTCTCTAATATGAGATGGTAATGTGGGATGTGTGTGTGTGTGATGGTTAATACTGAGTGTCAACTTGATTGGTTTGAAGGATGTGAAGTATTGTTTCTAGGTGCGTCTGTGAAAGAGTAACCAAAGGAGATTAACATTCGTATCAGTGGACTGGGAAAGGCAGACCCACCCTCAATCTGGGGTGGGCACCATCTAATCAGCTTCCAATGTGGCTATAATAAAAGCAGGCAAAAGAACGTGGAAGGACCAGACCTACTAAGACTTCCGGCCTCCATCTTTCTTTAGTGTTGGATGCTTCCTGTCCTTGAACATTGAGCTCCAAGTTCTTCAGCTTTTGGACTCTTTGACCTACAACAGTGGTTTGCCAAGAGCTCTTGGCCCTTCAGCCAAAAACTAACAGCTGCACTGTTGGCTTCTCTGCTTGAGGTGTTGGGACTTTGACTGGCTTTCCTGCTTCTCATCTTGCAGACAGCCTACTGTGGGACTTCACCTTGTGATGGCATCAGTCAATACTCCTTAAAATGGAAAACAAAGTTGCAATTTTTGTCTAATGCATCAAAGAATAGTTGTATAAAATTTTGGAAATTGCATGAGTTGAAAGACGTGATTAGCAGGATTTACATTTGCACATCAACAGGAAATTAGAAGATTCTAGAAATTTAAAGATGTGCTGTTCATTTAGGTAAACATTCTCATATCAGTTTGCAAGGTTTTAGCCTACTTACATAATTAACTTACGTGAAGAGGCAGATGTGGAAATGAGTTTGCTCAGGTGGGCGTTTTCATCCAGAGCTGAAGACTTTATTAGGCATGAACACATACACACAGCTTCTCATTTGGAGGATCGGTTCGAGTTAATTTGGTTTATGGCTATGCTTTAGAGAAATGGCAATCTTCAAATACAGATTAGATGCAGTATAATAAGTTCTTTAATGTAATTTAATACTTTCTAGAAGAATTTGATTCCCCGTTTGGTTCATCTGTTAGTTCTGTTTATTAAGATGTAAGCAGGATTGTTGTAAACAAGTTACAACCACCCCCACTGAATGAACTTTCAAGAGCACATTTGCGGAATATTTATAGGCACATAAATGCTGTGAAGGACACAGCATTGCATCGTCTCTTCTCTGCAGCCTCCATGGCAGATCTCATATAACAATCCCATGTCGATATGCCTATTAGTAGATCTGCTTATAAACTTTATGGAATAATATTAAACTTCAAAAAACATTGAAATCTAAGGTTAGCATTGGACAGAACTATTCAATACTCAATTTGAGGTAGGAAGAATATTATCATCTATTGTATTTCAAAGCATTCAGAATGTTTGATGTCTAATAGTAACATCCGAAAATGAGAAAGCCCTGGGTGAGAGCACTCGGACCTGTCTTCCTCTGTCACCTCTCTTCTTTGCTATACATCTGTAGGTTTTATTTAATCTGTGTCCCACATTATTTAAAGTAGTTGTGTTAATCCTAATGAGTAGATCTAATATTCTGCCTTCATAAGAAATTGATTATTTATGAAATATCCATAATAGCTTTTGACTGAGCAAGCACATAAAATTAGATAATGCTGACCTATGAATGAGCTTCAAGATAAAGAGAAGAAAAAAAGATGAAGAGATGAGGTCCAGAGGAAGTTATTTTAGAAATGTTTTATTTGAAATAACCACAGAGAACTGGAGGTAAACAAGGAAGATCTGACTTGGGAGAGATACCTGCTTGGGGTTAATTTAAACCAGACAACTAGCCGGGCTCAGTGGCTTACATCTGTAATCCCAGCACTTTGGGAGGCCGAGGTGGGCAGATTATCTGAGGTCAGGAGTTTGAGATCAGCCTGGCCAACTTGGTGAAACCCCATCTCTACCAAAAATACAAAAACTTAGCTGAGCATGGTGGTGGGCATTTATAATCCCAGCTACTCAGAAAGCTGAGACAGGAGAATGGCTTGAACTCAGGAGGCAGAGGTTGCAGTGAGCTGAAATCGTACCACTGCACTTCAGCCTGGATGACAAAAGCAAAACTCCATCTAAAAAGAAAAAAACAGACATATATGATTTTAATCTTCACTTGCTTTAGTGGTTTCAAAATAACTTAATGTAACAAATTGTAGGGTCTCTCTGAGGATGATTAAGCTAGTATTGTATACTTGGCCAAAAAACCAAAAAAACTACTGAACTGAGTCCCATGGCTCACACCTGTAATCCCAGCACTTTGGGAAGCAGAGGCGGGCAGATCGAAGTCCAGAGATCAAGACCATCCTGGCCAACATTGTGAAACCCCATCTCTACCAAAAATACAAAAATTAGCTGGGTGTGGTGGCGTGGCACAACAGTAATCACAGCTACTTGGGAGGCTGAGGCAGGAGAATCGCTTGAACCCAGGAGGCAGAAGTTGCAGTGAGCCAGAATTGCACCACTGATCTCCAGCCTAGCCAGAGTGAGATTCTGTCTCAAAAAAAGAGAAACAACTGATTTTAAAGGCTGAAAATCGGCCTATTATAATTAGTTCCACAATAGTTGAACTAATTTACACTCCAACCAACAGTGCATAAGCCTTCCTTTTTCTCCACAATCTTGCCAGGATAATATATAATTATAATATTATAATTATACATTATAATGGCTTATTAGATATTATATTCTAATGATTGTGACCTTTGTAAAATGTAAGACTTACGGGAAAGAAAAATGAAAGTTAAATTTATCTATTTAGAATATTTTTCTAAAGTCTAGAAAATCATACTTTCTACCATTTAGTTGGGGAGAGGCAAGCACTTTTTAAAATCTAACTCTTCAGATCATGTTCAACTTTAAATGTTTTTTTATCCTGCATCTCTGGGCTCCTCCTTCTTTAACCTACAGCACTTCTGCAAATATGTGCCCTGAAAATGAATTCTCTTCTTTTTCATTTAAGTTTCCTAGAGCAATTGTTACAGGAAGGAGGGAGAGAAAAAGTCACAAGAACACTGAGTGTAGAAGAAACATAATGAGAAACCATAGTGGAGTGAAGGGAGCAGGGAGTGAAAGGTGTTAGAAGTAAAATTAGAGACTGGGAGCGATTTCTGCCACTGCAATTTTCCAGGGTAAAACTTTGTGAATTTCTCATATGACAAAGCAAAAAATTAACAGTGTGTTTGACATAAGGATCCAGACATTTCACCATGTATATTAGTAAAAGTAATAGGGAGAAATGTGAAAACTTCTCTTCAATAAATATTATTTTCTGTCTCTTTACTCCACCTGGAGACAACCAAAATAATAGCAGTATCTCTAAACTATAGGGTAAAAGTTAAAGTAAGCATAGAGTTGTGGTTATGCAGATAATAAAATACATAATATAATGTACAAGGTGGTAAATATAGCATTGACAGAAAGAGCAACTATTGAACTCTAATTTTTGTCTCCATTTTTAAATCAATAACATAAATTATATTCTCCATAAAAAGGAGTAAATGCAACATTGGTGACGGAATTGCAGCTTGACAGTCTGGCAGCCTCCTGTGTATTTTTTGTGAGTGACTCTGACTGGTGTACTCTTATCATGAATGGATATGGTTGACAGGTATGCAATGAATAGAACATCATCTATGAATAAACCGTGGAATTAATATATTTGTTGAACTTAGCATTCTTTGTTCACAATTGTCCTAATCATTCATGGATAAAACACCATCTTTCTAACCTCAAGGTAACTGGTATGGGAAATCCATAGGGCCTGAGATCTGTAATGACACTACATACTGATTTTTCCTTTTCACCAAAGCAAAAGAGGCTGATAAATCATGAGTATTGTCAATGATCTGCTGATCCTCTATTCTCAGGGGTCTCCTTTCTGCCTGGCATCACTAACAGTTAAAATGGTTAGAATAGTGAGCTGTTAAAATAAGAATTTAAGTCATAAGTACCATCTCTCAGGACTCTACTGAAGTCCCTTTCCAGTTCTAGTCCTAAGAGGCCATTTTAGTAGTTATTGACAATGTATGATGTTAACATATCACTGTAACTAATATGTGAGGTGTTGATGAGTTTACTAAGCAATCTTACTTGGCACATGGGTGTAAATTTAAAATGCTCCCTGTAGTTAAATGAGTTTCCAGTATTTTATTGTCAATTTCACTTTCTTCAATGATGACTGTTTTTGAACAAGGTATGCCCCACACACTGTGGCTCTCCATATCCCTTCTGAGGGACTGAAGGATACTATCTGAAATTTTTTGTTTTTTAAGTTTTATTTTATTTTGTTTTGCATAGAGCATATTTTTCATACTTGCGGGATGCAAAAATACATGTATTTTCAAAGGTGCGTGTAACTAATTATCTTCATGAAATTCAAACTGATGCCTCCATAAAATAACATGGCCAAAAATTCCCTCAAATTACGGGAAAGGTCACCCATGTTCTCTCAAGGGACTCAGTTGCAGATTTGAAAATTTACTTTCTATTAGCTATTTTTCAGTATCATCTTGATCATTGCTAAGTGGTAGCTCTCAGTATCAAGTACTTTCAAAAAATCAAAAACACACGAACAACAAAAGACAAACAAAAAAATCCCTTTTCTTCAGTAGACATTACTGGAGCCGTGTAGAAAACGTCTGGAGGTTGCTAAGAACAGCTGCTGTAAGAACAGTCACTTTGTGAAACGCACTTGCTTGGTCTGTATCTCTTGGTGTCCTGATTTCAATCCCAATGTAATAAAAGGTAACTAATTGTTTTTTCTTCTGGAAAAAAATAGGCATTCAAAGATCTTAGAATATGATAATAGAAACTATAAACTGGTGGGACAGATGATTTCTGAAAAATTACTGAGAATGGTAAACGCAGTACAAAGTAGACAATGATGGAATTAAATCACAATCTTTGATTCAACAAATGACAAATTGATAGGTATGGCAAAATTTTGTAAAGGATGGTTTTATAAAAGGTTTCTGAGTCCATACATTGTATTAGGTAATGGTTAAAATATCTATTGGTCCTACTGTAAGAATTTGTGAAAAATTTATTCCATATTTAAAAATGCAGACACAGATTGTAAAGTATATTTTTAGTAGCTATTTAAAACATATCTTTGTTTTAATTCACAGATTTTTAAAAAAAGAAATATTTCTTCAATGATTGAGACATTAGGATGAACACATTTGTTTGAATATCCATTCCTGGAAATTCATGATTTATTTTACAAGGTAACTTAATTTTACTGTCTTATAGTAAATATTGTTATAAATGGTAAAGAATATAGAAAAATACTGACAAAGCGGATATTAAAAAGAGATTTTGTCGTCAAATAGTAAACCATACCTTTAAACCATTTTAACATAACAGTATAGGATTTTAACAGCAATAGAAAATAATTTATGGAAGCTGATTGAAGAATGCAAAATTACATCCTAGTTTGTATAGGAATTTAAGCTATGACTAGGTGGTATTTCAATTCTATGGAAATAGTATTGTTGCTGAAAAAATATGCTATGCATCTGGAAAAATACATTTAGAATTTATATATTATGAAAAATGAATGTAAATTATACAAAGGTAAAATATGTTAAAAGAATCAAAAGTCAGTAAATACTAGTAGGATAAATGCATGCAGTAGGAAATAATGACACTTAGACAAAGACAGGAAATGCAGAAGCAATATACAGTATATAATATTTGACTATGCAAATATTATACTTTTTAATTAAAAATTATACTATCACACAGCTTTAAAAGAAAAAAGATTAGCAAACGTTTAACAAAGATAAGTTTGTGATATTTATATTGCCCAAGCATCTGCTGCTATTTAGTAAGAAAAATACAAACTACAGATTAAAAAAAAAATTGGCGTGTTGTGAATTCACAGAAGAGTCTATTTGAATGAGATTCACAAGCTGCCAATAGATTGAAGAGAAGAAAGAAAGATGATCCATCTACAGGTTGTTAAAAAAATAACAAAAAAATAAATTTCTTGTCATAAGAAATAATTAAATATGTAACACCCAGTGCTTTCAGGAATGTAAGGACTGTGGCATTGTAACATATTGACATTAAAAATGTACCCTGGGAGAGTAATTTTAAAGCAACTTGATAATAGGAATTAAAATAAATATATCAATTATTTAGTTAAATATCTTACTTTATATAAGACCCTAGAGATATAACATAATTACTTTAAAACTAATATAATGATTATTGAGTCTTTCATAACACCAGAAAACTTGGAACTTCTGTAATATCTGTCAATAGAAAAATGGTTAAATAACCAATTGTGCATTGTAATCCCAGCACTTTGGGAGGCCGAGGCGGGTGGATTACGAGGTCAAGAGATTGAGATCTTCCTGGTCAACATGGTGAAACTCCGACTCTACTAAAAATACAAAAAATGAGCTGGGCACGGCGGTGTGTGCCTGTAATCCCAGCTACTCAGGAGGCTGAGGCAGGAGAATTGCCTGAACCCAGGAGGCGGAGGTTGCAGTGAGCCGAGATCACGCCACTGCACTCCAGCCTGGGTAACAAGAGCGAAACTCCGTCTCAAAAAAAAGAAAAAAAGAAAAATGTTATGCAAGTATTTAATATTATATATATTATATTTAATCTAAACATAAGCAACAGAACAATAAGACAAATAGAACAGTATTAAACAAAAAAGCTCTGCAAGCAAATAAATTAATCAACAGAACTAATAGACAATGAATTTATAAGAAACTCATTCAACTTCACAATAACAAAGTAAAAATGAAAACAAAAAAAACATTATAAAGTAGGCAAAGGACATGAATGGACATTTTTCAAAAGACATACAAATAATATGATGAGATGCTCAATATCACTAATTATTAGAGAATGCAAATTAAAACCACAATGAGATATCACCTTACACTGGTCTAAGTGGCTATGAATAAAAAATAATGAAAACTTTGAGGAATCTCTACACTGTCTTCCACAATGGCTGAACTAATTTACACTCCCACCAACAATGTATGAGATTTTCCCTTTCTCCAAAATCTTGCCAGCATGTTTTTTGTTTGTTTGTTTGTTTTTTACTTTTTAACAGTAGCCATTCTGAGTGATGTGAGATGATATCTTATTGTGATTTTGATTTTGATTTATCTAATGATCAGGGATGTGGAGCTTTTTTCACAATTGTTGGCTGCATATAAAAACATGCATATGTATGTTCATTGCAGCATTATTTACAATAGCAGAGACATAGAGTCAACCTGTGTCTTTCAATGATAGACTAGATAAAAACATGTGGTACATATACAGCATGGAATACTGTGCACCCATTAAAAAGAGTGATGTCATGTCCTTTGCAGGGACATGAATAAAGCTGGAGGCCATTATCTGTAGCAAGAGAAACACAGAAATACAGAAAACCTAATACCACATGTTCTCACTTATAAGTGGGAGCTAAATGATGAGAAAACATGGATACATAGAAAACAGACACACTGAGGTCTCTCACACTTTTGCAGGGTGAAGGGTGGGAAGAGGGAGAGGATCAGGAAGAATAACTAACGAGTACTCAGCTTAATAACTGGGTGACAAAATAATCTGTACAACAAACTCCCATGACACAAGTTTACCTGTTAACAAGCCTGTAGATGTACCCCTGAACTTAAATAAAAGTTAAAAATAATTTTCAAAAAGAAAACATGATATATATACCTATGTATGTATACCCCCCCACCACACACACAGAATGGGATACTATTTAGCCATAAAAAAGAATGAAATAATATCTTTCATAGAAACTTTGATATAACTGGAGGCCATTATCTTAAGTGAAACAACTCAGAAACAGAAAGACAAATACCACATATTCCTAGCTATACGTGGGAGCTAAATAATGTGTATGCATGGACATAGGGTATAGAATAACAGACACTAGAGACTTGGAAGGATAAGAGGGTAGGAGTGGGGTGAGGGGTGATAAATTACTTATTCAGTACAATGTACATTATTTGAATGGTGGTCATGCTAACATCTCAGATTTCACCACTGCTGATTTTATTCATGTAACAAAACTAAGTTTGTACCTCTAAAGTTTGTACCAATAAAAAAAACCAAAGTTTTTTTTTTTAAATAGAATGTGTACATTGAAAAGACTAAAAATTGACATTGACAATTGAAAAGTTTTACTCTACATAATCAAACATCGCATCATTTTTGGGCATTTCTGCTATTTCAATGCAGTTTCGGATTATAGTTTCAAAGCTAGGTAAATATTGAAAACAAATGCGTGCTGTGTTTATGTCTTCACAGAGGATGAAAGGATTTTATTGCAGCACTCCTTTGCCTCTTAACATTTTTCAGTGCAATGAACACAGTTGTAGAAGTCCATACATCACTTCCGCCAATTATCTGGGGCTTGAAAGATAATTAATATTTTGTTGAAGTTATTAAACCTATACAGATTGAATCCGGAAACACATAAATAATATTTTATAGAGAAGTTTTGAATTATTTTAATATTAGAGAGTTAAATTGCGGGATAGGAGTTTTGGATTCATACCGTAGGGAGAGAGAGGGAGCTATAGCTGGACCCCGAGGTAAATGCCTTGAAGGAAGAGAGAGTATATGGCCTGAAGGAGGAGTTGTTTGTAGCCTTGCTGAAATCAAATGTTTGTGGAGGGCTCCTTTTTAAAATCTTATGGCTGCTCTCATTGGAAACCTCCATGATGATCAAGTTCATCGTCCACATCAGTGGTAAACTCAGACTGAACACAGCAATAGGCTCCTCTCAGCACATAGATATCTGTCCAGTGGTTTCCCCAAATTGCAATCCTGCTCCCCATCATTTCTGGCAAACCTTTGTATCCTAATGTTGAGACTTAGGAGGTGGAGACGTTTGTGAGTTTCTGTTACTTTGGTCTTTCTTTCAATTCACATAAAGATCTCGGCCTTCACTAAGAGTAAAATCTGTTCTTTCTAATTTTGGCCTTCACTAACACATTTCTGATGTATAGGAGTATACCATTCTTTGTCTGATTACCAATGCTGATATTACTTTATTTCCTACATGTTTATTGTCATTTTAATTAAAAAAACGGAAGCTGGAGGAGGGCCTATTAAAGAGTTCATATTCACATATTAACCAGGAGTTACCCTATTCAAACTTTTCTGAATATTTTTGCTAGAGAAACAACATAATTCTTGTGGTCAAATATTTTAACTATTTTTGCAGCACAGAGATACTGCTTTATGATATTTTCCAGGATGCATTCTATATCCCTTTTATAATTCAAGTAAAAAAACATTTATTAGATAATTAAGAATGAAAACAAAGTAGGTATATTCTGTTTCTCATTGTGTTAGATTTATGCATACTTTATATGATCAAAGAGAAAATTGATTGGATTATTTTAATGTAATAAAAGCTGCTTCTATATATATATGTTGTTTGTTTATATGTGTGTATGTGTGTATTTACATGTTGTTTGTGTTTCTGTGTTTGTGTGTGTGCATGTATATATATATGTACGCATATATATATATATATATATATGTATGCATATGTGTGTGTGTATATATATATCCTAAAAAAATTATCTGGAATGACAATATTTATAGACTACTAGAGTTGGAATGAATCTTATCAATAATTAGGGCAGACCATTCTCCCATATCAGTAAAACCTTTTATATCATCCTTGACATTTATGTACCAGGTTTTCCTTTATGATAATATAATTATCAGGAGGTACGATTTTAAGAAGCATACATTTCTAATGTTAAAGACTATTTAAAGATATCTAATGTTGAGATATCTTCCTCCTTTTTACATTTTTCCATTTGTCCTTACTCTTCTCTTTAAATACATGTGAAATTCATTTGTTCCCTTATTTGAATATCACTGTATTATAGTATATTTCAAGTTTTCGCTTTTTTTTTAATCTAAGAATTCCTTTAAAGAACTATATGTGTCTATCTGCATCTCATGCAACATGGTTAAGAGTACAATACTGATCCTCAGAAATATCATATATATCCTTACCTTTATACATTTTATGTTTTCTTAAAACTATGGTGTTCAGATTTGGAAGTGCAACGAGTCTTTAATCTATGCATGTTCCTCAAGACTACCTCAAGTTTGGGAGAGTGGAGGATAGGTATGCGAGAGGCTGAATAATAACTCTTTAAAAGATATTCACAATCTAAACCCTGCAAACTGTTAATGTCAACTTATATGGCAATAAATAATTTTTGCAGATGTTATTACATTAAATTCAGGATTTGCAGATGGGGGAGATTCTCCTGGATTGTCCAGGAGTGCCTTAACTAAAATCTCATGTACTCTTAAAGAAAAGAGGTAAATTGATATTTGACCAAAAGCGTAGAAAAGAAGCCAGGTGACAGAGAAGTGGAGTCAGGGAGAGAAGATGCCATCCCACAGAACAATGAACTGGATTGTGCCTCACCCTGTCAAATTTGTTGTTGAAGTCCTAACTCCAAGAACCTCAGGATGTGACTATATTTGGAGAGTGAAGCTTTAAAGATTAATTAGGTTACTATGTGGTAGTTAAAGTGGGCCCTAATTTAATAAATGAGGCATCTTCATAAGAGAGGTTAGGGCATAGGAGGGAGATGTTTGACAGGTGCATGCACCGAGGAACAAGCAAATGAGGATAAAATGAGAGGGCAACGAACTACTTAGAAGTCAGGGACAGAGAAGCCTCAAATGAGATCACACCTGCTAACATCTTGATCTTTAAATTTGGACTTTAGAATTGTGAGACAATTAATTTCCATTGCTTAAGCCACCCAACCACTATTATTTTGTTATGGCAGCCAAAGAAAATCAATATATCCTGGCTTTGAAGTTATAGAAAGAGGCCATAGACCAATGAGCACAGAGAATGTAGCTCCAGATGTTGAGAAGAATGAACATGTGGATTCTATCCTATAGTTCTGGAGAGCCTGCTCAAACTCTCCAACACCTTCGTTTCTTCTAAGTGATACTCCAGAATAGAAAGAGAATAAATTTCTACTATTTCAAGCCAGCAATTTAGTTACAGCACCCACAGTAAACTAACACAGGTAATAAGCTGGAATAATAGACAGGCTGGGAGCCGGGAGAGAAAAACAGGTCTGAAGGAATGGGTTCCCAGGGAAGATCGCCAAAACAATGTTAGTTTACTAAAATAACGTTAACTGTAAGCATAATATTAACATTATCTTCCACGAGTGGGAAGATCATGTTTAAATGCAATAAGATGTTTTATTGACAGTTGATGCTTGAATATTGAAAGTTCTGAAGCAATTTTCAGGAGTGAGTGCAATTTGAAGTTATATCTATGCCTGTTGCTAAGGTTTGGGTTCAGGGACAGCCCTAAGGAAAGGGATTTACCAAATGCTGTGAGATATCAGAACCCTGTAAGTCCAGGATAGGATTCTGGCACAATTCTGTCATACAAAATGACATCAGAGGCTCCTGCATAGACAAATTTACAGCATATTGACAACACAGATACAGGTTTTCAGATGTAAGGACTAAGTATAAATACAGAATGCTCTGGTCTTGTGAGTAGTCTGAGGTTATCGATTTCTATGCAAGAGTGATATGGTGAGTGGACTCAGAACCCTAAAGGGCTGATCATTCAACCTTAAGAATCCTGGCCCACAGCTAATAGAGCTTGGAGAGGGCACTGGTGGACCTGAGAATAGGAGATTATGATTTCTCATTATGATAGAACACGCATGCATCCAGGACACGTGAGTGTTTGTCAGCTCGTGCCTCACATTGTTGAGATATCATAAGCTTGATTTTTTCATGCATAGCTACTGCTGGCATGTGCCTCATTCATGAATTGACTTTCTGATACTCCAAGGCTTGAACTGATATCATTAATAGTAATTTGTGTTCTTCAATGGTATTTCAGGACCTCTGTCTTGAATGGTTTTATTTTAATTCCCTTCACCTTTGAAGTTTAATGTGACATGAAATTTGCTCTAATAAATGAAATGTTAGCAGGACTACACTAATCACTTGATTTCTACGGGGGTATGGGTTACATGATCTCTATGTCTACCAGTGTATAGATGCTCAAGTCTCTGATATAAAATATCTAGTACAATGTAAATTCTATGTAAATAGTGTGTTGTATATTTTATTTCTCTTATTTTTTAATTGTTGTTATGTTTTATTGTGTGGTTTTTTTTGCCTCATATTTTCAATCTGTAGTTGGTTGAATCAATGATGCACAATCATGGATATGTAGGGCAAACTTATATTTTCCAGATGAAAACTTGAGGAACCACCATTGAGTTTCTATGGTTTCATTTTCCTGCATAGGAGATCATGGGCGCATGGAATGTTATGCACTCTGAGACTTGGTCCTGTAAAAATAAGTGGATAGAGCAGAGCAACCTAAGCCAATCTCATTGGACATATGTAAACAGAGAAAAAAAATGTATATGTCTACATTTTTTAAGGTACTGAGATTTTGAGCTTGTTTATTACAGCAGAATAACAACTTAAATAATCCAAACTGCTTTTTAAATTTTGGATATAGGCTATAATTCTGTTTTAATAAAATTATTCTAACTTGTAATCACATAATTACTCATTTCTTTATTCAGTCATAGAAAATGTCATATTTCATATGCACTTTTTTTCAATTATATTGTATTTCATGGAACTTCTTTAAAGCATATACAGTTTAGGTTGCAAAATATATATTGAGCGTGAGCCTATCTTCAGGATATTTTTAATATCCTCAAAAATTAAAGGAGAAACTTTCCTTTATTGAAATCAGCAAGGTTATATCTTTATAAGTGTTTTGCCCCATTCACTTCCTATTAAGAAAAGAAAATATTAGCTTTACTTAAATAGCTTGTTTTTAGTGGGAGATAAGCTTTTGCAAAATTGCTTTTTACTTCATGAGTTATAACGTATCATATGAAAGGAAAATCAAAGTAAATAATTTCTGATCCTCAAATCTTTCTCTCTCCCTTTTTCTTTCCCTCTCTCTTCCTGTCTCTTTCCCCACTTGCTCTCTATCTCTTCATACACAGACATAGAAGCATGAGCACACATACCATATACACAAGGACACACATACTCGTGTGTGCATTAATATAGGTCAATTCCTATACTTAATCATGATTAAATGTAGTCATAATGGCAAGAATAATCAACATCTTGCTCACTATTTGATTTCAACCTATAGGCTAATGCTTAAAGCTAGATGGAAGAAAAAGAAGAAAAGAGGAGGAAGAAATGGAGAGGAAAGTTTGAGAAAGAGTAGGAGGTTATTGAATTTAGTTTGAATTCGGCAAGCTAGAATTCAGAAAAAGGCAGGGTGATGAGCTCATTTGTACCCCACACCTCAGCGTCATCCAATATACCCAGGTAACAAACCTGCACATGTACTCCCTGGATCTAAAACAAAAGATTATAAAAACTAGAAAAGTAAAAATAAAAGTTAATAATGTAGAAGAAAAACTTAATATGCTTTATGTACTAAGCCTTCAGACTGGAATCACTGAGTGAAAACTATTGCCACAACAGTACAAAGAGCTAAATACAAAAGAATATTCCTTTTATAGCAACATAACTGCAATTTCAAAGCAATATTATAGTTCTTCTTTTTTAAAATATCAAATCACAGCATTGTGTTTATCTGAAAGAAAAACTTTCTCATTCTCATATACTGAAGTTCATTGCAAACTGTGACACATTTATGTACTTGTGTGTACATGTCAAGCTTTATGTACTTAGTGATTTCAAGTCATACTTTAATATGAACAAAATAATTATTTTAAAAGGTATAGTCTTAAAAAGTAAAATATTATATTTTGGGAGGCCAAGGTGGGCAGATCACCTGAGGTCAGTAGTTTAAGACCAGCCTGACCAACATGACAAAACCCTGTCTCTACTAAAAATACAAAATTTAGATGGGCATAGTGGCACATGTCTGTAGTCCCAGCTATATGGAGACTGAGGCAGTAGAATCACTTGAACCCAGGAGGCAGAAGTTGCAGTGAGCTGAGATTACACCACTGCACTCCAGCCTGGGTGAGAGTGAGACTCTGTCTCAGAAAATAATAAAATATTATAATTATAAATTTTAAACAATAAATTATCTCCAAATAAGAGTATAGTGGTAGAATTTATTGAATTTAAGAAAAGATAGTCTTCTAGGCATACTATTCCCCAGTGTGTTTTTCCCTTAAAATTTTATCTGGGAGCTGTTTGAAAAACTTTGCATAGAGATTTTCCTTATTCTGTTTTAGAAGCAAATTCAGTAGTTCATTATTTGAATATGTGGCACAATATTAATGTTATAAGTCTTTCTTTGTTTTAAGTAATGCTTTATGGTTTATATCCACCTTGATAGGAAAATTGCTACTGCTTTTTTTTTTAATCTGAAGTTTTCCAATATAATGCCGTTCAAATTTAATACATCATTGTTCATGCTTTTATTTTCAAATTTTATAAATTAGTTTGTCTTAGGCCCAAAGATTTAAGATTTGTCTTATTCAAATCTGAACCCTCTCATTAGGGGGATTTTCTTACTATATTGAATGCCTGCCCATATTCCAATGAACGCTTAGCACATTACTTTATCAAGGAACTCAAAGAATACCCAAAGAACATTGTTCTCTTAGCACCCAGTGACCAGTGCTACTTAACATCCAGGAGAGGTGCTATGAATCTCTTAGAATGCTTGAGCTCAAAACTACATTCCCATTTCTTAAGATATTAGACCACTATCAACTGCAGCAGAAAAGAATTACGGTAGGCCCTCTGTGTCCATGGATTCTGTATCTGGGAAAAATTGTCTTCACCACAGGGAAATATGTCTATTTTGGTCATAACAATGGTAAAACTTACAAATAAGATATTCATGAAGCAGTTGAAGTAAGAGAGAGAGCGCTATAATCTGCATATATATATGCCTAAATTATGAGTACATAAATTAATTTATGCATTTAAAGTCACCAGTTTAGATTTTATAACAAGGATAATTAAATACAAGGAGAAAAATACACTAAAATCATAATCCTGATCTATACTGTAATGAATGTTTTGTATTAGAGGGACAGAAAGGGTGATTATGATTCACAAAAACAGGAATACTGGGAAAGAATGCCACAGTACAAGGAAAAAGAGAAATGCAAGTGTAAGACATCACGGAAAAACAAGGTGAGAACAGTAAAGAGAGAATCCTGTCAAATGTGGTAAAGACTTTAATTAGCATAAGAAACAACAGTTCGCAGTAAGATTCAGCAGTGAGGAAGTTGTTGGCGACTTAGGTTTGAATGGCTTCAGTACCCTGGCAGAGACGATTGTTGGTCAGGTTGGAGTGATCTGGGGGAAGGAATAAGTAGTGAGTACATGCCACTCTTCTTTTTTGTTAGTTTGTTTTTTTGTTTGTTTTTTGTTTCTATCAATCTTTAATTACCTTTTATTTGGAGTGGAGGCACACAACCAAGATTATTTTATGAAGTTTTGCTTCGAGGCAAGTTGGACTGGGGCTCTTTGCACAGAGATGACTTTTCTTAATCTACTCCCAATTGTTTAATGTTTTGCATTTTCAGGCTAGTCTATCATTTTCACCGTTGGGTTAATTTGTGGTGTGGTTCTTCAAGCAACACATTTAAATTATTCACTTTCCTCCTTCCAACTATAAAATTTCTATTCATCAGAAGCCTTCCAAGGGATGGTTAAGAACATTCAGTGATGGGCACATGAATGTTGAAGCAGGATTTCTGGGTCTTGTAAGTGGGGAACAACATTCCCTGCATACCACTGATAAATAAGCATCTCCGAATATGCATTCCAGTCATGCCACCCTTCTAAGACACTCCATTACGAAGAGAAGAGAGATGGGGTGTCTGAGTGAGATGCAATGTAATCAGTAAATTTTTATTCTTTTGCAGTTTGGGTAAAAGAGTAGAGCCAGATTTGTGATGGAATTTAAGAAAATGAAGATAAGGAAGTAGAGAACATAGTATATAAAACATAAGTTGATTAGCCTAAAACCAAGAGAGAGTCACTTCCATAAAATAGAAAAGTGGGTGAGGCGGCATGCTGATTTTTAAAAAAAAATTGCAGGGAAAATGAGAGTAAATGAGAGGATGACTGTGTTAATGGTAAAGTGATAGATGGGAATACATAGGTAGATAGGATGGTAAAGGAACACGGAAGAGTAGAATCCGGCTCTAAGGGATGATGAATGCTTTCAACTCTGATATTACTAAGGCTTGATATGTTGAAGAAAGGTACTAAGGAAGAGTAGAGGAAGTGAGTACATAGGAGAAAAGAAAGTCATTTGGAGCCAAGGCAGAGAGAATAGAACATCTCCTGTAAAATCTTTAAAAAAATGTGAGAATTCAAAGTGTCGCTCAAATATAATGTACCTATTTTATTCTCTACTAATTTTTATTATCTCATTAGCTATAGCCGGCCTTAAAAGGCAATGTAGGTAGTTTTGAAGGTGGTGAATGACATTAGTTTCCATTTTAAACTCATACTTTAAACTACATTTTTCCAATGTCAGTGTTTTTCTTAATTTGTTAGAATTCATGTTGTTTCTCCTGGCACTGCTGATAAATAAATGCATAATTGAAAAATGAATCTTTCACTAAAAATAAAGCAAGCAATGTATCTCCTACAAAACTGAAACCATGGATACTCCTCTAAAGCTTTCACCCCTAACATTTGTATATTTTTTGGCATTATTCCATAAACTGTAAGGAAGCATTAAGGACAGATATAGCAGCCTTACTAATAATTACCTATTCTATAAACAAATTAGTTAAGCACTCTTGTCTTTACTTTTCTAACCTGTAAAATAATATCTACTTGGCAAAGTTACTGTGAAAATGAAATAAAATAGAAAAATGTATGTAGTGTTCCTGGCAGAGTCAATCATCAAAAGTAAATTTTCTCACCATTCTTTTACAGAAATAACTTGAGTTAAACTCAGATTTTTTTAGTTGTTATTGTTTGGTGGTTATTCTCACACAACTGAGATTTGCTTACGTCCAACTTACATGATCAGATCCGTTCCCCTTTACAGAGAAATAAGAGATTTAAAATATATTGGGGGGAGAAACTGTCTAGATCTAATATTTTATTATTGAAAATAATAACAGGCTGGGCGTGGTGGCTCAAGCCTGTAATCCCAGCACTTTGGGTGGCCGAGGCGGGTGGATCACGAAGTCAAGAGATCTAGACCATTCTGGGCAACCTGGTGAAACCCCGTCTCTACTAAAAATAAAAAAAATTAGCTGGGCACTGTGGCGCGTGCCTGTAATCCCAGCTACTTAGGAAGCTGAGGCAGGAGAATTGCCTGAACCCAGGAGGCGGAGGTTGCGGTGAGCCGAGATCATGCCATTGCACTCCAGCCTGGGTGAAAAGAGCGAAACTTCGTCTCAAAATAATAATAATAATAATAATAATAATAATAATAATAACATAGAGAAAAAAGAAGAAAATATTAGGTAATAAATGAATTTCTTTTATCTCCCTCTGTAATGTTTCATAACCATAATTCCCTTAGTGGAATACAAAGAAATAAAATTAGTGATTTGAAATTTTGGCAATGTTACTTTACGTATGAGAAGCTTCAGGGATGAAAGCATTACGTGACAGTGGGTGGTGCAGAATTTTGTCTTCTCTAAGTCAAATAAGTCAGAATCATCTCTCTGCATACAAAGAAGTTCTCCATTTAAAAAGTTAGTGTGCATTTGAAAAGATTCATTCACTGTTTAAATACCATATTCCAATACCCACCTTATTAAGTTGATTTGTACAATTTACATTGTCTGCTGCTCACCATATTAGTGTGTCTCCTTAATGTTTATCCTGAGACTCCTTCCTCACTTTTATTCTCTCTAGCACTATCATTGTGGATGTCATGCTCAGATTCCTGGCACAGAGTGACAAGACACGATACTACAAACACTTACAGGGTTTCAGCTCTCTAAACATCAGCAAAATACGCTAAGGCAGCATGTTCATCACATTTGACAGTAGAGAATGGTAAGATGTAGGCTCACAATACTAAAACAGGGTATATAATTGTGGACACCTTATTTCAACCAAATTATCTCGGAAATATGTTACCTCTTAGTTTTTCCTAGTTTATTTTCTTAAAAAAGCAAACTCATAAAATGTCATTTACTTACAGAAGAGTTCTATAAATTTTCTTATCCTAATCTTATATTGACCTTAAGAAATGCAATAAAGAAAATCTGGTTTTAAGTATTAGTCCTGACATTGAATAGCCATGCAATCCAGACAAATCACATAACCTTATCAAGTTTAATTTACTCAATTATAGAATGTTAATCTCACATTCTCAATATTATTTTAATTATTGAATATTAAAAGTTTTAAAGCTATGCAAACTATGAGAAGATTTACTACATATTAGCAATACTCTTCAATTCTGGCAATATTCTACTTGTTAAGGTGTGTGTAGAATAAGTAAACCATGTCAGTTATTAAAGCAAAATATAGCAATTCAAGCATCCAGGTGAAGGAATATCATTATTGAACAATTAGCATCAGGTAACAAATCTGCTAGCAGAAAATTTGGAATATAAAACATGTATCAAGCCAAGGTAACATAGATGAGAAATAGGGCATCAGGAAATTTAAGCTTTTAGGTTTTGCCATGTTTTAGAATCAGGGATCAAAGCAAGAGAGAGACCAGCTGCAAAACTGAGAATGTGGAGAGGTGTTCTCCCCCAATACATTTTAAATCCCTCATTTTTCTGTAAAGGGAAATGGACCTGATAATGTAAATTGGACATAAGCCAATTTCAGTTGTGTGAGTATAGAAAACATGTAGAGATAAACATTCAAAAACTAGTCAACTTAATGGGATATATTTTCCTAATATTAAAAATAAATCTTTGTGTGTAAATATCTATTTTGATTTCCTATCACCTGACGTCAGAGGATGGCAATACAAGGCATTCTTACTAGGATTTAGAAGAATATCAGCAATGTGGTGAGGTTATGCTCTCCTTGAGGAAGAACTTACAAATGCTAACTTCCTGCTGGTGATGAAACATAGATTACATGGAAAGCTGTGTACTTGTGT
This sequence comes from Leontopithecus rosalia, assembly GCA_028533165.1. NCBI lineage: Eukaryota > Metazoa > Chordata > Mammalia > Primates > Cebidae > Leontopithecus > Leontopithecus rosalia. The sequence goes on from CM052649.1 coordinate 18,693,191, forward strand.
GTGCAGATCCTGACTACTTTAAATAGGAATCCAGAGTTTAAAAAGCAGAAGCCTCTGTGGTGAGTAGGCTCTGGGACAGATGCCTACAATCCCTGCCTCCTGATGTTCTCAGCCTTGTCTACTCCTGTACCGCTGAGTGTGGGCTGGACTTAGTTACTTGCTTCTAACCAATAGAATAGAGCACACGTGATGCCATGTCAGTTCTGCGAAATACAAAAAAATATGTGTTTTTAAAACATGATTTCTCTCTTTTCCTCTCTTGAATTGTTTGTCCTGAACAAAGACAGTTGTCAGGCTGTGTGGTGGGACAACATGGAATCTAACTGCCACGTCATGAAATAGCCCCATACTGATGTACCTGTGACAAGACTTTGAAGCGGGCCCACAGTCATGAGGGTGAGGTTAGAAGCAGATAGTCCTTTTCCAATTGAGGTTTTAGTTGTATCTATATACCTGATATAGTTAAATGTTTGCGGTCCCCAGTTTTGGAGGTGAAGACTGATGGAAGGTTGACTGAACCGTGAAAGCAGACTTCGCATGAAGGACTTAGCACCATCCAACTGGTGATAAGTGAGTTCTTGCTCAGTCAGATCACGTGTGATCTGGTTGTTTAAAAGTCTGAGACCTCTCTTTTTCTCTCTCTCTCGTGTTCATTCTCACCATGGACCCCCTTGCCTTCGGCCATGACTGTAAGCTTCCTGAGGCCCCACCAGAAGCCCCTCAGATACCCAATACAATGCTTTCTATGCAGCCTGCAGAACCCCAAATCAACTAAATTCATTTTCTTTATAAATCACCCAGTTTCAAATATATATATATAGCACTGCAAGAATGGCCTAACGCAGTATCCTTCAAACTGTCTAAAATAAGATACCTTGAAACAGAAGAAGCTAGTTAAGTGATACCTGTATTCCCCACCCTCAGAAACTGAGATAATAAATGTCTGTTGCCTTCAGCTGCTACATTGTGGCAGAATTTGTTGTGCAGTAATAAATAACTAATTCAACCATTAATTAAAACAAAGATGTTTTTGATCTGTCAGTCAGGTGCTACAGAGGGAACACTGCTGATTTTGCTTCTTGCTGTTTTCCTTAGTATTCACTTCCTACTTCACGGTAAACAGCAAGTAGTGCCCATGGAAAGCGTGGACAATGGTCAAACATCTTCACATAATAGAACCAGAAGCTATCCATGAAGAAAAGCAGTGATTTCAGAGACTAGCAGGAAGTCAACCTCTGTAAGAGAAGTGGAAGAATTTATGCCATCAAAGCAGATATGGAAGTTTCACTTTCCGAGAACATGCCTTGATATTCTTTTGGCTTATCTTTACAAATTCAGACTTTGTGAAAGATCACTGATACTAAAGTTACCTATCACAGTGTAAAACGCATGAAAACGTTCATATTCCACAAGTGTAAGTTTCTCTTGATAACTTTTTTTAAATAAACCAATAGAAATTTGCCCATTTTAATGTCATCTTAGTGTCATTCACAAATATCAATCCAAGTTCAAAAAGTGACTCAGTTTCATAATCACTCTAGCCATAGTTTTATATTTATATCCTCTTCTTACCAATTGCCATTGTTTTCAGGTTTGTTTTAAAAAATATTCCTTTATATTCTTTCTGTGAAAATTTAAAAAAAAATGTAGCAAGAAGAAAGTAAAACTCTACATATCAGCAGCCACAGAATTATACAAGATCAGTGTTGAAAAGGAATTTCCACCATTTCTTTCTGGCAAGGAGTAGTCATTGGATGTTGGCAAGTAATAATGAAGCATATTTTGAGTAACTGGAGATGGTAACATCTATGTAAGTGATCCATTTCATTTTCCGTGTTTAGTTACAGTAGTTTTCATAACTTTTAGCTGGAAATTACTTCCACATAACTTTTCTTCAGAGGTCATTTGACATTAAATCTAGTCTTTTTTCCTTACAAATGGCTTCAAATATCTTAAGATAACATTTATTTGGATATATTTTCTTCATTCCAAGAAACACTGGAATGCAAATAATTGAGGGCAGTATTATTTTTCAGGATTGGTGATCACTGGTAATATATCAAAGATTATCAGTACATTATGCTTTTAATAATGGCATGTGAATTTCAATTAGATAAGTTGTGTTTCCCAACACATTGTTTGCTAGTATCTTTCTTGTCCATTTATTATTCCAGGTCTATTTTACATGAATAACTACTGAAATTACATAGGTTGTTCTTGAACATGGACGGTTTGTTTTTTAATTAATATATATACCTAGTAAATAGCATTGTTATAAATTCATGCCAAAATTGATGTGAAATTATATAAACCTGAATTCAGATTTTACCCTTGATATATTTCTCAAAGCTTTCAGCAATCAATGTTTCAAATTGTAGATTAAAGTCTTGGGTGACATAAATGCCATGGCACATTTTAGAACTTTTAATTGCAAATAGGTCACTTTTTAAAATAATTTAAGTCAACAAGTCATTCAAGTTTGAACTCACTATGAAACCTAATTTAGTTTGCAGTTTAAGACCTTGAAACCATACAAAGTCAAGCTTAGAGTCACAGCCCCATCTGTACCCTGGAAGTATCTCAGAGCTTCTTCAGGAAACATTGAATGTATCTCTTCCTTCATCTGGAAACTGAACTAGTAATCATGGGAAATAAAAATAATCACCATATAGTAGTCTTGAAAGAAAAATTATGAGGTTCTAACAGCAAATAAAAAAAGAAGCAAGCCAGCTTGAGAATTAGTGAGATTACTATATAAAGAAGGTGTAAATGAAATTCTGTAAAAAGGAAATCAAAAAGAGACTAAGTGGGTTTCTCTCACTTGCCTTGCTTGAGAAAAATATCAGGGAAATTCCTATACTTAGAACATTCCTTGTAATGAGCAGTTAGCAATACACATTATACTACTAGTGATATGCTTTTTTCAGTGATTTATATTTTAATATAGATTAATTGTCTATATACTAAGAAGGTCCAAATGCTCTTATTAAGCCATCAACAGTTTGTCAGAAATGTGTCCTTTATATTAATTCATACTTACTATTAGATTTTACAAGTAGAACACCTTCACTTAGGTTATTTTTATTCCATCTCTGAGAGGTGAAATGTCGTAGATGATGGAATCTTATTTCAAGATAAAAAGGTTGTATAAGAGTTATGGTGAATCTCATTTCATTTAGAAATTACAAATAAATATCAAACTTTTTCATGAATCATGTGATTATTAAATCACTCTCCAGTGATTTAATTCATTAATGAGATTTTCATACTTATTAGTAGACAGAAATAAACAGCAAAATCTTAGTTCTCAGAATATTTCTAACATAGCCCATATTAATTTGTTATGCTTCCCAGAAAAAGCACACACAAGATTTACAATAAAAATGATTATCGTTATTGATGTGTGTATGTGTCCTGACGACCCTTGCTGAGGGACAATTATTTATATGTGTCCTACACTTCCGAATATCTTGTGAAAATCCATTGGCAGCTTTTTTTCAGACTATTTATCTAATTAATGTTTGTATATCTAATAAATGTTTGTATAGTAAATAGCCTTGGAACACAAACATAGTATGCCCTTCTTGGACGAAATCCATACTTCTGTTTCTTGATCAGGATAATAAAGATATTCCCTTCCTCCAGAGAAATGTTGGGCAGGATTGCTCATACCCCTGTATAAATCATGTTTTCCTAAATTTGATACTCCCCAGCTGTGACCCAATCCCACCATATATATAGCAACTGGGGGGCCCCTCATTGCCTCCAAAGGAATTAGAGGCAGGGACAAGGGAAAGTAATGTGAAGAGGAGATTTACGATGCTTTCAGTGAGTAGTAATTATCTTTTCTTCTGGTTCTGGGGCCATGTTTTTTGTCAGACTCTATGAAACCGTGGGAAGCTGATTGTTATCTTGCAAGTAAGTTGAAACCTTAGACTGTTCACAGTTTTAGTAACTCCCTTTTCTGAAGAACTATTCTACAGAACATTTCCCTTATGTCTCCGTCTGTACTTTCTCAGTCACACCATATGACAAGTAGGACTAGGGTGATTTTTCTATTTTTCACCCTGATAACAATAGTTAAATGTCCATCACAAAATTATCGTAATTACTAAGACTGCAAGCTTTTCATCATTCTGAAACTTGTTATTTTCTTATATTAAAAGTTGCATAATATTTTACAGCTGGAAAAGTAATTTTTTTGTAAATTAGCCAATTTAATATTTGGTAAAATTCTGAAGAATATTATTTCATTTCTTCTAAGAAAATTATGAGAGTCAAAAATGTAATAACATAGCCAGGGGACTACAGTGAATTAATGGTATCTTATCACACTCAATACCCTGAAGATTACTTGGATGTTTTGTATTTTGCTTTTGTTTTTGTACAATTCTATACTTTTGTGTAATATACATAAAGCAATTGTCTAATATATACCACCATTAAACTTTATGAGACCTTAGACAATGTACAGAATATTTCAGAATTATGTGGCACTATTATTACAAACATGGTATTCCTTTGAAAATCTGGTATTTGGTCGGTGAAAGACATTATTAAACATAAAGAAAAGAAATTATTCTAAATAATAAACAAGTAGATAAAAATAACAATATTATCACATTTAAATCACATGACAAGGAAGGTATAATACATCTTAAAACTAGTGTTATGCAAATGACATAGTATATGAAAATAATTTTTAGCTTTAAATATAAAATTTAGATTAAAACATTAAGGGTTAATATTCAGAAGTCAGAGAAAAGGCAACAAATTAACTTGTTAAAAAAAGATAAAGACTTAACACATTAGTGCACAAATTATTTAAATAGAAAAATTAAGGAGAAAAAGGTGAAGGAGGAGAAGAAGAAAAGGAGGAGAAAAGGAAGAGGAGAAAAAAGAGGAGGAGAAAGAAGAATGAGAAGGAAAAATCTTGCAGTCTTGCCAATGTATTGCAATGTAGCAATCTCTCATTGTGAGTTATCATCAGGAAGTCTTTGTCTCATGAACAAGAGAATTAAGGAGCATGGACACAAAGGATAAGGTTGGAATGAAAGTTTAATGAGTGAAAGAAGAAAGCTCTCAGGTGTGTGCAGTGGCTCACGCCTGTAATCTCAGCACTTTAGGAGGCCAAGGTGGGCAGATCACCTGAGGTCAGGAGTTTGAGAGCAGCCTGACCGAAGTGGGGAAACCCCATCTCTACTAAAAATACAAAAATTCACTGGGCATGTTGGCAGGCACCTGTAGTCTCAGTTACTCAGGAGGCTGAGGCAAGAGACTTGCTTTAACCAGAAAGCAGAGGTTGTATTGAGCCAAGAATGTGCCACTGAACTCCAGTCTGTGTGACAAAATGAGACTCCATCTTGGAAAAAAATAAATAAATAAAATAAGAAAGCTCTCCACAGCAGAGAGGAGGCCCAAAAGGGTTACTGTTTTTACAGTTGAATGCAAAGGTCTTTAAAGGAAACTGCAGAGCGCTGGGCATCCCATGTACGTAAGACACAAATTTCTGGTAGCTCTACCTAATGTGCATGCAGGCCATTAGCATGATTTACTCCATATTGCTTTGTCCCCCTTACTAAGCATGTGTCATGGAATGGAATTTTCATTGCAGGCATGTCTGGAAAGGTCACATGTGTAAGGCCGGTTGCCTTGCTGGGAGTCAAACAGACACATTCATCACTCTCCGTGCCTGATAACTGCATCATCACCTGAGCTCATTATCTGGCTTCCACACAAAGCTTCCCTGCACCCGCCTCTGCATACCATGCCCAAGCCCACACATTCAGCACTGAATTATGCATCCAACCTTCAGCCCGCTGATAAAAAACCCTGCAAAGAATTTTTTTCAACATTCCCTGCCTAGTGACAGCCCCGTATACCCCCGATAAGCCCACGTACCCAAGGTCCCGCCTACCAATGGCAGCTACTTTCATGTACTTCCTACTTTAACTCTATGTACTTCCTGCTCCTAAACAGCCAATAGAAATGCCTTCTCTTTGTTTCCCCAGTAGTCAATCAAGGCCCATTTACCCAAAGTCCCGCCTGCCTACCAATGGCAACTAGTTTCATGTACTTCCTACTCCTCAACAGCCAATAGAAATGCCTTCTCTTTGTTTCCCAGTAACAAATCAATTGCCTGCACACCCCATAAAACCCCATGCCCTGAGCAGCCAGGTGCAACTTCTCTGGACCACTGAGGTTGTCCAGGAGCTGAATAAATTGACTTCTCATCTTTTTTCATACCTGCCTCAGTTTCTTCATTTTACCTCGGCAATAAACCTTACAACATGTATAGACCTTCTTATCTTCACAGCTGTGGGCATGTCGTACACAAGCCTTGTGCAAGTTCCCTTATCTTTTCCTGCAGGCTGTTCTTGTGTTTGAAAGAATTCCACTAAGAACCCGCTCTAACTGCCTGACCGATTGGGGTTTTTCCTTTCTCCTCTTTCACAAAGAACAAGTAACATTTGTAAAACTCAAGACAAATTTAAAAATAAGTTATTGCTGATTAAACAATGAGAATATTAAATAGAACTGCATATTGACTAGATATTAAATAGTAGTGCCTCTAAAAGTAAATTTAAAATTGGTAAGTGAATAATTTGCAGGAATGTATAAATTTCCACACCTTTTCAATAAAAATATAAACCTTAATTTCCTTATTTTCTTGACAAAATTGAATCATCAGTTTAATTAATAGACACCAAAAAGTTTGTATCCTCAGTCAATTTTATAAAATAAAGAAAAAATAATTCTAATCCCATATAATTATTTCAGTGTACATAAAAGAGAAAATGCCTACCAGCTCACTTTACGATTCTGGTAAAATCTTTGCCTCAAATTCTGTAGATGCTTGTTAGTGACTAATGTGAATGAAGAATAAACTTAAATCTTAAAACCCTGAGCTCACTGTGCAAAAGAGAAAGTTAAGCTTGAGAACTGAGTCATGCAGAAAACTACCTTCTTTTTGTTCCCAGATAAATATAATTTTACATGCTTAGTTTATCATAAGTAAAATGTAGATGTACTGCCAATGAGACTAGTGTGTAATAATTGACTCCCCTCACTCCTTACTTCTCATATGTAAAATGTATATTCACTGGGTGCTAATCAAAGCCTCAGAAGAATGTAACAACTTGCCTCAGTGCCTACCTTCCCTCCTGTTTATTTATACTTATTTATTTATGTTTTTGCTCTTCTCCTGTAGCTTGTTCTATTCCCTTTAAATATTGAAGTTCCCAAGCCAAAACACATTCCACATACCCTACCATTACCTGTGTTTCTTTTTCCAGGGCACATCTTCAACCTTGAAAAAGTAACCTCGAAACAGTTGAGATCTACTTCAGTTACATTTTGGTTTATACTATTAATCACACTCAAGGTAAAAGAAAGGGGAAGAGAGAAAAATGAACAGGGTACTACAAATCATGCCTATTCCCTTTTACCAGAAATTCTGCATTCTCACATGCCCTTAGAGCATTTCATCCTAGGATTCACCGGCCAGCATATCAAAATAATGTCCTCTAGCCCTCTCTAGCTGCAAGTGATGTTGGGAAATCCAGGAATGGAAGAGTCACCTTAGATAAAATTCAACTCCAAACGTGTCAGAATATTTTGGCAAGAAATAAAGTGCCAATATCACAGAATCATACCATTACCTCTTCCATAGTCACCAAGCTTGAAGCAGAGCTCAATCAAACACTGTAAATGTGATGTAGTTTAATTATACCTTCATCAAAACCCTTGGATATAACAAAAAAACTATAAATTAATTCCTATTCTACACAAGTGGATAGCACTTGAGTAGTCAGTTTTCTTAACTGATATACATATGTGTGTGTATATATATGTGTATACATATATGTATATATATATATATTTACGTATATATACATGCACATATTCATATATATGTATATATATATAGTAAAAATCGTTACAATTGTGAAACGTTAACCTATCTGTCATCTTACATAGTTCCTAATTATTTTATGTGTCTGACAAGAACAGCTAAAACCCACTTATTTAACAAAAATCCCTCATACCATATACTTTTATTAACTTTAGTCCTCATGTTGTACATTAGATTGCCAGGCTTGTTCATTCTAAGTATCAACTATTTTTACCCTTTGGCCTAGGTATTCTTTATCTCCTCTCCCCACCCCACACCTGCAGTAATCACTGTTTCGGTGCTCCATAGCAGTTCTCCAGCGGCTGAATACTGGCATGAACTGGATGAAATGTAAAACAAATTATCCTCTTATATACACCTAAAAACAATATATAAGTTTCCCATTTCCTTAACTGATTATCCCTGATATTCCTACCCTGAGATATATCCCAGTAGCTGATAATTCTACATAAGCTACAGTGACTAGATGTTTATTCGTAAGCCACAGCCTTCCCATTAGTTTGCCTCTAAAATCTGCTCCAAAGCTTCCTCTTTCAATTTTCCATTTTTCTATATCATTTCCTTAGATTGTTCACTCACCCTATTCCCATCTGTATATATTTTATGTATTAGGGAGAGAGTTATAACATCTCTTTTTATTATTTATATTTGATAGTATTTTATTACATTTCTGAGACTGTTTCTAAACCCCAGGATCTCACTTCACCAACCTTCATATTTATATCACTGTATTTTTATATAGAAAAAAAATAAGCCTTAGACCATGGTCCATGCTCTTCATGGGCATTACTTGCTCTGTTTACCACGATTGAAGGAGGAAGTGAACACTGAGGAAAACAGCAAGAAGTAAAATCAGCAGTGTTCCCACTACAGCACCTGACTGACAGATCAAAACATCTTTGTTTTAATTGATGGTTGTATTAGTTATTTACTACTGTGTAACAAATTCTGCCAGAATGTAGCAGCTGAAGGCGACAAATATTTATTATCTCAGTTTCTGAGGGTCAGGAATATAAGTATCACTTAACTAGCTCCTTCTGTTTTAAGATAATCTTATTTTAGTTAGGCAGTTTGAAGGATATTGTGTTAGGCCATTCTTTCAGTGCTATACATACTTGAGACTGGGTGATTTATAAAGAAAATAGGTTTAATTTGTTCAGGGGTCCTCAGGCTGTACAGAAATCATGGTGCTGGGTATCTCAGGGGCTTCTGGTGAGGCCTCAGGAAGCTTATGGTTATGGCAGAAGGCAAGGGGGTCCTGGTGTATCACATGGTGAGAGTGGAAACGAGAGAGAGAGGTCTCAGACTTTCAACAGCCAGTACTTAAGACACCAAGCACTTCATGTAGTCTGAACACTCACAAAGACCCTACAAATAACATTACAGTGACACTGTTTTATCTATAGATTCACTTTCTATGGTTTCAGTTACCTTGGAACATTTTCTCTTCAGACAAATGGGAACCAGTGAATTTGTTCTCATTTCTCATAAGAGAAAAATGTAGCTCAGAGAAGTAAAATAATATGACTAAGTTGGATAACTGTAAACACAGTCAATATTTGAATTCAGCTCTAATTCCAAATCATATGCTTATTTACAATATCTTTATTGGCCGGGCATGGTGCCTCACGCCTGTAATCTCTTCACTTTGGAAGGCCAAGGCAGGTGGGTCATCTAGGTTAGGAGTGTGAGACCAGCGTGACCAACATGGTGAAACATTGTCTCTACTAAAAATACAAACATTAGCCACCTGTAATCCCAGCTACTTGGGAGGCTGTGGCAAGAGAATCACCTGAACCAGGGAGGCAGAAGTTGCAATGAGCCGAGCTAACACCACTGCACTCCAGCCTATGTGACAAGAGTGAAACACCATCTCAAAAATAATAACAATAATAATATATTTATTGTTTTTATATATAAATTGTAAACAAATATATTTTTTATTTTTCTGCATGTTTAGAGTCTACATTACTGAAAAGTGATTTTTTTAGATATGTTTGGATTTTTTTATAGTATTTTATATGAAAAATAAATGTATATAGTCTCCATTTTACTGTACAAATTCACAATGCCTTTCAAGTTAATAAATAAACTATATAATTTGATGATTTTAGTTTTTAGTAAACTTATTTCTCTGAACAGTTTTGGAAGCATTAATAACTCTTACTCAGAACCAGATAAAACTATTGCTAAAAACATCATGATATAGTACTTTAATTGTGATGATGAGATTTATGCATGTTAATCCACCTTAAATCACTTTAATTTTTTATTATGACCTGCCAAACCCCATTAATGACAATACGATATTAATTTCAGCGTTTATTTATCTTTTTAAAAAAATATTTGTTCTCTTGGGCAGGTATTACGTTATATCAATTACACCTTGACTCCTTAAGTAGAAGTTTCTCTAAAGGAAGACAAATCATTAATCAAGCTTATCAGGAACAGTCCCTCAACAAATCAGAAAATTAGATAATAGCAGGTAAAACATGAACTAGGTTTTATTTCCATTAGATATGTTCCCAAGTTAGACAGAGTCACAGTCAAAATCTTGAGCTACTGATGGGTGCAGTGGCTCACACCTGTAATCCCCGCACTTTGGGAGGCTGAGGCAGGCAGATCAACTGAGATTGGAAGTTCAAGACCAGCCCTACCAACATGGAGAAATCCCGTCTCTACTAAAAATACAAAATTAGCCAGGTGTGGTGGCACATGCTTGTAATCCCAGCTACCCTGGAGGCTGAGGCAGGAGAAGCACTTAAACCCAGGAGGAAGAGGTTGCAGTGAGCTGAGATCTCCCCACTACACTCCAGCCTGGGCAACAAGAGCAAAAATCTGTCTCAAAAAAAAAATTGAGCTATTAGCATTCACTAGCTGTTCAAATCACCTCCTTTCTATTACAAAACTGTGACTGTAGAAACCAAATGCGTAGATTGCTCTTCTGTTTTCTGCTTAATGACTGTGACAAAGTTGGAAGTATTCATGCTTTTCTTTTGGAATGAAATAATAACAGTTGCTTTTCATGTACTTCTTGATGATTTGCCAGACTGTAAACCCAGCCATTTCAATAACTTCTGGAGAGACAGAGGTGTAAAAAGTCTGACTTCAGGCATCTAAATGATTATATAAAGGTATTTTCAGAAATGTTTCAGGCATGCCTTCCTTTGTGGCTTTTACTTCTCTGTATTCATTTTTGTGTCAGAGTCCAAAGACCATCAAACGTTTCATATAACACCAACATAAAATGATTCTGGTATTCTGTTGAATATAGGAATTTAGAGGCTCAATTTAGTGTATTTCCTTCTGGTGCTGACCCATAATTATTTGCTGAAGAAATGTTCTGGATCTGCTGATAAGAGCTCCCGTGGCCCACTTCTGCGATATGGTTGAATAGCAACCTACTCAGGGAGAAGTAATGGTTACACCCTTCAACTCTCAAAAGAGGATTCAATCAGTCATGCAAAAAATATTTATTGACTGACAACCATATGCCCAACACACTGTTCAGGTCACTTGGATTGTATCAGTGAATAAAAATATGAAAATGTTTGGTTTTGTGGAGCAAATCAGAAAGACTGCAGAAAGTTAAAACAAAACATTGAGTCCACAATTATTTTGCAACACAAAACAATCATTTCCAGGTATTTCTGAAAGCCTATATTCTCACAGTAGCATATTTATAAAAAGCATGGTAAATAGAAATCGTGTTTTTACAGGTTTCTGAGATTGCCATGACAAAATATGAAAAACTAGGTGGTTTAACCCCCCCGTTTATTGTCTCACAATTGTAGAGGCTAGAAGTCCAAGTTCAAGGTGTTAGCTGGATTGGCTTCTTGGCTGATAGAAATATCACTTCAATCTCCCTCATCTTCTTATGACATTCTCCCTGTGTCTCCTCCCATCATCTTCCCTCTATATGTATCTGTCTCTGTGTCCAGATTCCCCTCCCTCAAGATGAGCAAACCACCATAGGTATACATGTATACCTATGTAGCAAACCTGCACATTCTGCACATGTATTCTAGAACTTAAAGTATAATAATAAAGAAAAAACAGAAGTGTCTGTTCATGTTCTCTGCCCACTTTTTAATGAGTTATTTTTTATTCTTTGCTTGTTTGTTTAAGTTACTTATAGATTTCAGATATTAGGATTTTGTCAGAAGGACAGTTTGTGAATTTTTTTTCCATTCTGTATGTTGTCTGTTTACTTTGTTGATAGTTTCTTTGGCTGTGCAGAAGCGCTTTAGTTTAATTAGGCCCCATTTCTCAATATTCGTTTTTGTTTTTGTTGAAATTGCTTTTAGTGTCTTCATCATGAAACCTCTGGGAGGGCTTTTGCCTAGAATGGTATTTCCTAGGTTATCTTCCAGAGATCTTACAGTTTTAAGTTTTGCATTTAAATATTTAATCCACCTTTTTAAAAACTTTTATTTTAAGTTCAAGGGTACAAGTGCAAGTTTGTTACATAGGTAAACTGTGTCACAGGGTGTGTGGTACAGATTATTTTTTCACCCGGGTATTAAGCTTTCTACCCTTTAATTGATTCCTCCCAATCCTCTCCCTCTTCCCACTCCACACCCTTCAGAAGTCCAAAAGGCCAGAGTGTGTGTGGTTCCCCTCTGTGTGGCTATGTGTTCTCATCATTTAGCTCCCGCTTATAAGTGAGAACATATGGCGTATGTGGGATTTGTTTGTTGTTGTTACATCTTGAGTTGATTTTTGTATATGGTGTAAGGAAGGAGTCTAGCTTCAATTGCATATAGCTAACCAGTTACCCCAGCACCATTTATTGAATGGGAAGTTCTTTCCCCATTGTTTTTTTTTTTTTTTTCTTGACAGCTTTGTAGAAGATTGGATGGTTATAGGAGTGCATCTTTATTTCTGGGCCCTCTCTTTTGTTCAACTGAGTTTATATGTCCACTTTGGTTCCAGAACAATGTTCTTTTAGTTACCATAGCCCCATATCATGGTTTGAAGTCAGGTAGCATAATGCCTCCAGCTTTTTTCTACATTAATTTTGTCTCCTCAAATTTTGCCAAAGTTGCTTATGAGATTGAGGATCTTTTGGACGGAGACCACGGGATTTTCTAGGTATAGAATATGTTATCCGCAAGCAGGGATAGTTTGACTTTCTCTGTTCTTATCTGGATGGCTTTTATTTCTTTCTCTTGCTTGATTGCTCTGGCTAGGACTTCCAGTACTATGTTGAATAGGAGTGATGAGAGAGGGCATTCTTGTCTTTTTCAAGAAGAATATTTTTTGTCTATCCAATGTGATGTTTGCTGTGAGTTTATCATAGATTACTCTTTTTATTTTGAAGTATGTTCCTTTACTACCTAGTTTGTTGAGGGTTTTTAACATAGAGAGGTATTGAATCTTATCAAAGGCCCTTTCAGCATCTATTGAAATAATCATAAGGGTTTTTTTAATGTAATCAATCATATTTATTACTTTGCATATCTTGAACCAAACTTGCATCCCAGGGATAAAGCCAAATATATCATGGTGGATTAGCTATTTAATGTGCTACTAGATTTGGTTTGCTAGTATTACGCTGACAATTTTTATACCTATGTTCATCAGGGATATTTTCCTGAAGTTTTCTTTATTTATTGTGTCTCTGCCAGGTTATGTTATCAGAATAATGCTGGTCTCATAGAATGAGTTAAGGAGCAGTCCCTCCTCAATTTTTTGGCATAGTTTCAGTAAAAATGGTACCAGCTCTTCTTTATATATCTGGTACAAGTTGTTTTTGAATTCTGGTGCTGGGTTTTTTCTGTTTGGGAGGATTTTTACTCCTGATTCAATTTCAAAACTGGTTATTCATCTGTTCAGGGAATCAGTTTCTTCATGGCTCCATCTTAGGAGGTTTATGTTTCCAGAAATTAATCTATTTATTCAAGATTTTCTAGCTTGTATGCATAGAGGTGTTCCTGCTTGTCTCTACTGGTGTTTTGCATTGCTGTGGAGTTGGTGGTTATGTCCCCTTTGTCATTTATAACTGTGTTTATTTGGATTTTTTTCTTTTTAAATTAAATCAACTAGTAGTCTATTTATCTTATTTGTTCTTTCAAAAAATTAACTACTATGTTCATTCATCATTTTTATGGATTTTTCTATCTCAATTTTCTTTAATTGGCTGTGATTTGGGTTATTTCATGTTTCCTGGTAGCTTTGGGTGGGTTTTCTGTTTCTTTAGTTCCCTAACTTTGATGTTACGGTGTTTGGTGCTTTTAACTTAACACTGCTTTAGCTGTGTCCCAGAAATTCTAGTCTGTTGTATCTTCGTTCTCATCAGTTTTTTAAAAAATAATTTCTGCCTTAATTTGATTGCATAACCAAAAGTCATTTAAGACTTTTGACTTTTGACTCCAACAGTCATTCAGAAGCAGGTTGTTTAATTTTTGTGTAAATCTATGGTTTTGAGGGATCCCCCTAGCATTGATTTATATATATAAAATTATGTTTTAATTTGTTGTATCTTTGCATTTTTTGTTATCCTTAGATTGCAGCATGTTATATGGTTTCTTTAGACTTAACCACAAATATCTCTAATTTTTGCTCACCTTTTTTTGCATTTTTTGTCTCTCTTAAGATCTTTTCTCTAAGTTCTTATTGTTATTTTGAGTAGGGTTTTTCCTCTCTATTCCTCATAAAATAAGGTGTGTGTGTGTGTGTGTGTGTGTGTGTGTGCACGTGCACGTGCACGTGTGTATATTTATCCTTCCATAACCAAAACAACTTCCTTTACCCTTCTCATTTATAATATAATATCACAAATAACATCTTTAGGGGATGCACAAAATTAACTAATTTTACAGTATAGTGAGGGTAACATATTGTACAGGTATGAGAAGCTTATTCTAGTTAGATATTGAGAAATAAGTAAATAAAGATAGTGTATTTAGGAAAAATGAAAAAACACCTGACAAAATACGACACACAAAAAAATAATGAAATAAAACCTGTAAAAAGACAAGGAGAAGAGAAAAGACAGGCAGAATCATTGCCTCTTGTGTATTTCTCCTTTTTTGCTATGCCCAGTATTGGTTACATAAGCAAAGAACACAGTGGGAGTGTGCAGATAAAACTTTAGGTGTGTTCACTACTCTTACAGCTCACCAAAGGAATAGCTTCAGATATATTATGTACGTACTTACCCTAACTGCAATTGATCAGTCATTCCATTTTCCAGATGAGAATATTAAAGTTCAGGACTACTTAACAACGCTTACTATGTCATCCTGGTGAGTGGAAGATCAGCTACTCAAAGCAGTAGTCTTCTTAGAAAAAGCACCATTTAATATAAAGATAAACTTTGACTTCCACAAGGCCACATAACGTAGTTTCAAACAACGATTAACTTTCCATCCTTTCCGAAGAACCAAGTCAACATTTGATGGGAAGTCTCTCACGTCGCCCGGTGAGATCAGTAACTTACTGAATAGTTGGAAGTTTCGGGAAATGCTGTAACTAAAGGAGAGCCGGGATATGTAATGTAACATCAAATGAAATGGAAAAATCTGCTTGAAACAACTTGTTTCAAAATATGAGAGGTCTGTGGGATTCTGCCTGTGGCTTGAAGAATTGCTTGAGCAAAAGCGTGGTGATGAAAAACTATGTTATCTTTTCCCTTAGTTCTCTCTTCAAGAAAGGCTTAACAAGTTCAAAACTGCAGCAAAGCCATCCTTACCAGAGTTTTCAATCATGGTGTATGTCAGAGGTGCTTGGATGCAGTCCCTATTTCCACCATCCATTTTTCAGTAAAAGTCTTTTATGGATGATGCAGATGCTGAGGGGAGGAGGCTGGGGAACACTGTGTCAAAAGGCTTCAAATGTCAATACGCTTGTTATTGAAACTTTAAATCTTTCTAGTTACAGTGCAATCTCAGTATTCTACAGTAAAATATATGCTCTAGAATAAATAAACAACCTTCATACAGGCATGCTGTTATTCCTACTTTTTAATAGTTCTATATAAAACTCCATCTGTATTGATATTTAACTATTTATATAACTAATTACACACACACACACACACACACACACCATACACACACAAAGTTCAATGTAGGTTATCAAATGATTGCTTGACTTGACTAAATTAGTCAAGTTGTGAACTTTGGGGTGGGAGTCATAAATTGGGATTTGGGGGAACTGAAGCCTGATGTCTAAGCAGTAGGTAAGTTTATCTGCTTTGTTTTCTTTTTCTGTTTTGTCTTGTCTTGTTTTTAGTTAGATCACACTCATCCAGAAGATGTATCTTTTCTTGCAAAAGAAAGAATTAAGTATGCCACAAACCTAGGCAGCTCAGAGAGAATACTCAACAAAAACAGAAAGTGATGGGAAAGGAGGTCAACCACAGCAAAAGTAGTGGCTTTTATTCTCCCCCACAGAAAAAAAGAGCCAGGCATTTTACACAACATCACTGTATTAAATGTCAGTATAGTATATGGTAGAGAAACAATTAATAAAATTACTGGTTATGTACCCAAAGAATTATAAATCAGTGTATTATAAAGACACATGTACATGTATGTTTATTGTGGCACTGTTTACAATAGCAAAGACTTGGAACCAACCCAAATGCCCATCAATGATAGACTGGATAAAGAAAATGTGGCACATATACACTGTGGAATACTATGCAGCCATAAAAAACGATGAGTTCATGTCCTTTGCAGGGACATGGATGAAGCTAGAAACCATCATTCTCATCAAGCTGTCACAAGAACAGAAAACCAAACACTGCATGTTCTCACCCATAAGTGGGTGTTGAACAATGAGAATGTGGGGACACGGGGATGGGAACATCACACAGGGGACTGTTGGGGGGTGGGGAGGCTAGGCAAGGGATTGCAGAGGGTGGGGAGATTTGGGAGGGGAAACATTAGGAAAAATATCTTATGTAGATAATGGGGTGATTGATGCAGCAAACCACCATGGCACGTATATACCTATGTAACATGTCTGCATGTTCTGTGCATGTACCCCAGAACTTAAAGTGTAATTTAGATAAATAAATAAACAATAAAATGTGTTACTTAAACAAATAGGGATTAAAATGTTCAGGAACTGAGATCAAAACCGTGATATCAAACAGAAGTAATCATGCCGGTGGAGATTGCTGTTGGACAAAAACAAAGAGGATGCAACAAAACCTAATTCATGTGCAAAATAACGAAACAGGAGAAAAGACACAGCTACATAATCAGTATATTTCACTTGGGCAATTAATTTTGCTAAGCCCCAATACTGAAGGCTTGGAAGTTAAAATTAAACCAACTTTATATATAAATGATATATAATCTGTTTTTTGTGTGTGATAGAATTACTGTTTTGTGTATGTGCATGTCAACAATCACTGATATTGTTGCAGTAGCTATTTCTTGTCATTACAAAACACCTCCATTCATCTATTGTACAAGTATTTATTAATCAATTATTAAATATTTATTTGGAAGCCAGTCATGCTAAATTCTGTGCCTAGCAGCCCCTGATTTATCTTTTCTTAAAGCTCTCAATGCCCAGAATAGGAAAAGAAAGTAAGCAATATCCTTAAGGAGATGTTGCCTTCAAATCTGTTCTGTCATAGTGGATAATATATTTATAGTATCAGAAAAATCCTATTTTAAAAGTTAGTGGGAGAATTTTCTCTCAATTTGGATACGCAAGAACTTAACTAAATTCCAGCTTCATACACATAGTAAAATCCATGTGTGATCTCTTAATACATTTTAAACTCCTAAATAAATGCTTGGCAATGAATGCTGCATAGTCATTTTAATAAGATGATTCTAATAGCTTGACTTCTTTTTACAGTGCCTAAATTCCAAAAAGAAGCAAAACATTGGCACAAGCCTATTAAGAGTAAACACTGCCTTTTAAACTAGCTATGCAGCTTTAAACTGAGGAAAAACATATTCTCTAATATATGATTTGACACTTTTTTCCACTTTGTGAATCACTGAAAAGTAACAGAATCAAAGCACACATGGTGAGTTTTGCCTTTACTATTGAGATTTGTTCAGACAAAATACTACTTATTAGAAATGAAGGAGAAATTAAAAACAAGTTTTTGGGCCAGGCACACTGACTTGTGCCTGTGTCCCAGTACTTTGGGAGGCCCATGGGGGCAGATAACTTGAGACCAGGAGTTGGAGGTCAGCCTGGCCAACATGGTGAAACCACACCTCTACTAAACATACAAAACTTAACTAGGCATGGTGGCATGTGCCTGCAGCCTCAGCTATTCAGGGGGCTAAGGCAGGAGGACTGCTTGACCTGGGAGGCAGAGTTTGCAGCGAGCCAAGCTTGTGCCACTGCATTCCAGCCACCAGTCTGGGCAACAGAGTGAGACTTTATCTTAAATCAAAAGATGTTTAAACCAAGGGCAGTTAAGCTAATGTATTGATTAGTTAACAGATCAGTAAAACCAAAGGCACCAAACTCAAAAGAGAGACAAGTCAGGGATCATGGCATTAGGAAAGACTTATATAAATGGATAAGGCATTGTTTATTAGGGCATTGCAGCAGTGAGGAAGAGACAGGAGTAAGATGAAGAGTAGATACATTTGATCAGAAACTTAGCTGTAATATGACAAAGTCTTGGGTCTTGATTTTCTATTTTATTATTCTTTCCACCTGAGTTTCGGCACATCCACTGGAACATGTCAAATTATGAAAATGATTAACTACTACTGGATATTTAGCCATTGGATTTGCTAGCAGAAAAGCTCTTTTACACAAAGAGAAATGAAACAGCCCACAACTAAAACCTCTAGTACAAGTAAATCTCCATGAATCGGCCACAATTATTTCTAATACACAAAAAAGTTGATGTACTCCTAAGTGAAAGAGTTTGGGTAATGGATATGTCAGAAATTTACCACTTGATTCACTTGGAAATATTCTCATCACCTTCTAACTAAAAATCTCAACTGATTTTTTACTTTGGGATGACAACTTCATGCTGTATCTTTTGCTTTTAAATTAGGCTCCTATAATCCATGTCTGACTTGCTTATTTTCTTACTAGATCAATTGGATAGAAGTAATTCTGGAGTAATTGTCCTCTGTAATCTGAATGTATGAAATTCTAAATAGGTCTGCTGAAAACTTTAGTTAGATTCAGTATGTTTTTGGTGGAAAAACTGGTTTGAAATTTAATATTATTAGTATGAACTATTTGTAATTCTGATTAGAATTTTTTTCACATTCAGTTCATCCATTTGTATAAGATCAATTTTAAGGGACTGTAAAACTGACTGAGCATTTCTGAGAAAAGCTTGAATATGTATTCTCCTTTCTTCTAAATTTGGCTGTGCCATTTGGAGTTTTATACTAGATATTCTGTAAAATAAAATTGAAACATATTTAGCCATCTGGTAGTTTTCTGGATAATTTAGCATATATCCACTTGTGGCAGTTATTACAAAGTAGTTCTTATTAACCACTCTTCTTTAAGTATCGGAACTCTGTTTGTAAATACAAACATTTTGTAATTAAGTATCTCCAGTTGTCCATAGGCTTTACTATAATTGAGGTAGCTACAGTCAATGAACACACAATTTGAGATTCTTTCTAACTATGAAACTGCTGTTCCCTACATGTGATAGGTACAAAGGGTTAACCAATAGATCCTTAGTTGCTGGAACCAAGGGGTTATTTGTGAGGAATACACAGAGATGGCTTTTCAGCAGGTTGTACTCAGGTTAAATTTGCTTTTCCACTGTCGAAAGATTTGCAGCCTTTGCAAACTCTTACAGCCTCTTGGTAACTCTGATAGTGAGTGAGACCTGAGTGAGACACTACCTAGAAAGAGCCAGTAAGGGCATTCACATGGATAAATGATAAATTTACTGTGACATGTTTGATCTAGGGTCGAAATTTTTTAAAAGTGATGAGCAACGAAAAGCTTTTGAAATATCAACCGAGCAATTTCAGGGACCTATCATTTTTCCTGATTAATATAGAGGGAATGATTTAAGCAAATGGCCATTTCGTTATGAAATGCTGTAGCAGTCTAGCACATGGAGGAGTAGAGCATAACTTACTGGATAATTATGATTCAAAATGAGTTTGAAATAAAATCCTTCAAGTGATATTAGGAATGGAAGATTTCTGCTTAGGAGCAGGAATATGGTCTTGATACCAGAACCACACTGTATATTCCTTGTAGTAAAAACAGCTATGTCAAAGATAAGGTATTTATAACCTTGACAATTGATTAAGTAATTGAAAGCTCTGAGAGTTTAGTTACCTAAATACCTCAGACCTTCTAAGAGTGGAACCAACATTTGAAAGCAAATGAATCCATGTCTTTTCATTATTATACAGACTTTTTGATTTGTGTATGTGTATGTGGGGGAGAGTAATCATATAAAAACATACTTATCATTTTCTCATTTTTGTCTCAGTAGATATAAATATAGATATCAGTTGACCTTTGAACAACACAGGAGGTGGGACATTGTCTCCCGGGCAGCTGAAAATCCACTATACCTTCTGACTTCCCCAAAAGTAAACTAATAACAGCCTTCTATTGACGACTTGTCAATAACATTTAACAGTCAGTAACATATATTGTATATGTTATATGTATTTTGTACATTATTGTTAGAATAAAACAAGCTAGCAAAAATAAAATGTTATTAAGAAATTCATGAGGAAGACGAAATATACGTACTATTCATTAAGTCAAAGTGATCATCATAAAGGTCTTCATCCTCATCATCTTCATGTTGAATAGATTTAGGAGGAAGTGGAGGGGGAGAAGAAGGAGTTGGTCTTGCTGTCTCAGGAGCAGCAGAGGCAGCAGAAAATTTACATATACATGGACCCAGGCAGTTCAAACCTGTGTTGTTCAAGAGCCAACTGTGTGTTTGTGTGTATATATTTCTCCCTTATATATGCACTATATTTATATATTAAGCTCCATATTAAATATGTATAATATCTCACACATATATATAAATATATCAAGCTCCATCTGTTCATCTGCAAATGTTTCTCACCAGTAATCACTAGTGATATCATTAGCACTGTGATTATATTAATAGAGTAGAATATATGTGTGTATGTGTGACTAAAGGT
The DNA here is from genome assembly GCA_028533165.1 of Leontopithecus rosalia. NCBI lineage: Eukaryota > Metazoa > Chordata > Mammalia > Primates > Cebidae > Leontopithecus > Leontopithecus rosalia. Next base: position 18,714,203 of record CM052649.1, read on the forward strand.
ATAAATGTTCAGTGATTATTATGGCCTGTATATATTTATTTGCAATAATGAAGAAGACCATTATATTTGATTATTTAAGACAAATAAAATAATCTAAATGCAAGCAGATAAAATAATTAAAAAATATATACAATGGAAATGCAATTGAACTATAAATCAGACTGCCTGGGGTTTTTATTTTACTTGCTGGTTGCTAGAGAGATAAAAACAGAAAAAAATGGCAATAACAAACACTTACAACCTTTCCTGAATATTAATATACTGCATTGTGACTCATTAAATACAATACTTGTAAACAATGGAAGATAACTATTTATAGCATCGTGGCTTATATTGTTTTTGGGAAACTAGTGCTTGGAATCACTATAAACATTCTTTTGTGTATGTAATTCAGTGCAGGTTCAGTCACTCATTGCTTGCCGAGTCTAATTCACAAGAGTGGCATACGTTAGAAAGAAAGCGACTTTATTAACTAACGCTAGTAATGGGAAAGTAGCCCAATTATCATCCAAATTAACCATGCGTACTGTTCTAGTGGCTATCTTGGGTTCCCCACCAACCTGGATCTCGGGCTAGCATCATCTCAACAGTTTCCAGGTTTATGACTAGCTGCCTTGAAGTAATCTCAGGAATTTTGCAGCTGAGTCTCTAGGCTTGTTCTGTCTTTCTCAAGATTAGCCCCTGGAACTTCTAGGAAGGCACATATTTAGATATGAGGATACACTCAGATAAATGTGAACTGAGGATATATGGTGAGAAAGGGAGGGATGTAGAGTCTATTTTAAGGCTAAAGGAAAAGGCTTCTGCAGCTTGCTTCAAGGTTGTATGTTGAAACCCAAGAGAAAGGAAAAACCAAGTTTTAAAATGCATCATGAAGTTAAGCTGCCCAGTTACATATACATAAATACATATTTTTAATTATGTGTGTGTCTGTGTGCATGTGTATTCTTATATATATTTGCATATTAACACCAAATTTGCTTCTTAGGTAAAATACATCTCTATAAATTATATATTTAATAGACTATTGCTATAAAGTATATTGATTTGTAAATTCGCAAGAAAAGGCTCTTAGCTATCGTATAAACAAAAAATATGCTTTGATAATTTGGCAACTATATTTTTAATACTTAATAAACCCCAGGTGCCCACATCTTTAGTTTGTTAAGCATATCTGAATAAACTTAATATCCTCTTATGGCAGTGTGCAGGAACTACGCCATAAAATGGCAAGTTGATAAATGTTCATTATATTTATTTGTATGGATATCTAACTGAGAAAATTTTTATATGCAAAAGAGGATGCAATTACTAGAACTGGATGTAAAATTCTAGAAATGAGTTGAGGCATAAATGTTTGTGCATTGTCTAATAATGCAACATTATGTTACCATATGTACAATCTGCCCAGTCAATTAATTTGAAATTTAGTGGACTATACACAATGTCGAAGCATATTCATTAGACTTCTAAACCTAAGACTTGCAGAGCAAATTACTCAAATTCATGCTTTTACTTTATTACCACTGACCTTTGCCCACAGAGCCAAAACTCTGTATATAAAATCCTTGACTACTGGGAATACTATATTTATATCTCCTTAACATGCCAATCCATTTTATTTCTTGCATTTGAACCGGAAGGTTTCTGTTTTTTCTGACTGAAATTTTGCTATCCTGCCCTTGTTCACTTAATAGAGTTGAATATTTTATGTCTTTCAATCTCCTGTTAAAAAAACAGATAGCTTTTTTTTAATGTTTTTCTAACTTCTAGGGAAAATGCAGCTATATTTTTCTATAACTTTATACATAGCTTTCTATAATACATTTCCTCAACTAAACATGCTTCTCTGTTCTCACTGGAAACATAAGTAGATACAATTTCTCAGACTTTATACAATTACACATAATCATATGAATTATTTCTACCAAATTAAATTTAAACACAGGTGATGGGTTCTTTCTTGTGTTCTTTTGCATTTCTCTGTGCAAGAAATTATTTAGCATTTCTCTGTAATCTTCTTTCCATCTGGCTGAATGAAATTGAGACAATTACAGTAAAAATCATAATTATAAATTTAAGATGACAGAGCCACTTTTATTCTTGGTACTTTAATAACTATGTCCAGGAAAGTAGTCACCCCTGTCAAATAGTAAAATTTGATTTTGACTATGAAAGTTGAAACTATTCTTATATTTTATTTATTGTTCATTTTGTAGGTTGTCTGTTACAGCAGCATGGATTATCCTATACAATAAAAAATCTACTGGATCTCATTTTCATCTCATCTCCATTGTGGAATTTTTAATCTGTACAATATCTCTTTTTTTTTTTTTTGAGACAGAGTTTCGCTGTTATTACCCAGGCTGGAGTGCAATGGTGCGATCTCGGCTCACTGCAACCTCCGCCTCCTGGGTTCAAGCAATTCTCTTGCCTCAGCCTCCCGAGTAGATGGGACTACAGGTGCGCACCACCATGCCCAGCTAATTTTTGTATTTTTAGTAGAGATGGGGTTTCACCTTGTTGACCAGGATGGTCTCAATCTGTTGACCTCATGATCCACCCACCTTAGACTCCCAAAGTGCTGGGATTATAGGCGTGAGCCACTGCGCCTGGCTTCATCTGTACAATATTTCTTAATAAAAGAATAAACATATAGAAACAAATGAACTATAAATTTCTGCAACTGAAGATGAAAACTAGACTTAATAGTATGAGATCATAAAGATGATCAATTAGTACATCAGTGAATGCCACTTAGGTTAGATATAAACTTGTGTGGTACGTATATTTACCTGATTACCAGAGATAATATTTGGAATATCTTACATTTAAAACCTTACCAGGGATACTTCAACATTTGGGTAGATAAAGTAGGTCATGGCAGGTCAATGCTCCTTCTGCAAGAAATATAAAAAATTGTATTAATTGCAAATACACACACATATATACATACACACACATATAAATATTTATGTGTCTATACAAGTTTTAGATATATGCACACACCCCCAAACAGAAACACACATAATTTGAAGGTATTACAATGACACTATATACATTTTAATTGTAGATGGAGGATAAATGGTTTCATAGTTAAATAATGATCTTCTGTCTCTTTTTTCCCCTTGTGTGAGCATTGTAACTAGTGAAATGTGTACATTAAAAGCATTACCAATGCCTTAGGAACTGAAATACAACTAAAACTCCCTTTAATCAAACAGTGTGATTGGGTTTCTAAAAAATGTAAAAGAATCTAAATAGATTACTACCTTTTGCCAAGTCTGTCCTGCAGACTCTGGCTGAGCAATGGATGAAGGGAGTACTCAGACACAGGAACAGAGTGTGAAAGAGTAGCTAGGGGACTGCTGACAGAGTGAGCAGTCCCAATAAGCTGGAGCCACTTGTCTGTATTTAGTACTGGTATAATGTCAAAGGCCTGGAGCCAACAAAATTTGTGGGTAATTAATAGTGTCCTCCCCCATTGCAGGGAGCAGTCTTGTATGCAAGTGACCAAAGGTTGGTCTCCAGATGACATAAGTAAATCAACTTATATAGATAGATTACTCTATACTCCCTTGTTATGTACCCTTGCCTTCAGCCTCAGAGTAAGAGAGTCAGCTGCCTTCAGCTTTATTCTCAACCAAAGCTTTGCAGAGCCTTCTGATCTTTCAAAAGACCTGCTTCTTTCCTTATAGCTTCTCCCACCACCCTCACCTGTGGGAGTTCAGTCAAGGTGGTGGCAAAAATATTAAGGGATAAATATTAGAGAAAGTTATCAAATATAGTCACAAACCCTCTTGGAATGCCTGGGGGATTTGCGTAAGCTAAGCCCCAGTGATAAGTCTGGCTAAAGGCAGCCAGAGTCCCTTTGCAGGAGCCAGAGAGATTAGGGCACAAATACAAAGGAATGTAGGGTAGTTTACCTAACCTGTTTACTCCCGTGGTTCTCAAATTAATCTTTGATCATTCCAGATGGCCTTCTCAGGGGGAGGTTGACCAGGGACATTACCCACTAATGGTGTTTGCTTTAGGCCTCGGAATCTGTCCTTTAACCTTTACCCTCTAGTGGTGTTGACTCAGAGATTTTGTTATTTAATGTGTGCTGAATAAAGGCCGGTGAAGTGAGTGTGTCAGGGCTGGCAGTTGCAACTGCTTACAACACTATCCAGGGTGTCTGTAAGTGGCCCAGAGAGTCGAGCTAGCAAATTATAATATCTGTGTATCAGTGTATACTTTATTCATCTGTCATTGAGTCAGGGTCTGCTGGACAGACCCCCGCAGGTGGTGACCCTGACACTGTCTGATATCCTACATCTCCCCCTTTTCTGTATTTTGCATTCGGTTTTGTTGATTGAAGATTACAGACGTGTGCAACAACAGGTTTGTCAGGTGTAGTGGTTGCAGCTCATTTTCTGGCTTTGCCTCCTAGAATTAGTAAATAGTATGAGTTAAACATGGGTATAATCAGTAATATTCTTTTCCAATCAAGCAGTTACATGTAATATTAGTTGGCACTTTAGTCTAATATGTGCCATTACTGAGGGACCCCACAGAGGGTATGTTGATCCCTCCCCGTCAATCAGTCATGTTATTAGTAGCTGGGAAGCGGGTGTCTTCCAAAGTAACAGGGCAGAAAAAAAGGCAGATCTAGAAAATGGGCTTAATAGAGACTAGAAGGTGCGGGTAGCAGGCAAATCAAGAGAATAAAACAGAAACAGCTTATCTGGAGTGAATGGTGTTTGTGTACAGAGCAGGATTCACTCAGCCACCTGAGTTGTCTTCTTCAGCAGCCCCCAGGTAGTGTCTAGGGCCTGTGTTGTTCAAGGAATCCACATCTTCTGGGGCTGCGGGTCATGCAGGGTCACTTCCTTCATTTCTGGTACCAAGTTAGATCCTAGCCATGCCATGGGAAGGCTTGACACATCGTGCTGGAATCCAAAGAGGACCTGAGGGGGTGTGAACACAAGCGTAGCCTCTTCTCCATGTTAGCAAATCATTTGGAACACACCATACATTACTATTTACATCTTTCCATAAAACCACAGATTTCATGTTTTGAGGGGCTTTTGCAAAATGCTTCTCTACAGCTGTTTGAAATTTTCATCTACATTTAAGAAATTAAGGGTAAATAAGGCTTGTGCCAATAGTGTTGTCAGGTCCTTACTCATATTCCTCCTTTTTTGTTTTTGAACATATTTTTAAGGGTGGAGTTGACACATTCTACTATGGCCTGTCCTTGGAGGTTATAAGGGATACCTGTGGAATGTCGGCCATTCCATCTGTGACAAATTGTTGAAATGGTGAGCTGGCATAAGCTGGACCATTATTATTATTATTATTTTAGACGGTCTTGCTCTGTCACCAGTCTGGAGTGCAGTGGTGTGATCTTGGCTCCCTGCAACCTCTGCCTCCTGGGTTCAAGCAATTCTCCTGTCTCAGCTTCCCAAGTAGCTGGGACTATAGGCATAAGCAACCATGCCCAGGTAAGTTTTGTATTTTTTAGTAGAGATAGGGTTTCACCATGTTGGCCAGGATGGTCTTGATCTCTTGACCTCCTGTTCCACCTGCCTTGGCCTCCCAAAGTGCTGGGATTACAGGCGTGAGCCACTGTGCATGGCCCATTATCTGTTTTAATCTTTGTGGGCCACTCCATAAACACAAAAGTTAAGAGAAGATGTTAAATGACATATCGAGTGGACTCTCCAGGAAGAGCATGTGCGCTAATTAGGTAGGGATTGGTATCAATGGATACATGTACATATCTTAGTTTTTCAAATTCCGGGATGTATGTAGCATCTGTTTGCCATAACTGATTAGGTTCTAGTCCCCTATGGTTAACACATGTTGAAGGAGGGGATGTTTCTGTGAGCTGGCAATCTGTGCATTGCAGGATGATTTGTTTAGCTAGTCTTTGGGTTAACTGAAATTGTTTAGAGAAATGTTTCCGATTTTGGTGAAAAATTTTATGTGATTGAGGGGCTTGGTCAAATAGCAATGTCATAACCTGATGGTCTGCTTGATCATTGCCATGAACTAGTAGACTGGGCAGAGAGCTGTGGGCCCAAATGTGAGTAATACAAATAGGATATGTATTTTTATCCATCAATTGGTGAAGTTGAAGAAAAGGTGCAAAGAGTGGGATCAAGAGTGGAATTAATGAGGGCTGTTTTGAGGTTCTGCAATCAATAAACAGTAAGCAGAATCACTAACAATATTGATGGGCTGAGTGGAAAAGGTTTCTATGGCCAATATTAGGGCTCCAGTCTCAGCTCTCTGAGTCCTAAGAAATCCAGATGGAGTGAAGGAGTTATGTGGTCCTACCAAATAGCCACTTTTCTATTTTTACCAGAGCCATGAGTAAAAAAATCATTAAGGTGTTAGGTATCTGGGAGTGAACTACTTTTGTAGGCATAATTACAGCAGTGTGAGATAAGAACTGAAGTAGTTTGTCAGCAGGAAGTGTATGTATTGTATGGCCTGCATGATCAGAGAGTGCTATCTGCAGGTCTAGAGAAAAAGACAAGACTGCTTTGAATTGTTTTCTACTCAAGGGTCATAACCTAGCAATAGATTGCATTGTTTGCAGCCTGTATAGATGACTTTACTGACTAGTTGGCTATAGTGAGATAGTGTTTTGGTCCCGGCATGTGAGCAAAACACGCATTTCAGGAAGCACAGATCTGGGGCCGTCTGTCTTATTAATCCCTTTGGGGAATGTTTAGTAGGAAAAGCAAACAATTGGACTGATTATTGTGAGTCTAAGCCATCTAGTTGCCTCTGAGAAATAGCTTATTCTATTTCCTCAATTTCCCTTTTCGTTGCAGGGGTTGAATACCTGGAAGAGTCTAGGGCTCTATCACCCTTTAGGATTGAAAACAGGTTCTGTAATTTATCAGTAGTTATGACCAAGGTGGGGGCGAAGCCAGTTAATACTACTCAGTAATTTTTGATAATAATTTAAGATATATAAGTTGCTAGTACTTAATTTAACCTTCTGGGGTCTTACTGACTAGGAAGTTAGTATGTGTCTAAGATATTTCCAAGGAGAGGACATCTATACCTGTTCAGGTGCTATGATTAAACCACATCTCTGTGTATTCCTTTTGATAGAGGCATATAAATTTGAAACTATCAGCTCTGTTGGGGCTGCAGTCATATATCATCCATAAAACAAATAATCTTGCAATTAGGAAATTATTTTCTATTGGAGAGCAAAGCCTGATTTACATTGTATTAACACACAGTAGGACTTTTCAGCATTCCTTGAGGAAATGCTTTCCAATTAAATCGCTGAGCTGGCCTTTCATTATTGATAGCTGGTATTGTAAATGCAAATTTTTCTCTGTCCTGTTTTGCAAGTTGAATAGTATAACAACAGTCTTTTAAGTCAATAATGACTATAGGTCAATCTCCAGGAACCACAGCAGGGGAATTAAACCCCTGTTGAAGGGTCCCTATAGGTTACAAATTAGTATTGATAGCCCATAAGTTATGCAAAAGTCTCCATTCACCAAACATTTGGGAATGACAAAAATGGGTGAATTCCAAGGGTTATTTGATGGTTCAATATGGCCAGCTTTTAATTGTGCCTCAACTAATTCGTGGTCTCATTTCCCTTACTGTCTCATACTTCCCACTCCAGACAGCCATTAATTTGATATCTATCATCATAAATTGATTCTGCTTGTTCTAGAATTTTATATAAATGGAATCATAGAGTACACACTCTTATTTCTCTAGTTTCCTCTGCTCAGCAAGTTTTGTGATTAGTCTGTATGGTTGTATGTGTCATTAATTTGTTCTTTTTAAATTACAAATAGTGTTCTATTGCATGGAAGTTCCACAGTTTTTGTTATTTATTCAGATATTGAAGATTTGTGTCCAGCTTACAGCTGTCATAAATAAGGCTACAATGAACAATTTAAAAAGTCAAACACGACAAAAATATCTGATAAAATGCAAATATTTACCTAAGAATCTACACAACTTTATTGGTAGAATGAAAATATTTTAATAAACAATGAAATATACCAAGTTTATGGATTATAAAACTTGATATTGTAAAAAGGTTATTTATTTTCCCTCAAAAAATATACTTAACATGATTCTTCATCAAATCTCAACAAGCATATGCTGAAATTTACCACCTAACTCTAAGCATATGGACATGTCAAAGGCCATGACTAATCAAGGCAAATTATAAGAACAAAGTGGGAAATCAGACACTACCTGATATCCAGACCTATTATAAAGTTACAGTATATAAGGCATGGTGGCATTGTTGTAATTGCTGTAAGCCTAATACACTGAGCATTGGAATAGAATTGAGTCCCAAAGAAAAGCACACATATGATTGACTGATTTACAACTAAGACAAAAGTACAGTGCAATGAGGAAGGATAGTATGTACTTTCAATAAATTTTTCTGGAAGTATCGTTGGACAGTCATATAAAAAATGAATCATGACTTGTACCTTACACCATCCATAGTAATAAATTCCACATGAATTTAACATGTAAACATTAAAATTAAAACTAAAAAGCTTTTAGAGGACAACACCATTGTGAACTTGAAGTAGACAAATATTTTAAAAACAGGACAAGAAAAGCATTTTATTTAATTAAAGAAAAGCAGATAAATTAGAGTACATTTAAAATAAGCACTTCAGATTATGACAATATTAAAGTAATGAGCTGCAAGCCACTCAATGGAAGGCGATATTTACGATATAGCCATGTTTAGTGTAGAGAACACGCATAAATAACTTTTATAAACCAGATAAACCAATGGAAACTTGGCAAAAAGTTTTAACTTTTGAAACTGCACATAAGAGAATGTGGAGATGGTCAGCAGACATGAAAAAGTGTTCAACTTCATTAGCTACCAGAGAAATGCAAAGGTTTCCTAAAATGCAATACATTTACTTTTTCTCCAGAATGATTAAAATGTAAAAACATAAAAAACACTAAACATTGGCCAAGTGGTGGAGCTACTGGAATTACCATAGTGTCAGAATGTAAATTGGTTTAAAATATAATTGTACACCTATGATAACATCAACCAAGCCAAATAGACTCTCCAAAATGTCCTTTGGCAATATTTACTATGATAAATTTGTAGTTATATATGGATGCGTGTGTGTGTGTGTGTGTGTGTGTGTGTGTGTGTGTGTGTGTGTATGCCTGAGGGCCAATTTGATTCTACTCTTCGTTTATACCTAATAAAAATAAGTTCGGATGTTCACCAAAAGACAAGTACTAGAATGTTCACATCAGTGATACTGCAATAGCTTTAAATTTAAAAATTCTCATATTCCAACAAAAGTAGAATGGAAACAAATGTGGCATATTCCCAGAGAAGATTATATAGTACTGAGTATGAGTTACCTACAACTACATAATAATGATAATGAATATTCCAAATATAATATTAATCAAAAATTAACAATGTGTATAAACAAATGCATACTCCCTTTGATTCAAATATACACATTGGGAAAAACTAATAAATGCTGATAGAAGTCAGAAAAATGGTTACCCTCGAGAAATAGTACTGACTGGATGGGAAATTAAAAGGCATTTCAGAGTGTAGATGGATCTGTTTATCGATGTGAGTCCTAAGTATATAAATAGTTTTAATTTTTAATCCCTCATTTCATTATACATTGGGATACATATAATTTACGAATGCTTGTTACAATCCAATAAAAGTATAAAATTATTATGATAGGTTGTCTAATTCTTTATGTAAATTGTTAAATGCTGGTATAACTTGATTTTTATAATTAAAAACACCATATCCCAGTAAGCCAAGACAGATAATAGGCAGAAAATGACAAGGAGAACAGAGTTATTATGATTTACTATCCAGTTATATTTTAAAAATATTATTTCTCTCTTTTTACTTGGAGGATTCTTTTTTTGGTGTTGTTATCTAACAATTATTGTTTTTAAATATTCAAGGTTTAAAGCTTAGTTGTATCTGAAAATCAAGGAAATGACAACACGTATTCTCTCTGCTTCTAGAGAAATTAGCATTTTAGCCAGTTTCTGTAAAGTGTGTGATAGTTTACCTTATTTGCAAGCTCGCCATTTAGCCCACCAGAGTTTTATATATTCTGGAAGAACATCTGGGGTTGAAGATGCTGGACTTTATTCTCCATGGGATAACAAGAAGCATGAGCTTCATTCACATTGGCTCACCTTTCCCCAAGTCCTGTGTGGAGCAATACAGCGTGGTCTTGGAGGATGCTCTTTACACACAATGAATTTGTGCCGCAACCAAGGCACTTTGAGTTAGAAAAGCCTTAGTGTTATAAAGGAACTGTTAGCAAATCTGCCCAAACTTTGCCTTTAAAGGTGGTATTGTCTCTATTACTCTGGACAGCAAAATACCTTCTACTCCAGACACTTGCGTTATCTCCATCTTTCTAGGCTGACTGCTATAGAAATTCCCTTGGAAAGAAAGTTAGAAATAAAATAAAATCAGTTTCTCTGCCTGATAATTGGGCATAAATACAAAAGGTGCATATGGGAAATGGCATCCAAGGAGATTTATCTGAGATAGAAATAAAATAAAATATGACTAAACTTTACCAAATTGTCTTGAAAAACTAACACCAAAATGACACCATTTCACAGAACAGAAAATACTGTAACACTTCTTAATTCATTTTTTTGAATTTGGCATACCTTTGAAATCAAAATCTGGCAAGGGCATTACAAGAAAGGAAAATTACAGGTCAATATCACTCGTGAACATATACATTTACCTTCTAACGTGAAACTTGGCAAAAAAAAAACCCAATGATATATAAAAAAGGTGCATCACAGCCAATTTACATGCATGCCAGAAAAGCAAAGCTGATTTAACATTCAAAATTCAGTGTAGTTCAACACATTGTCATAATAAAATAGAAACATTATGTGTGCCCAAGATATGCAGAAAGAGCTCTTGATAAATTTGAATATCTGTTCCTCTCAGTGCTGATGTCAGAGATGTACACTGTTTCATAGTGCAGAAATAACTTGAGCCCAGACGGGTTTACATAGAAAGAAGGGCAGCATTATTAACTTTTCAAATCCTTCTCTAGTATCTTATTTGCTGTTGGTTATTTATAATTAAGTATGTTCCAGTAGTGCTTAATATTTATTAATTTTATTTTCTTTTCTCTCTAGTTTGTGGTTCCAGAGGTAGATCTAGATATAGCAAAGATTAAGTGTGATAAAATTCTTTACGTGGGTAACTAGATAGAATTGTAAATTGTAAAAAATTCACTAGTATCTTAATAACAAATTTTAATAAAATTTAAATTTTCATTTAAAATACTGAATAAAATAAACTAAATACTTTACATATTTATTAAGCACAATGCATACATGTTTTAAAACTTATACAAAGTTTGGATGTCTTAAAGAAATATTTCTTTCAAATGAAAATATATATTTTAGCATACTATTTTTTAAAACTGTATGTAAATTTAATGTACTGTGTATAAATTTTTAATCTTTTTGATATTTTAAAATGAGTAAGAGTTGACTATTTTTGTCTACTTTCAATTATATAAGATTCTTTAAAAACAATTTTGTCTCTCTGAAGGCATATTTGTCAAAGAATCTATTTTTTAAATTAATGCATTGATGATGGCAGGTGTGATCCTGATTTTTCTCTTGACATAAATCCCACTTGTGTTATGGGAAGTTTTGCTCATTCTTCTTCAGTTGTCCCTTTCCTGATTCCATGACCCATTGGTAGAAGCTAAGCCAAGAAAGAGGGGATTAACCCTGGGCAACTTATAAATGTATCCAGCAGTCTGACCAGTGACTGTTTTTTAAAAAATTCTTTATTAATTTTTATTTTTATTTGAATAGTTTTTGGGGTACAGGCCATTTTTGTTTACTAATATTGTTTGGCTGTGTCCCTACCCAAATATCATCTTGAATTGTAGCTTCCACAATTCCCATGTCATGGGAGGGAACCAGTGGGAGGTAATTGAATCATGGGGGCGGGTTTTCCTGTGCTGTTCTCATGATAGTAAATGACTCAGTTGAAAACTGATGGCTTTATTTTTTATTTTATTTTATTTTTTGAGACGGAGTTTCACTCTTATTACCTAGGCTGGAGGGCAATGGCGCGATCTCAGCTCACCGCAATCTCCGCCTCCTGGGTTCAGGCATTCTCCTGCCTCAGCCTCCTGAGTAGCTGGGATTACAGGCACACGCCACCATGCCCAGCCAATTTTTTATATTTTTAGTAGAGATGGGTTTTCACCATGTTGACCAGGATGGTCTCGATCTCTTGACCTCGTGATCCACCCTTCTTGGCCTCCCAAAGTGCTGGGATTAGATATTAGTGTACTCATCACTCAAGCAATGCGGAGTGTACCCAATATGTAGTGTTTCATCCCTCACCAACCCCCCTCAGTCCCTGAAGTCCATCATTCTTATGCCATTGCATTCTCATAGCAAAGTTTCCACTTACAAGTGAGAACACGGCATGTTTGATTTATCATTCCTGAGTTACTTTGCTTAAAATAATGGCCTTGAGCCCCATCCAACTCACTGCAAAATGCATTATTTAGTTTCTTTTTATGGCTGAGTAGTATTCCGTGGTGAATATATACCACATTTTCTTTATCTGCTCATTGGTTGATGGGTATTTAGGTTGCTTCCATATCTTTGCAATTGCAAATTTTGCTGCTATAAATACGTATGTGCATGTGTCTTTTGGATATAAGGTTTCTTTCCCATACTAGCTTATATTCCCACCAGCAGTGTAAAAATGTTCTCTTTTCACTGCAACCATGCCAACATCTACTGTTTTTCATCTTTTTAATTATGGCCATTCTTTCAGGAGTGTGGTATCTCATTGTGGTTTAATTTTGCATTTCCATGATAATTAGTGAGGTTGGGCATTTTTCACGTTTGCTGGCTACTTGTATATCATCTTTTGACAATTGTTTATTCATGTCCTTTGCCCACGTTTTGATGGGATCATTTGTTTTTCTTACTGATTTGTTTGAGTTGCTTGTAGATTTTGGATATTAGTCCTTTGTTGAATGCATAGTTTGCAAATATTTCCTCCCATTCTGTGGGTTGTCTGTTTATTCTGCTGATTATTTATTTTGCTGTGCAGAAGCTTTTGAATTTAATGAGACCCCATTTATTTATTTTTGGTTTTGTTTTATTTGTTTGTGGAATCTTAGTCATGAATTCTCTGCCTAAGTCAATGTCTAGAAGAGTTTTTCTGATGTTGTATTCTAGAATTTTTATGGTTTCAGGTCTTAGATTTAAGTCTTTGATCCATCTCAAGTTGATTTCTGGATAAGGAGATGAGAATCCAGTTTCATTCTTCTACCTGTGGAGTGCCAGTTTTCCCAGCACCGTTTATTAAGGAGGTTATCCTTTCCCCACTTTATGTTTTTGTATGTTTTGTCAAAGATCAGTTAGCTATAAATTCTTGACTATTTCTGAATCCTCTCTTCTGTTCCTTTGGTCAGCATGCCTGTATTTATACCAGTATCATCTTGTATTGTTAACTATGGTCTTGTAATAAAATTTGAAGTTGAGTAATATGATGCCTCCAGATTTATTCTCAATTAATATTGCTTTGGCTATGTGGACTCAATTTTGGATCTCTGTGAATTTTAGAATTATTTTCTAGTTCTGTGAAGAATCATGATAACATTTTAATGGGAATTGCATTGAACCAGTAGATTGCTTTGGGCAATATGGTCATTTTCACAATATTGATTCTTTCCATTCACAGGAATGGGATGTGTTTACACTTGTGACATCTATGATTTCTTTGAACAGTTTAGTAGTTGTCCTTATATAGATCTTTCACCCCTTGGCTAAGTATATTTCTAAATAAATATATTTAGGTATTGAGTTCTTGATTTGATTCTCAGCATGGTCATTGTTGTTATATAACAGCACTACTAATTTGTATAGATTTATTTTGCATCCTGAGACTACTCAATTTGTTTGTCACATCTAAGCTCTTCTTAGATGAGACTTTATAGTTCTCTAGGTATACTGTCATACCATCAGTGAATAGTGACAGTTTGACTTTCTTTTTCAATGTGGATGCCGCTTTTTACTTTCCCTTGTCTGACTGCTCCAGCCAGGGCTTATAGCATTATGTTGAATAGAAGTGGTGAGTGTGGGCATCCTTGTTTTATTTCAGCTGTCAGGGAGAATGCTTTCAATTTTTCCCCTTTCATTATGATGTTGACTGTGGGTTTTTCATACATGGTTTTTATTAATTTGAGGTAAGTCTCTTCTATGCCTATTTTGTTTATGGTTTTTATCACAAAGGGATGCTGAATTTCAACAAACGCTTTTTATGCATCCATTGAGATGATCACACAGTTATTTTTTTAATCTTGTTTATGTAATGTATCACATTTATTGACTTGCCTGTGTTAAACCATTTCTACAACTCTGGTATGAAACTCACTTGATCATGGTGTATTATCTTTTTGATATGCTGTTGGAATCAGATTCAGTTAGCTAATATTCTTTGAGGATGTGTGCATCAATGTTTATCAAAGATATTGGTCTGTAGATTTCATTTTTGTTCTTGTTGTTGTGTACTTTCCTAGTTTTGGTATTAGGTGAAGCTGGATTCTTAGAATGACTCAGAGGATTCACACTTTTTCTATCTTTTGGAATAGTTTTATTTATTTATTTATTTGGAGAGAAGGAAAGAAAGAAAAAAAGGAGTGAAGGAGAGGAAGAAAGGAAGAAAAAGAGGGAGAGAGAACGAGAATGTTGCTTTATTCTAAAAATGGGTATTGAAAACCTCTTTCATGCCAATAATTGTGCTCAATAATGGCTGATCAATATTTCATTTAAACCTATGAGTAGGTGCGATGTGGTACTGACAAAAATGTATGTTTTATGTGTTTAAAGTGGAGAGCTCTATAAATGTTTATTAAGTTTACTTTTTCCCGATCTGAGTTCAAGTCCTGGATATCCTTATTAATTTTCTGTCTCATTGATCTATCTAATATTGATGTTGTAGTCTCCCACTATTATTGTGTGGGAGTCTAGGGAGTCTAAGTCTCTTATTGGTCTTATGTATCTGGGTGTTAGGATCATTAGCTCTTATTGTTGCATTGATCCTTTTACCACTATATCTTTGTTGCTTTAAGATCTATTTTATCAGAGGCAGAATTGCAACTCCTGCTTTATTTATTTATTTATTTTTGCTCTCCATTTGGTTGGTAAATATTTCTCCATCCCTTTGTTTGGAGACTTTGTGTATCCTTGCATGTGAAATGGGTCTAGATGCAGCATATCGTTGGGTTTTGGCTGTATCTTTTGATTAAGGGATTTAGTAGATTTAAATTTAGGATTATTGCCATTTGATGTTAGCTGGCTGTTTTGTCCATTCGTTGATGTAAATTCTTCATTATGTTGATGCTCTTTACTTTTTGGTATATTTTTAGAAAGGCTAATACTGCTTGTTCCTTTCTTTGTGTAATGCTTCTTTCAGAAGCTCTTGTAAAGCAGTCCTGTTGGTAATAAAATCTCTGAGTACTTGCTTGTTCATAAAAGATTTTATTTTTCTTTCAGTTGTGAAGCTTAGTTTGGCTGGATGTGAAATACTGGGCTGAAAATTCTGTTCTTTAAGGATGTTGGCTTGTAGGGTTTCTGCTGAGAGATCTGCTATAAGTCTGATAGGCTTGCCTTTGTGGGTAACCTGAACTTTCTCTCCGGCTGCCCTTAGTATTTTCTCCTTCATTTCAACTCTGGTGAATCTAACAATTACGTGCCTTAGGGTTGCTCTTCCTGAGGAATATCTTTTTGGTGTTCAGTATATTACCTCAAGTTGAATATTGCTTTGCTTTGCTAGGCTGGGAAAATTTTTCTGAATGATATCCTGAAGAGTATTTTCCAACTTGGATTCATTCTCTTCGTTGTATTCAGGTACACCTATCAAATGTAAATTAGGTCTTTTCACATAATCCCTTATTTCTTGGAAACTTTGCTCATTCCTTTTTATCCTTTTTTCTCTATTCTTGTCTTCTCATTTTATTTCATTAAGTTGGTCTTCGAGCTCTGATTTGATATCCTTTCTTCTGCTTGATCAATTCAGCTATTCAAACTTGTGCATATTTCACTGAGTTTTTGTGTTGTGTTTTTCAACTCGGTTATTCATTTATATTCCTCTCTATATTGTCTATTCTTTTTAGCATTTCGTCAAACCTTTTTTCAATGTTCTGTTTCTTTACATTGGGTTAGAACAAGTTCTTTTAACTCCCAGAAGTTTCTTATCATCCACCTTCTGAAGCCTACTTCTGTTAATGGAACACAGTCCTCCATCAGGCCTTGTTCCATTGCTAATGAGGAACTGTAATCTCCTGTAGAGGGAAAGGCATTCTGATTTTGGGTATTCTCAGCCTTTTTAGGCTGGTTTCTTCCCTTCATTATAAATTTATCCATCATCTTTACAATTACCACCTTTCTGATTAGGATTCTGAGTGGGCACCCAATTTATTGATTCCCAGTGCCCGAATGTGAGCAACCCACTACGCTGGCCAAAACAGTGGCGTTAAGACTGATGGTGCTTTTCTGCCCAGGAATCTCTGGTCTGGCTTCCTTCTTGAGTCTGCAATAGGCGACTCGGCCTTCCCGGACCTCCAGACATTAGTCAGAAGGGGAACTAGTCCCGTTTACTCTGCACCAAGAGCCACTGCACCGGCCACAAGAGTCATGCTGGTGACCCATGGGGCTCCTCTGCTGGGAATCTTCTGGTTCATGAGCAACAAAAATTCATCTGAAAATGTGGCATCCCCTCATTCTCTGCGCTTTCACTGCGAGCTACAATCCCGAGCTGTTAGTGATCAGCCATCTTGGATCTCTCTCCCAATTTTCTTTTTCTTTTTGGAATAGTTTTAGTAGGATTGGTATAGATTATTTTTTTGAATATCTGATAGAATTCAGCTGTAATTCCATCAGGTCCTGCCTAGATTTTGTTTTCTTGGCAGTCTTTAAAATTGCTGACTCAATCTTGCTGCTTGTTATTGGTCTATTCTGGATATTTTTTTCTTACTGATTCAATATAGGAGGTTGGTATATTCCCAGGAATTTATCCATCTTTTCTATATTTTCTAGTTTGTGCATATGAAGGTGTGTATAGTGGCCTTGAATGATTGTTTGTATTTCTGTGGTATCAGTGTATTAACTCCCATTTTATATCTAATTGAGCTTATTTTGATCTTCTCTTTTGTTTTATTGGTTAAACTCATTAACAGTCTATCAGTTTTGTTTATTATTTCAAAGAACCAGCTTTCTGTGTCATTTATCCTTGTTTGTTTGTTTCAACTTTCATTCAGTTTTGCTCTGATTTTTATTTCTTTTCTTCTGCTGGGTTTGGGTTGAGTTTGCTCTTGTTTCTCTAGTTCCTTGAGGTGTGACATTAAGTTTTCAGTTTGTGCTCTTTCAGACTTTTTGATGTAGACATTTAATGCTGTGAACTTTTAGCACCACTTTGGCTGTTTCCCAGATGTTTTGGATAAGTTGGTCAGTATTCATTTATTATAATCCATTTTCAATACTTTTAAAATTTCTGTTTTGATTTTATTTTTAACCCAAAATTCATTCAAGAGCAGATCATTAAATTTTCATACATTTGTGTAGTTTGGAGGGTTCCTTTCATAGTTGGTTTCCAGTTTTATTCCACGGTGATCTAAGGAGATAGTGTTTAGATCTAGGCAGCATGCACACAGAATTCTGACCTACCCCAAGCCATAAGCTTCCCCACAGAGACAGCAAGCAGTGATCTCTGTGTCTGCCAGCAAGCCTGGGCACTCAGCTCCTGTTCTCACTTATGTCTGCAGCACACTTGCCCCTAATTCTGTTCAAAGGAGTTCGTCTCCACTATATATGGCTTGGCTCTGTGTCCCCACCCAAATATCATCTCAAATTGTAATCCTCACCTGTTGAGGGAGGGACCTATAATCTCCATGTGTTCAGGGAGAGAGGGGATTGAATCATGTGAGAAGTTTCCCCATGCTGTTCTCGTGATAGTGAGTTCTCATGATTTATGATGGTTTTGTAAGTGTTTAGAAGTTTCTTCTTTGCACTTCTCTTACTTGCTACCATGTGAAGAAGGTCCTTGCATCCCCTTTCCCATATGCCATGATTTTAAATTTCCTGAGGCTTCCTCAGCCATGTGGATTTAACCTCTTTATGTTATGAACTCCCCATTCTTGGACTTTTTTTATAGTAGTGTGAGAATGAACTAATACACTACTCAAAATTATTTCACAAAATTCAGTTGGGAACTTATTTCACCCTGCAACCCTTCCCAAAGCTTGTTGGCTGACTTCCTCAAGGACCCTTGTGAGATATAGTCAGGGATGGCTTCCCCAGACTCCTGCTGGAGACTGGGATTGCCTACAAGGCACTTCCTGCTACTGCTTCTACCTTTATATTTCAAGACACTTCCTGAATTCATTCCAGCTGTGGATGGGTTGTTAGGGCCTTCTTCCATGCTCTGGATTTTCAGTTTCTGTGATGGGGATGTGTGCTCAGAGGTAGGCTCATCCCATCTCACACTCTGGAAACTTAGTTTTTTTTGCCTGTCTCACAAAGTATGGTGCAACCTGCCACTTCTTTCAAAGGGTCTGTGAATTCTCTTAGGCTTTGTCTGAAAGAAAATCACAGTAATTCCCTTGTTAGTAGAAAAATTTTATTTAGTACATCTCAGTCTCTTATGATGGTTTGTTCTCCATACGTGTTTCCACAGGGATTCAGTAAGTTATGGTAAGGGTGACCCTAATTCTAATTCGCCAGAAACAGTCCTGGTTTGCACCTACTATTTTAGCACGATTAATAATAGTGTTACCATTTTCTCTGAAAAGTGTTCAGTTTGAATGATTATTTATATAGCTCTTTTAAATATAAGACACTATATTCATAAGTGCTTCATCAACATTTTCATTCTAGATGATTTCCTTTATATGTGATAATTTCTTGTGAACATGTACATGAGTATCATAAATATTAAGCCCATGATTAAGTTTTGGGAGTGTTGTCCTATATGGGGGAAAAGTCTTTATTTAATCAATTACGTGGAATCCAGTGGCTTTCCTGTTCTGTTATTCTTTTTTAAAGTGATCAGTCCATTTCAGGATGGTTTGCACTACAGGCAAGATCTGTGAATGAAGGTAAAATATTTGTGAGCATTTTCAGTGCTGTAAACTATCTACATATTTTTAAGATTAGAGTGTACGGCTGTAGCATTTATTTGTTCACATGTCCTAGATAAGACATGAATTATGTCATTAGTGAACTAAATGTTTTTTCAAATAGAATATCTTAAGTAGAAGTCCACATTGAGACAGAAATTTAGGTGTGGCCAAAAGCAGAACTGTTCCAGATGAATTCACAGCTTTGTTTGTGAAATTGGTCAAGACTGTAAACATCAACTATGGTCTGTGATGAGAAATGCCATTTCCATTTCTCCAAGGAACTTGTTAGTGTTCACAGAACCATTTTGGAAAATGACTGTCATTTGGCTAAGTCATCACCCTTTTATAATGAAACAATTTGCTTCACTATTCTACAGTAATGAACTAGCCATTGTTTAGCATCAGGCAGAAGAACTGAAGTTGAAAAGTCAGAGGCTATGCATATATATTTTCTTGTTGGGTTCAGTGGTTCCAATGAACCCTGACATTTTTACATCACATTCCATTGCTTCTGAAAGAGAGAGGGGTCCCAGGACAGGACTCGTTTTCCTGCTTCCCAAAGTTTTCCCAAGGATTCTCACTGTAAAAGTATCCATCCAAATTTGACTGTTTGATTAAAAGATTTCAGTTATCTCTTTAGATGTGACATTGCAATGTCTCTAAAATACAAACAACCAGAAATGAAAAGCTAAGCATTTCTTTTCTGTCTTGTTATGCACAGAACTAGTTTAATGGTTCATAGAATGTCTTTGTTGAGTATAACCCAGTTAGTCTTCAAAATATTACATTGTTTTCTTTCCATTGCCATCCAGCTTTTTGTCAACTAATTCGATGTAGCATGCAAAGCCATCTGGTTTTCTCAGTTGGGCATCTTATTATAATGTAATCAATATAATAGAATGCTTTAAACCTATAAGTACTTCTATTAGAACAATGTGAGATTTGTAGAATAAATGTTTCAGCTTTTATATTATAAATCATTTCTATTAATTATTTGGTGTTGTGGTTATTGTGATATCTATTATTTTATAGCTCACTTATATATTCTTAATCTGTATCTATTATAAATGCTTAGCCTTCATATTGAGATTTAAATAATCATTTAAAATTTTCATAATCTCTATTATATTTGTTTTCATTCTAAAATAAGCAGTGCCTTATCTGAGAAGATTGCTGATTTTTGATCATGTATTTAAAATGGTCTTGACATTTTCTCTTTATTAGCTTAGTTTCCTTTTCTTTTTATTTTTTATAGTGTACTTAAAGGAAGAGGATTATGGTGCATTGATGGGATTGGTGGTTATTTAGTCTGTTTTTTGTAAGAGTGGATAAAATTAGGAACTCCTGCCTCTTTTGTGATTCAGTACTGGTCCTAGCTACAGATGCTCCCTATCACTTATAGCTATTATCCCATTCCCAGGGAACTGTCTTTTTTTTTTTTTCTGGCCCAGGATTATATACTCAAGGTTTGATCTAGAGGTAGCTGTGGGAATTTCTGTCCAATGCAAAGGTGGCTATTTGGAGCTTCATGGGACACTACTTGCACTTTCTTAATGAGTTTTCTTCAGATGGAAAACTCTTTATCCTAATTTGTAAAGCATTCTTGCTCATGTCTGCTGCTTCCAGCCAGCACAGCCTTACTTATGTCTAGACTGTTCAATTTATTTAATCAGATCTTGACTTTTAATCTTATATGAATATTTATAGTCTTATCTATGTTCATTTTTCCTTATATTCTAGTATAATTATAAATGAATAATATTATTCTGGGCATTTTAGTGATCTGGGGCAGAATTAATATTATAGAGTATATTTAGGCTCTCTTTTTGAATAAATTAGCTACTTTCTTTTGAGGTTAATCCTATGATATAAAGCTGTGCATGTGAGAATATATAAGTGTGTATGTGAATGTGTTTGTGTGTGTGTGTGCTCCACTTAAAAAATTATCCTGCTTTTTGTTTTATCCAGTGGTTCTATCTCTATTGTTCAGCTGCTCAAATTTGTTTGTTTCTTTGTTTGTTTTATCTCTTGTTGCCTTGAATTGTCATTTATTGTATCTATGTTTTCTCACTTTTTTTTTTTTTGAGACAAGAGTCTTGCTCTGTTGCACAGGCTGGCATGCAGTAGCATGATCTTGGCTCACTGCAGCCTCAGCCTCCTGGGTTCATGCAATGCTCATGCCTCAGCCTCCCAATAGCCTGGACCACAGGCACGGCCACCACACCCAGGAAATTTTGTATTTTTAGTAGAGTCTGAGTTTTGCCATGTTGACCAGGCTGGTCTTCAACTCCTGACCTCAAAGTGATTCTCCCACTTTGGCCTCCAAAAGTGCCAAGATTACAGGTATGAGCCATTGCTCCCAGTCTTACTTTCACAAGTTAAAAACTACTTTTCGCCTGGCACAGTGGCTCACACCTGTATTTCTAGCACTTTGGGAGGCTGAGACAGGTGGAATGTCTGAGCTCAGGAGTTCGAGACCAGCCTGGACAACATGGTGAAACTTTGTCTCTACTAAAATTCAAAAAATCAGCCGGGCATGGTGGTGGACACCTGTAATCCCGGCTACTCAGGAGACTGAGGCATGAGAATTGCTTGAACCCGGGATGCGAGGTTGCGGTGAGCCAAGATCTTGCCAATGCACTCCAGCCCAGGCAACAAGGCCAAACTCTGTCTCAAAAAAAAAAAAGAAAAAAAAGAAAAGAAAAGAAATTGAAAAAATAAAAAATAAAAATTACTTTTCTTTCTGTCCTAAATTATGAAACATTTGCTTAATGTTATCATCTTTATAACTTTTATTTGTTATGCATGTAGATTATAATATTCTCTTTTAGGGTAATTTTAGGTTTTCTAATTTAACTAGTCATATTCTTTTTTATAACTTTAGGTTTATTACATGGCTCCCTTTTTCATAGAAACATGTACTTGTTTAATATTTTAAATTACATAGTGCTAACCATCATTTAATATCTTTGGAGCCCATCTAATTATAATTTTTAAGGTTTTTTTGATGATTAAATTATTTATATTTAACCTTAAGTAAGATTTTCTGAAGGTTAATTTTGTCTCATTATGTGTTGTTATATTTCCTAAATATATAATAATTATAGTGATTATTAGTTAATGAGTACAGGAAGCTGACAAGGTTTCATCTGCACATGTGCAAGTCTACCGACTAAATAAACTTCTTTGTCTAATGAGAGGTTTGCAGTGCAGCCATTTAGAAGTAAAAGCTTTGAAACAAAATGCAAGGGCAAGGACTGAACAAAAAGGCTGGTGAAGACCTCTTACAGGCATCAAAGTAAAGAAAGTTTAATTTGATTGACTGAGTCTTTGGTTTTTACCTTCTCTCACTCCCCACATGTCTATTGGGAGGTCAAAAGATGTCTCAATCTCTGCTCTATTTCAATATTTTTCTCCATTAAAAACAAGAATATTGGCAGTGGCTCACACCTGTAATCCTAGCACTTTGAGAGGCTGAGTGGGTGGATCACAAAGTCAGGAGTTCAAGACAAGCCTGACCAACCTGGAGAAAGCCTGTCTCTCCTGAAAATACAAAAATTAGCCAGGCTAAAGTGGTGGCAGACCTCTGTAATCCCAGCTATTTGTGAGGCTGAGGCAAAAGAATCACTTGAAACTGAGAGGTGGAGGTTGCAGTGGGCCGAGATCTTGCCATTGCATTCCAGCCTAGGTGACAGAGTGAGATTTCCTATCAAAAAAAAGAAAGAAAGAAAGAAAGAAAAAGAAACCCTTTCCCAAGAAGTTTATTCGTTTCGGAAAATAGTTCTTCAAACTTTCACCAAGAGAAAAGACTGGCACCTCTTCTATATCTGTTCCAAATACAAATCTCTTAATTAACACTTGATCTCCACAGTGGTGCCTTCCTAGTGCTTTGCATACACAAAACAGGGTTTGCAGTTTAACCTGAACTCCTTGTAATGTAAGAATATACTCCAAGATGATATGGGATATTGTATGTGAATTCGTTCAGGCAGGAAATGGAGATCATGTTAACCTTGTTTAAGGTATATACAACTTGCTTTTCCTTCCTTTCTCTTGAAAATACAGACAAGATATTGATGTGATCTTCACATTCAAACACTTATAAAGTGAATCTTATACCACAGAGTAAATTATTACCCTTAAAACACCTCCAACATGTCTAACATCCATGACGTGATCAAATGAACAATATACGTATTTTGTGGCTCAAGCAGGGCACTCATAATTGGAAGTAGGCACTTTCTATGAGAGTTATTAATTCTGCTTATAACAAAGGGAAATGGATGATTTCAAAATGTATGATTAAAATAGACAAATGGGAAGTATGCCAACCAAAGCCCTTGGTATCTATAATCTGGTTTTCACCAAAAGGTGTTGGAACTGTCTCTAAAATTTCTCTTTGAATCTATCAACCACATAAAAGAGTATCAGCATTCTGTATCGATTTTGTTTACTTAAAATCCGGTAAAAAATTGTCTTGATTTTAAACAAAACGTGAAAACATTCTATCGTATGTTGGTAGAGTAGAAAAGAGTTTCAAATGGACAGAAATCAGTATTGCTAGAATAAGTTATTTGGGCTCAGTGTTTTTGAGTAAGAAAAACACAGAAAGACTCCCTTCTAATACTCTCACCTAGCTCTGATATCTTACAATAAAACTAAGGTGAAGGAGTTGTCGAACTTGTCATAAAATAATTTAAATTTGAAAAAGCAATCATGCTCAAGTCTTCCTAAAGTTAAGGTTATGGGTTTTGTGTAACAATAAATTATTTTTTTGAAGTGAATAAATATGCAGTTTATTTTAAAGGTCTCCATACTCTAACACATTGTTTGAAGTAAAATTTCCTTCCAAATGGTATATTTTAGTTATATTCGAGTCCACTCTCAATATTACGTGTCTGAAATAGGTAATGAATTTAAAAATTCTAGGGCTGGAGGACAACTATGCTTAGAAGTATAACAATTACAGTTTACAAAATAACAATAATGTTACTATTACATAAAACTCACTTCATCCCATACAGAATTCCACTGTTTTTGCTACTTTTATGAAAAAAATCATGCATATATGGGTAAACAAAATTTTATAATAAAAACCCATCATTTGTGTTCAATAACTACAAACTCATTGATAATTTTGGTTTATCTCTACCCTCAGACACTTTGCCTCTTATAATATGTGAAGTAAGCCACAGATGTCATTTCATCTACAAATATATTAGTTCAAATCTCTAGAAGGTAAAGATTATTTTTCAATATGCTCAGAATACCCCTATTACGCATGGAAAAATACCAATGTCTGTCCTCTGTGTTTCCTGTAAATTGTAATTATTGTACTTATATCTCATCTATAAGCTTGATCACATTTTTCCGTGCTTTGATTTCTGGTAAGTCTCCTTCAAAAGACAGTCTTTTGTTTCCAATAAGTAGAATATGATTCCTGATCATCTTCCTTTTGCTAAAGTAACTGCTGTTGATGATTACTGAGATCAATTTGTTAAAGTGTGTGTAATTCTGATGTCATTACTATAATATTCCTTCCTGTTTTACAGGCTGAAATATTTTGTAAGAAGAATTTTCCCATCTGTTATTTGTCTACTCTTACAATGTTGTCTTTTCAAGTTGGATCTCAAGCCCATTTTACACATGGCCAGTGTTTTTTGACAACTTCCTTGTTGTCTTACACATTTCCAGGGAGCCCCTTTTGCATTTGGGGATTTTGGATTTTTGTAATTTGAGGAAAATTAGAATCCAAAGGCCATAATTCGAATGTTAGTGTTCTGTTTGCTATTTTGTTGATCATTAATTTTAGCCTTTGTCCATAAATGAACTTTATTTTATTTAAAGATAAAATACATGAGCTCACAGTGATAATTCCAATTTAAATTTATTACTAAATGGTATTTGTTGACTTCTTTGATCTTAACATCTATTTTCCTACATGTTTAAAAATTATACTGTCAACAGCACCAAGAATTATAGATTTATAATTTCACATAATGGTTCATTTTTGTTATATCTCAATATAACTGTTTTATTTTCTATTTTAAAAATACTGATGCCAGTTTTTGCTTATATATATTTTTTTCTATTATTTTTGGTATCTCACTATGGGTATACATTCAAATTAATATTTTTAAAATTGCTTAAAGCAGTCCTACTTCATATAAATATACTGTCAACTAAATTCGTATTTAGTTTTGTTGTTTCTTTTCAGGTCTTTGGATAGTTTAGATTCAATAATTGTAAGTATATAAAACATTTAACAGATTTAAAAGCAAAACCTATAAAAATAAATATTCCTGAAGTCACTTCTTATCCTTCTTTCCCTTTATATATATATAGTTAATTATTTTATTTTTTATGTGTATGGTTATTATTTGCATTTTTATATAAACACATATGACACATATTTTTATATCTTTTGAACTATCTGCTTATGTAACCCTATCCCTTTAGGTGGTGTGTGTTTGAAAGAATAGGCTGTTAATCATCTTACCATCAAGGTCATTGCAAATTATTTTGCTATCAATACGACTTAAAAGAGTGTCTGTCACTTAATATGTGCTTAATAAATGTTTCTTTTCTTCAAATTACTGAATTGCAGACAACTTACGTAAAATACACTACATTGCAAGAGGTTCTATTAAGAGTTTTCAGAGGATGTAAAACCCTTCCTCACCCTCTTTTTACAATCAGGGTAAATTCAGCCAATTTGGCGACCAAAATATGACTTTCCTCACTGGGCCTGGCAGCTTTCCTATACATAGGAATTAGAACATTTTCTGGGGCCGGCAAAAGTAGTAGTTTGATCTAGAGTAGAAGAGTAAACTTACTCTTCTCTAGGACATAATTGAAATTAGAAACAGAAAGTAAGAGATGCCAGAAGAGAGGATTCACCATTATGAAACAACTTGGGAAAATTATGCTTGGAGCCACATTTTAACTTTTGTAAAATAAAAATTTCATCTGAAATAAGTTTAGATGTACATAAAAGTTACAAAACTATTGCAGATAATTTCTGTATTCTCACACATTTTCCATCAATGTTAACTACAGCTTAATTTCAGATTTTGATTTGAAACATTATATTTTAAAATATTTTTCTATAATAAAATATGTGTGCTTTTCACTAAAAAACACCATTTAAATGATCAGTGTAAATAACAATCATATCAATAATTTAGTGGTGAGAATTTCTTATAAAATGTCAAAAATGACATTATTTAAATAAAATCTTACTTTCCACTTAATAATGATCATCCTACTTACTTATATCTTAGATTCCAAGCTATCTACACTGCCTCCTTTATTTGTGAGCCAAGACACTTACTGTGAGCAGAGTTATATTTTGGGAACATCTCACACTCTATGATTTATGATTTTTTAAAGTGCACTCTCTTCCAATAATATCTGGAAAAATGTATCTTTATTTTCGATAGCTATTTGTATGTAAGATGCTGTGACCTTATGTTTTTATATAGGCACAGCTGCTATGTCTGTCACTCATCAAATCTCTACTCCCCTTATAATAGCAAGAATCTTGGGCAGGGATCCAGTAACAGTTGAAACAGCACTCAAATAATTTTGATGGAAAGGCCCTTGACATAATTTGAACAAAACGCAATGGACAAAAGTGCTCGAATTAGAAGCAGAAAAACAACATCATGGCATCAACTCATAAGCACATTATGTTTCGTTTTTATAGGTTCAAAGGGTAAAAGTGTAGATTGCTACATAGATATTTTACATAGTGGTGAAGTCTGAGATATCTTCTCCAGAAAAGCAAAAAACATATAAGGATACTCTTCAGCAGAACAATTCTTTTAATGACCAATTGCATTTACTTGCAATTACCAAATATTAGGACATCTCTTTTGAGTGAGTTAACTTTGTACAGAAATAATCAGAAGATCAATTAACAAATGCTTTTTCTTTTCAAATGGTATGGTATCATGACATACATGAACTTATGACTATACACACACACATAATATATTGACTGTATATATATATATATATATATATATACACATATATATATATACACACACACACACACACACATACATATACAGACATGGCACTGCACAAATGGTAATAAGAAGCTAATCATTTTTGTCTTTATTTTTTAAAAAAATCATAACTATTGAACAATCAAAGTTATGGCAAACTATATATTAGGCGATAAAATATAATTACAGTTTTTCCCATTGCTTTTACACCACATGATTTCTTTTGCACTACCTAATATATTGTCTTCATATAGTCTCTGTCTATATAAAGTAATAGCTTCATGCATGTCAATTCATGTATATATGTATATAAATGTGTGGACACACACTTGTGTATGGTTTGTATTTGCACATAACATTCATCTGCATTTTTAACACTATAGTTAACTTTTAATCGTAAAATAAGAAGGATATAAGTCATCCTTCTTATAAAGGCAGAATGCTAATAATCAATTAATGTGTTTGGCAGTTTCCACTCAGAGGTCTGTCATAGAAATTGAGAAGTTTATCATTACAGAACATAACTACCTGCATTTTTAAAGTGCTAAATTCTATGAATAATTGATGTCAAATAACAGCACATTGTAAAAAGTATACAATGAAATGTGTGTTTCTATTCTATGATATACTGACTGTTCTACCATATATTGACACAGAGAATTCAAACTAATTTTAAAAGAGGTAGTCTTCAGTGCGTCACTGTTTTGTAATTTAATGTGCTCCTCAGCTACTGTCCCTGCCCCCAAATCCCTAGCAAAAAAACAGTCATTAAGACATTTATTCTGTCTTTTTTGAGAAAAGATTGCCTGAATTAAGGGTTTTGAACTGATTTGTAGTTTATATTTTGATTTCAAGTGAGTAAACATCAATTATTTGCTTTTTTTTCCCTTCAAAAACTTTTATTTGTATGAACAGTTCCTAGCTCTTGACTTAGCTTAGAGCTTTAAAAAGAGCAGACACCTTATGTATTTGAGCTTGAAAAAAGTTTCTGCTATTAATCAGAAATAATCATTTCTACTTCCTGGCTTACCCATTGAAATAAGCCAAAAATAAAACGGAAGTTACATTTCCTGACAGATGGATGAGGAAACAATAGAAGGAACATCCTGAATTCTAGAGTTGACTCTTGCTGGTGAGGTACACCTTCAGCTTACTCCATTCTCCAAAGCAAAGCCTGAAGGAAAACTCTAACACCTAATTCTTTGTGGAAAAATGATCAACTAGCCATTTCACAGGCTTTCTAAGAGAAATACTGAGCACATGTAGATATCATTCCATGAATTCAGAAATCCGGCTTTTGAACTCAACTCTGCCAACAAGAATGCTGTGACATCTTGGGCAGTTATTTTTAACTCAAAATCCCTATGGAAAACATTAATTCTTAACTTCTTTTTTTTTTTTTT
>CM052649.1:18742928-18758732 GCA_028533165.1 Leontopithecus rosalia
TCTTAACTTCTAAAGTGATTATGAAGTTGAAATGAAATAGTAGTTCAACAATGTGTGGGGCTTATTTGGTTTTCCTGAATACAGACTAGTTCATATGTCTGCTCTAACTCAAACCATAAGCAACTAAGTTATGAAGCCAAAGCACCCATCTATCAACTGTGTTTAGCACATGCATTTTGCCCTATTTAAAACTTTCAAGGAATGTAGCTCTTTTAGGACACAGATAGTGATTGCTGACCCTGCCCTGTCTGAGAATAACTAGGATGCAGGTTTTTAGGGCTGTATGACTGCATTCTTAGCATTGCATGTGTTCTCAAGATTAAGAGATATTAAGTTCATCAGGTGAAGGAATACATAAAATTAATGTTAAAATGTCAAAGATATAAAACATACTATGTTTAGGCATAAGACCTATAAACTGACTTTGTCAAATATATTAGTGTTGTCCACCTGGAAATAAAGATATAATATCTAAGACACAGTCTGGGAGTTATTAAATTTTCCTGGACTAAGACTTTAATTCAGTTGTGAGCCCTGTGTGTGGATGAAATAGCATCCAAGACTTGTATAGCAGACTGCCACCTACCTGAAAGCACTGCAAATCTGGTATATGAGTGACAAACTAGAGTTTGCTTTCCGTGGGGAAAAAACCTCACAGCAGCAACAAATCCTAAACTGAGAAACACTAAGTGCTTCATTAATGCAATCATGGCAAAGGAGTTAATGCTGTGGTTCAGTTTTCTTTGCTTCTTCCTTATTAGAATATGTGTGTTGCCTTTTAATATCTTTTGTTTCATGTTATCACAGAAAAATTTGTCAAAATTGTTAAGGTTCTTCATGTTTGTTCACATGCTCCTTACTTCTTTCTGTACTTTTCATTTTTCTAATGTGGTTATATGACTGTATTTTGGAAAGTTTTTAAGAGATTCTGGAATTACAGAGTGATGAGAAAACTTGAATATTCTCTCACTAGCACATATGAATTTATTTCTTAATGTTCTTGTAATCCATTAAAGACGTCAAATTTGAAACTTTGGGAAGTATGATTTATTACTTTTAAAAATTCAAGTTTTCAATGCCAAACTTATTCTTGGCATTCTACTGCACAAATGGTAATAAGAAACATCATTCTTGCCTTCAAGTAAAAAATCATAAATATTGAAGAATCATAAAGTTATGGCAAAATGTAGTCAAAGTTTCAGAAGAGACTCACTGGGGTTAGCACATATGAATGACATATAAAATACCTGCAAAAACTGAATCTTCAAGATTCTTCTTAGGTAAATTTAAAACAATGAATTCTGAAAATGAGCATATTAATGAAAGAACTACAGCTTCTAGATATGCATTCTCTATTCTCTTTGATACCGATTATTAAATGTTAAAATTGGCCAGGCGCGGTGGCTCACGCCTGTAATCCCAGCACTTTGGGAGGCCAAGGTGGGCGGATCACGAGGTCAAGAGATCCAGACCCTCCTGGTCAACATGATGAAACCCCGTCTCTACTAAAAATACAAAAAAAATTAGCTGGGCACGGTGGCGCGTGCCTGTAATCCCAGCTACTCAGGAGGCTGAGGCAAGAGAATTGCCTGAACCCAGGAGGCGGAGGTTGCGGTGAGTCGAGTTAGCGCCATTGCACTCCAGCCTGGGTAACAAGAGCAAAACTCCATCTCAAAGAAAATAATAATAATAATAATAATAAATAAAATAAAATTACCCCACGTGTGCACCTATGCAACTATCTTGCATGTTCTGCACATGTACCCCAAAACCTAAAATGCAATAATAAATAAATAAATAAATAAATAAATAAATAAATAAATATAATAATAATAAAAATAAATATAAAAAAATTGAGTGAAGTCAGATAAGGGAATGGGAAGTCAGATAAGCGAATAGGGGAAAAAACTGTAAAATGTATGTAAAATGTAAGTTAGTAAGGTGTGTACTAACTTAGAGGCCAGATGCACTAGTTAATCTTTTTTGTTATAGCATGTTACTTTTCTTCAGGCAAGTTACATATTCTGTTATTATTTTCTTGAATTCTATTCTCCAAATCCTTATGCAGTGTAAGCTGACCATGAAGAGGAGTGACTATACCTACCTACACAGTCTTGTTTCCTGATTTCGGTTCGATACACTTTTCACTACATCATGCTACTTGGATGTCATTATTTGATCACTTGGTAAGATATCGTCAGTCATTAGGTAATTGGCCAAATATATCATATTTATATTTGGAAGCTAAGTTAAATTTGAATTGAAGTTAGTGATGCAGAGAACATAGTTCACGGTAGAAGAATGAAAGTGTTTTTCTCACAGTTTTTTTGTTTTGTTTTGTTTTTGTTTTTGTTTTTTGAGATGGAGTTTTGTTCTTGTTGCCCAGGCTGGAGTGCAATGGCGCTAACTCGACTCACCGCAACCTCTGCCTTCCAGGTTCAAGCAGTTCTTCCGCTTCAGCCTCTGAGTAGCTGGGATTACAGCCATGTGCCACCACACCCGGCGAATTTTTGTATTTTTAGTACAGATGGGTTTCATCATGTTGATCAGGCTGGTCTTGAACTTCTGACCTTGTGATCTGCCCGCCTCAACCACGCAAAGTGCTGGGATGAGAGGTGTGAGCCACTGCGCCCGGCCTGAAAGTGTTTTTCTCTAGTGGAAACACTGTTAAAAAGTGTGCATTTGTTTCGCTCTTGACTTTCAATTTCCTCTTGCAAAATTAAAAACAAACAAGTACAATTTTTTTCCTACTTCAATAGCTGTTAATTAAAAATAATTTGGGAAGTGTCAAGGAGTTAGAAAAAAATGTTATGATTTTTGCTATAATGATTATATGACATTTTATTTAACTGGTTATAACCTAATGTTTTGTAAAATTAGGAATAGAAGTAACTGGGGTCCTGGAGAGACGTGAAATACAGAATCATTAGAGCAATCTCTAATATACATGTATGTGTTAGAGACCTTTTATATAAATATTTACACTCATATAATATATGCACATTTATTCACTAAAAGTGTTAATGAGTTTTAACGAATTATATGTGATTCTCTACAGAAGTCTATAGCATAGCATTTCCCACTGTGTTCTTCCCTCTTATGGTATCCCCTTTTCCTTCAGAATGAGTATTTTCCAAGCACTTGTGGATTAATTATTGTCAATCCGTGAAATCATATAAAATGACGTCTCACATAAATTTGACTTATTTTTCCAAGGAGCCAGTCATAATTTAAGTGCCTTGAATCCTATTCTCCAAATGCTCATGTAGCATAAGCTCGCTATGAAGATAGGGGATGACATCTAAATAAAATTAGCATTGGTTGACAGTGGACTTCTTTCTGACTCTTTCATATGTTGTAGTAATTTTGTAATTATTCCAAGAGTTGGATTTTAAATATCACCGTGGATATATTATTTCTTTACATTATTTTCTGTTGGTAGTGAAGAAATTCACTAACTTATATTGAAAGAATTGTAAAATTGTAACATATCTGACTTCCCACTTCAGTCCATTTTCTGCCAAATGTATGGCTAAACTTTAGTAAAAAAATTTGACATTTTTATTGCAGTAGTAGTTTTAAGAATACATGTATATGTGAAAACTTATACAATTAAACATTTTAAATATGTGAACATTATTTTAAATCCTATTTTATATGTCTCAATAAATTTGTAAACTTAAAAAAAATCTATAGCCACATGGAACTAAGTGAAGTTGAAGTTCTGACAGCAATGATTGTTGGAGAAAAAAAACAAAAATGAAACGTAACTACATTTATTTTGTGTTAACCTAAATGATTTCTTTTAATTCTTCATCTGTATATACTCTGAGTGAGGACACACTGGTTATCCTCTCCTAATAAATAAAATTATTATTGTTTGCCCTTAAAGAGTTTATTGGTTCATTTATTTAGTGAACCTGTGTAAGAGCACTTGGAGAATACAATAGTCAAGCTCAATCTATTTTACTTGGAAAGAAAATACTTTCTCCTTTTGATCTACAAATCATAGAATTATTTCCTTAAAGCTCATCATAGGACACATTTTTACAGTATATTAATGTCTAAATACAGAATACAATAAAAGATGTATTTTAATAGCTATGTTGATCTATAACTACACTATTTAACAGGATAGCCACTAGCCACAAACATGATTATGTAAATTTATGTCAATTAAATAATACTGAAAATTCAGTTTGTGGTTTGTACAATAGTTATATGTGACTCATGGCTGCTATATTGGAAAGCGTGGATTACAGAAATTTTGTCTTGGTGAATATTTTATTTAATAATTATATGATACAGTATACATAAATTATCAGATAATTATTATATCTTTTTATTTTATTCTTTGCTATGTTATAATGTCAAGACAAGATCTGAAGCTATGGATTCAAAGAAGAAAATATTAATTTATACATCAATGCAGAAGTGAAAGGAATAGAGCCTCTCTTTCTGTCGAAGTAGCATTCACAACTAATTGCAAAAGCTAATGGGATAAAAATATTGCTACAGGGTTAACCACATTTTGTTAAAAACAAAAACAAAAAACTGTTTAGAAAAAAAGAAAAATTGTGACAGTTGATTATATGCCTCCTTCAGTCATACAATGCCCCAAAAGTTATCTTTCTATGCATTATGATATAGGATTGTCTGCCCATTAACTTTGATAGCTATAATTAGTTGTTGAAGATTGTGTGCATGCAGAATCCAAACATGAATTGCCAAATGATGAATACATAATCCATGCAATATAGACAAAAAGTCTGAGAATTATTGTTTCTATTCAGAATGAGACCTTCTTTTAATAGTAATACACTCAAAACTGTTGTTTTCATAAAAGTACTCATTCATCCCCAGTAAACTTGAGTCTAATCTCAATACTACTAATCTATTTTTTCCATTAATAAATTGTTTCTAGATTTGCTCAGATGTTTTACTTGGAAAATGAAATTATCTCAGACAAAGGCAGTTTTTTCTCTTCAATTTTTACCAATTTTCTTTTCTTTTTGTAATCTGATCATACCTTCTGTATATTAAATAGGGGACTCAACAATGAGTGTCCCACTCACTTTCCTAATAGAGTTCACAATTAAAATGAGAATTCTTAACTTAATTTTTAGTGAAGAGGTTTTATTATGTTATGTCTTTCTGTTACTGGTTTCCTGAGAGTTTTTTTTTTTTTATTATGGAAGACTGCTGAAGTTCATAAAATTCTCCTTTTATCTTTTTTGAGTTCATCATGCTTGTGTGTGTATATGTATCTTTTCATAGCTTGGCCCTAAAGGAGCCAATATATTGGTTTCCTGTCATAATCTCTGTTATCTCTGGCCCCAAACAAGTTGAAGAGAAATAAATTAAATGGATCAGCTGAGGTCTGCCTTATTGTAGCACTAGCAGAGAGCTAGGACAGTTTTTGCATTCTATCCTTTGTGTTTTCTAAGAACCAAGACTAAACATAAAGAAAATTGTGAAATAACATGTTAAGGCAGCCATCTGTCTTCACATTATAACTGATGAAAATTTGGTAACCAAAGACCGATGGAAATTTGGTAACCAAGTGAAATGGTCTTTAAGTGTAAAACATACAGCAACTTTTAAAATTATAACAAAAAGAAAATGGATAGCCTATTAATTTTTATATTGATTGCATATTGAATTGATACTATTTTTGATATATTGTACTAAATAAATATATTATAAAATTACTTATTTCTATTTCTCTTTACTGATTTTTAATGGAAAAATTACTCATCTTCCAATAAATGTATATGCTCACATTTATAAAATTATCTAACATCTTTTTTTCATATAGTATTTGTATTGGATGGCACTAGTATAAAGGAAGAACTAAGTATGATGCCTGAACCAAGAAATTTATTTTGAAGAGTCTATATTTGAATGTAAATGATTTTGCTAATGTAAGAAAATGTAAACAGAAAGAGCTACAAATCAATAATGAAAAGTACAACACAAGTAGATAAATTTAGAGGGTGGATAGTTAGTATCTCCAGATGAGTGACCTGTGATACAAAACAGAAGTATCTACCCTCAAACAAAATTCAAAAGAATAGGAACCATGAATGAATAAGGGTTCCGACAACTCTTAAATGCTAGTCAAAATATTACTGTGATAAAAAGGAGAACAGATGAAAGAGAGAAACAGCAAAACAAATAGTGAAATACAAGACCCACAAAATGGAGAAATAGCCCTTTAATTTGAGAAAGTGAAATTGGGAAACACAATTAGAAATTTTTCCTGAATTTAAGAAAAGGACAAGCTACCAGAAAGAATGATTAAGTAATGAAAACTTAAAAAAATATATATCGGGATGGGCGCGGTGGCTCACGCCTATAATCCCAGCACTTTGGGAGGCTGAGGCGGGTAGATCATGAGGTCAAGAGATTGAGACCATCCTGGTCAACATGGTGAAACCCCGTCTCTACTAAAAATACAAAAATTAGCTGGGCATGGTGGCACGTGCCTGTGGTCCCAGCTACTCGGGAGGCTGAGGTAGGAGAATTGCTTGAACTCAGGAGCCGGGGGTTGCATTGAGCTGAGATCTCACCATTGCACTCCAGCCTGGGTAACAAGATTGAAACTCTGTCTAAAAAAAAAAAAGAAAGAAAAAGAAAAAAGAAAAGAAAATATCTAGTTTCACAATTCTCACCTAAATTATTAGAAATTGGAATTCAACAGATCACCCTTTAAGGTCATTAATGAGAAGAAAAACAGTATTTTTTTTTATCATACAACCAGCCACTTTAGATATGTAAGACACCACATTTTTGCACACATAATACATTTTCTCGCATATCCACACACTATTTAAAAGAATGTTGATTGTATCAGTTGTAGAGAGCTTTTTAAATATCAAAAATTGGAAAAAATATAATTTAACATAGTATAAGTGTAAAATTATAATAATAAAAATATGACAATGAAAATCTATCTCTTACAGTTCTGAAGGCTGGAAGTCCAAGATCAAATCAACAACAGACTCAGTTTCCAATGCAAGTCAGGTTTATGATTTATAGATAATGCCTGTTCACTGGGTTCCAACATGGTGCAAGTAGGAAAGAAGCTCTCCAGGGCTTCTTTTATAAGGGTGCTAATTCTATTCATGACAACTCTGCCCTCATGACCTAATTACTTCCCATCCAATAATACCATCATACTGGTGATTAAGTTTCAACATGTTAGTTTTGGGTAACATAAACATTCAGACCATAATTTCTATAGCAAATATAAATAACACAAAACTCTGATGAATGAAATCAAACATCTAAATAAATGGAGAGGTTCTGTGTTTATGAATTAAGAAACTCAATCTTTTTTGAAAACTTTAATTCTTGCCAAATTGATGTAGGAATTCAACATAACCTGCCCCCAGTCCTTGTAAACCATTCTGTAGATAACTACAAACTGATTCTAAAGTTTAGATTAAAAACCAAAATGAAGATCAATCTTGACATAGATTTATACCCATTACTAAGTTAACTCAAAATAAATCATAGGCCTAACTATAAAGTGAAAAGCTATAAAACATTTAGAATAAGAGAAAATATTAGTTACTATGAGTTTGACAATGCATTTTTATATTAAGAAAAAAAAAGCAAAATCCATGAGAGAAAACACTAATAATCTGAACTTAGTTTTAGTTAAAAACTTCTGCTCTGTGGACAGCATTGTGAACAAAATAAAAGGCACAGATTGGGTACAGATTCCAAAATATTTGGAAAATACATATTTGATAAAGATTTGTATTTGAAACATTGAAAAGACCTTTAAAACTCAACAATAGGAGAACAACAACCCAATTGTAAAATATGGGCAAAATTTTGGACAGATATTTTACCAATGAATATACAAGAGGAAAATGAAAAACATGCACATGAAAAGATACTCAATGTCATTGTCATTGCAGAAATATAAATTGAAACAAGATGCCATTACACACTTATATGAACAGCCAAAAATCAATCAGCAAACAAAATACACAATTCTGTCCAGAATCGGGAGTAAGGGACCTCTTATTTATTTCTGGTCAGAATGTAAATTGCACAGCCACTTTGGAAGACAATGACAGTTTGACAGCTAAATGTAATTTTCCAATGCAATCTAG
The DNA here is from genome assembly GCA_028533165.1 of Leontopithecus rosalia. Lineage (NCBI taxonomy): Eukaryota > Metazoa > Chordata > Mammalia > Primates > Cebidae > Leontopithecus > Leontopithecus rosalia. The sequence continues at coordinate 18,751,058 of CM052649.1, forward strand.
CAATCTGGCTCCTAGATACTTGCCCAGCTGATTTGAAAACTTATGTCCACACAAAAACCTTAATGTAAATTCTTATGGCAGCTTTTATTCATAATCTTCAAGCACTGGAATCAAACCAAATCTTCCATGATATGTGAACAAATAGTGCTACACCCATACAGTGAAATATTTGATTGGAGAAGGAAATGTGTTATCAAACCATGAAAAAATTTATGGAAAATATATTACTAGATAAAAGAAGCCAGTATGAAAAGCCTCAATATTTTATTATTCCAATTATATAACATTCTGGAAAAGGCAAAACCACAGAGATAGGGAAAAAAGATCAGTGGTTGCTAGGGTTCCAGGGAGAGGTGTTTACTAAGTGAAACACAGTATTTTCAGCACAGCGAAACTATAATGTGTAATACTCTAATGGTAGGTATATGATACCATATATTTGCCAAAACCTACAGAAGTTCACAGCACAAAGTGCAAGTCTCAATAAGATGCTAATTACAAAATCCATTTAGGAAGTTCAAGGAATCCATGGATAGAATGTTGACTAGACAAACTAAATGTATTTTAAATGTATGAAGCAACCTCACTGAGGCTTAAGGGGATAGAATTTGCTGGCTGACCTAAGTGTCTTGGGAAAGATTTGAGTTCTGTAAGACAAAAGGCAAAAGATACTGCATTAAGCCTTGTACTCTGGATAATAAAGTTGTTTTCTACAGGGATAGATGTTAACAATTATGATATTGCTATTTCATGATATTGCAGTATACTGGAACTAAACTATTAAGGAAATGAATGGCAATGACGGAAGTCAGATTTCTTATTATCGGAAGGGGAGTTTACAACTAAGTAAGTTAGGAGGACAGACTGATCCATGTGATATTAGATTCGAGTTGAGACAACAAAGTTAACTTATTTTTGCCTTACTATAGATAGTGATGGTTACACATACATATATTAACATATGTGTGTATATAAGTACATTATCATTTGCATGTACTTTTTCTTTCTTCTGACACTTGGAGGCTGTACAGCAATAGCATTACAGCAGGAAAGAGAATACACTGAGGCTGGGCGCAGTGGCTCATGACTGCACTTTGTAATCCCAGCACTTTGGGGGCTGAAGCGGGAAGATCACTTGAAGTCAGAAGTTCAAGACCAGCCTGGCCACCATGGGGAAATCCCTTCTGTACTAAAACTACAAAAATTAGCCATGCGTGGTCATGTGCATCTGTAGTGCCAGCTGATTAGGAGGCTGAGGCATTAGAATTGCTTGAGCAGGGAAGAGGAGGTTGCAGTGAATGGATTTTTCTACCTGGGTTACAGAGTAAGACTCTATCTCAATATATATATATATATATATATATATATATATATATATATATATATATATATATAAAAGAATACCTATCACCCAAATCTTGGTTTCTGGTACTATTTTATAATAAAAGAATCCTTGGAGAAAGTTCTAATGCTACTGCAGAAATAGGATGTATATGATATATATGAGATGAGTCTGGAACATTCTGTAGAACCACAATAAAAATTTTTACTCAAAATTTCTTTACAACAAAAACAAACACACATCAATGGTGGAAGGCCAAAAGCACACAGAAGCCTGTTGAAGGAGAACCGATGGTCAAAGGTAGAACAATTTGAGAGACAAAATAAATAGTGTTGGATTATAACACAAATCATAAAGTAAATATCGTAAAAATTTGCTGATATAAATAAATGACTGAATATATAAAAGCATGGGAGAGAAGAGACAAATTGTCATAAAGAAGGATTACAAATAATGTATCTCCTTTATCTTCAAGAATATAGAGTATAACTCCCTACTTCATCAATACGGTTTTCCTTCTTAACAGTATAGTACAGAAAGGCATAAAAGAGAGTAAATTTGCAGCAGAAAAACCTGTTAAGCACTACCTCAGCCAGGCACTCAAGGTCACTATTAACCATGGTTAAGTCATGTACATCCATGTAAGAGAGAAGACTGGCTCTCTTTGGCCTGTCTTCTGTTAGAAAAGGGAGAGGGAAGATAAAATAGCACAAAGCTGAAATAAGCTGACACCACTGGCCTGACCACAGCGGAGACCAAGGACTGAGAAAATAACTCCCCTCTCTGTAACTGGTGCCTATGTTACCTATAAGCCTTGAAAATTTTGCAAAAACACAGTTTTCCTGCTACCAAAAGACCTGCTCTGAGTCATATACTCCAGGTTTGCACAATCCAGATCCCGCCTTCGCCCTTGGAAGTACTGCTGTCACTTAGCAATTTATACCTTTGTTCGACTTCTCTAATTCTTCGCCTTTCCTCCTTTCTGCACACGCCAAATGTAAATCAGCAAATCAATGAAAACCAAAGACTGGGAGGTCAGCTGTCCAGCCAATGTGCAATGACACCCTTTCACCTCTACTCCTCCATTAGAATTGTAAGTCCCTTAAAGAGGAAAGGAACTGCTCTTCAGGGAGCTCGGCTTTTGGACACAAGTCTACCAATCCTCCACAGCTAAATAAAGTCTCTTCCGTCCCCATTTCAGTGTCTGAGGGCTTCTGTCAGCAGCTCGTCCTGCAACATATGTAATATGATGTGAGTAATAGTCTGTAAATTACTTTGGGCAGTATGGCCATTTTCACAATATTGATTCTTCCTAACCATGAACATGGAATGTTTCTCCATCTGTTTGTGTCCTCTCTTATTTCGTTGAGCAGTGGTTTGTAGTTTTCCTTGAAGAGGTCCCTTACGTTCCTTGTAAGTTGTATTCCTAGGTATTTTATTCTCTTTGTAGCAATTGTGAATGGCAGTTCATTCTTGATTTGTCTCTCTTTAAGTCTGTTATTGGTGTATAGGAATGCTTGTGACTGGGTATATATCCAAAGGACTATAAATCGGTCTACTATAAGGACACATGCACACGAGTGTTCATTGCAGCACTGTTTACAATAGCAAAGACCTGGAACCAACCCAAATGTCCATCCATGATAGACTGGACTGAGAAAATGTGGCACATATACACCATGGAATATTATGCAGCCATCAAAAATGATGAGTTCGTGTCCTTTGTAGGGACATGGATGAATCTGGAGAACATCATTCTCAGCAAACTGACACAAGAACAGAAAATGAAATACCTCATATTCTCACTCATAGGCGGGTGATGAACAATGAAAACACATGGACACAGGGAAGGGAGCACTACACACTGGGATCTATTGGGGGGAATAGGGGAGGGACAGCGGGGGGGGAACTGGGGAGGGTTAGCATGGGGAGAAATGCCAAATGTGGGTGAAGGGGAGGAAGACAGCAAAACACACTGCCATGTGTGTACCTATGCAACTATCTTGCATGTTCTGCACATGTACCCCAAAACCTAAAATGCAATAAAAAAATATGATGTGAGTAAAATTCTTCATCTCTGTGGACTTCCTCTCCCAAATTCATAACCCAAGTCTATCCAAGAGAAAACATCAAACAAATGCCAATAAGGGGCATTCTACAAGTTATCTGGCCAGTATTTCTAACAACCATCCAAGCCCTCCTCCTCCCCGCCCCCACACACAAAATATGAAAAACTGTCACATTCCAAAGAAACTTAAGGAGACATGATGACTTAATGTAATCCTGATTTTTTTAAAAAAGTGCATTAGAGGCCGGGCTGGTGGCTCACACCTGTAATCTCAGCACTTTGGGAGGCCAAGGCAAGAGAATCACAAGGTCGGGAGTTTGAGACCAGCCTGGCCAATATGGTGAAACCCCGTCTCTACTAAAAATACAAAAAGTAGCCGAGTGTGATGGTGGGCACCTGCAGTCCCAGCTACTCAGGAGGCTGAGGCAGGAGAATCTCTTGAACCTGGGAGATGGAGGTTGCAGTGAGCCAAGATTGTGCCACTGCACTCTAGCCCGGGTGAAAGAGTGAGACTGTCTCAAAAAAATAAATAAATAAAGTTAATTAGGTAAAAATTAAGAAAATTAGAGTAACATACAGACCTTAGCTCAACATAGTATACAAATATTTGCTCATCAATTACGACAAAGGAATCATATTACTATAAAATGCTAAGACAGGTTGAGCATTTCAAATTTAAAAATTTGAAATTCAAAATGCTTCCAGATCCAGAACTTGTGGGCACCCACATAATGCTACAAGTAGAAAAATTCAAAACTGATTTCACATAATGGGTTACAGTAAAAATGCAGGCATACAATATGCAGTTTACTCAGCATCCCCAGGAGAAAAAGAAAGCCCTCCCAGCTCCCTTCATCTGTAATATTTTACCTTTGTGTGCACCCACAGGTAGTTCCAGAAATGTGCAATCACGAAGGGCACATTTACAGGCCTGGGATGTGAAAGGCAAATTTTCCACAATGTCCCACATGGGGCCAAGACCTATGTGCATTCTCACTGTATGGTTGTGGTGGAAGAATGTGTGTGTGTGTGTGTGTGTGTGTGTGTGTGTGTGTGTGTGTGTGTGTGTTTGTGTTTTGTTTTGTTTTGGTTTTGTTTTTCTTGCTCTCTGCTCTGTGGTATAGAAATACTGTTGAAAATGTTAAGAAAGCATGCTGATACCCCTGTGTGTAACAGTGACAACAAAATGTCAGCATTTATGTTTGTATGGCAGAAAGTCAAGCTGTTGGAGAAACAGGAAAACGGTGGCCATGTGAAACATCTTTCATGAGAGTTTGGTGTTGGAATGCCCACTGTGCATGACCTTGGGAAACAGAAAGATAAACTATGGCCTGCATGAGTGACTGAGATAGTTACACCTTTGCTTTCTGATGGCCCAATGTACACACACTTTGTTTCATGAACAAAATTATTTAAAATATTTTATAAAATGACTTTCAGGCTCTGTCTATAAGGTATATGTGAAGCATAAATTTATTTTATATTAGAGTTGGGTCTTCTCCCCAAAATATCTTAGTATGTATATGAAATATTTCAAAATAAGAAAAAAAAATCTGGTATCTGAAAATCTCTGGTCCTAGCTGTTTCAGATAAGGAATTCTCAATCTGTAATAGGTGTATTTTCGGCTTTGGTTGTCTACTATACTATACTACTGTAACAGTATACAATAGACTGGATGGCTTAAACAATATAGATTTGTTTTTGTATACGTTTAGAGCCTGGAAGTCTAAGATTAAGATGCCAAAATTTAGTTCTTGGTGAGGACCTTCTTCCTGGCTTGGAAATGCCTAACTTTTCATTAATGTATTCTCACATGGTAGTGAAAGAGAAAGGGGAGGGAGAGAAGGAGAGAGGGAGAAAGGAAAAGATGGTAGGTGGTCTATCCTCTTTTGTAAGGACACTAGTCCCATCCTGGAGCTCTACCTGCATTAACTCATCTAAACCTAATTACCCCCAAATGCTTCATCTCCAAATAGCATCAACTTGGGGCTTAGGGCTCCAGCATATGAATTTGTGGAAGATACAGCATTCCATTTACAGCAACAGAAGAACCAGAGTGTGAGATATATGAGAACTCTTCATGATGTTTCACAAGTTTTCTATAAATCTAAAAAGTGTTCTAAAAATAGTTTATTTAAATAAAAATGACAAATCAACTGTGAGAATATTGTAAAGTAATTCTCAAAAAAAAAACAATGCAGTAATACAAATGAGAACTCAAAGGATGGCTTTCAGAGAGGGTAAACAAAAATGGTTACCCTCACACATCTGTAGACATTAACGAACTAAGGGAAAAAACTGGAAACGATTATTAGGAATACAGAACAGATAGATAAAATATAAACACAGTGTTAAATAGTAGTTAAGACATTGGGATGTACAAATGAAATCTAAAATACAAGAGGGTAAGATATAAGAAATATAAATAAGCCAATTTTGGAAAATATAATAGTGAATACTTTGATGTAAATCAAAGTAATAAATTCTCAAATTCAAGAACCATGGCAGGTCCCCAAAGTTATAAATACAAAAACATTTACAGGTAGATACATGATAATCAAAATTTGAAATTTATAATTCAGTAACACCAAAAACAAAAATAAAGAAGTTTAAAACAGTCAGAGAACAAGTTACTACAAAAAAGAAAAAAAAAGCCAAGTTGAGTGTCAACTGACTTCTAGTCAGGAACATTAGAAACAAAAACACAGAAATAATACATAAACATTTTGAGGTCAGTACATTGCCCTAGCTAGGAAAAAAGTAAAGCTTTGTTTCTAAAATCACAGCAAAATTAAGACATATTGAACAGGAGTCAAAGATAACTTATCAACAACAAAAATCTTCTCAGAAAATTGATCTCAGGAATAGATTTAAGATTCAATGAACTCTTTGGTAAAGAAAATGGCCAGCATAGTGTTAAATACAAGTTAAGTATTGTGAAAACTTAGATAATGCTTAAATATGAACAAATTAGCATTAAATATTGGCTACAGGACAGTATGTTATTAGGAGAATAATTTTCATAAAATGTTTTGAAATTTATGCCAATAATAATTTTTATTCATGTTTCAAATTCATTGAGGAAAGAGTACATGTTATGTGGTCAAGATTGCCTTTGTATATTTTTTATAAAGTTAAAGCTATGATTTCCAAGTATGTCATATAAAACATTATAGCAAGAAATATCCCAAACAAAGTAAACAACAAAATGAAATTAAAAGGATATCACTATCCTTAAAAATAATAAAAAAATTAAGATTGTAAAAATAAAATCAAAATCAACAAAAATCACAAAATGCTGGGAGATTCCTGAGAACTCTCAATAGCAGCAGATGATTGACCAACACTAGTATATGAAATCCAGAAGCAAATGCTTCAGATAGAGACAAAACATTTGACCATTCAAAAAAGATTCAGAGAAATAAAATCATAGAAGAATACCTAAATTATGATTGACTTGAAATACAGTGGAAAAATACATATTGCAGAAGTTGTAAGCAAAAGAAATAGTCAAGAGTGGCTACCTCTGGGAGAATAGAAGTTAATATAATTAAGGATATGATCAACAGGAAATTCAAATATATTATTTTATTTTTCTTAATCCATACATGCATAAATAATTATTTATAAAATTTTTCTATGACTAAAGAATTAAACTATTTAATCTGGTTTTCAGCAATGGTAGTGGTTTCTGTTTGTTTGCTTTTCCTTTAAAGACTGTTTCTTCTTTTCTCCTTTCTCAATGGAACTTTCTTCTTTTCTCTCTGGAACTCAATGGCTGCACTGACAATAAATCCAGCAGCAGCCATGCTTTGGTATCATGCTTTATGATAATACCTGCATCTGATAAACAAGAATCCCAATTAAGTTTGAGAGTTCATTGGAGTTCATTGGAATACGGGGACTCTGTAATAATACCGTGTTATTATACCATAACTAATCATGAACAACTAAGTATAATAAACACTCAAACACCATCAAGTGTGTGAAAATTCTTACATAGATTAAGTATGATGCAGAATCTAGAATAAAATCTGGCAAATCCTTCAGATTCTATATTCTCCTCCATTCTATCCACAACCTATGGAAACCTGAGAGGTAATTTTTTTCACACCTTTTTATTTGTGATAGGGTTTATCTACTGCTATTTTTCTAGCTTAAAGTATTTTGAAATATCTTAGGTACTTATGATCCAGGGTTGAACTTTTTAACTGTTTTTTCCTTGGAAAGCTTAATGTTGTCAGGAATTATATATATAATATAT
>CM052649.1:18759232-18823437 GCA_028533165.1 Leontopithecus rosalia
GTTAGAACAAGTTCTTTTAACTCCCAGAAGTTTCTCATCATCCACCTTCTGAAGCCTACTTCAGATAATGGGACACAGTCCTTTTCCATCAGGGCTTGTTCCGTTGCTGATAAGGAACTACAATCCCCTGTAGAGGGAGAGCGATTCTGATTTTGGGTATTCTCAGCCTTTTTAGGCTGGAATCCCCCAGCCTAAAACCTAATTAGACTAAATTATGAATTAGGTTTCATAGTAAGAAATAGGGTCTTCCTATGTTGCTCGGTCTGGTCTCATATTCCTACTCTCAAGAAATCCTCCCACCTCAGCTTCCCAATGTGCTGGGATTACAGGCATGAGCTGCCTGGCCCAGCTCAATTATATTTTTTTCTGAGTCACAAGAATGAATTTTCATTTGCTTTTAAATAATTATCTCAAGTGGAACTGATTTTTATATAGATGCTAAAAAATGATGAAATGTAAAGAGCGTAATTCACAACACAATTCTAATGTCTAATTTTATATTTAGATTTTTCTTACTTTGAGGGACATCCACTACATATAATTGGAAAATTTATACTTTCCTTTGTCCTTAGCATGGTGAAAAGACGAATTAAATGACCTAATCCTGTAATGGCTTGTTTTCCTTGCTTACCTGTACAGAAAATGCTTAGTCTGTGTTCAAACTTTTCAGAAAATTGATTACTTGTTAAATATTACCAAAGTAATAATTTTTTTAGGATGGGAAATATAAGGGAGCAACAAAGAAACCATAATAACATAGTTATTTAATTTGCCAAAACCTTTACCTTTTTCTGTGTTTTACACAGACAATTGTGAATATATCTGATTTTATAACAACCTTGTGAGGTCAATATAATGATATTATTTCTATCTTAAATTGAAGGGGAGTGTATACAATGTTTAAACTAACATTTAAATGTATGCAATTAGTTACAGTCACAGATTCCAGACTCCAAGTTCTGAAGCTCAGACTCCTATACCTGTGTCTCCCTACCTTCCCATTCAGTTAGGTAGGAATTATTTCTATAAATATTGTCCCATTCCATATTTTAATTCAAGACACTGATTGGAATCAAGAAGCCGAATCGTAACCTGTTTTTTCTCCAAACTGTTTGTCCTAGTAAAGCATTTCACTTTTTGGTATTCATTCATTCTCTCAAATTGAAACTGAGACAGCCCACAGCAAGGCAGAGCGCTAACTTAAGGCTTGACAAGTGAAAGAAGATAGTGATGAAGGTACATAGGAAGGCACAGGTGAGAGGAGATTTCTTTCCACAGCCTGGAAATAATATTCTGGGGAGAATTTACCTCCACAAAAATTAGAAGAAGGTTTTGCATTGTACCTTAATCAAAACTAAAATACAGTTTTTTGTTGTTTTGGTTTTGGTTATCTTTTTGGGGAAAGGGTCTTGCTCTATTGCCCAGGCTGGAGTGCAGTGCCATGATCACTGCTCACTGCAGCCTCAGTATCCCAGTCTCAAGCATCCCTGCTGCCTCAGTCTGCCAAGTAGCTGGGATTACAAACCTGCACCACCAAAGTAGCTGGGATTAGAAGCATGCATCACCACATCCAGCTAATTTGTAAATATTTTCCCACTTTGTTGCCTAAGCTAGTCTTGAACTCCTGAACTCAATATGCAGTTTTAAAGTTATTTTTAAATTGTGGTATTTTATTGCTGTATCAAAAGTCATCTACTAATAATTGTGTGCTCAGTGTTGTAAAATTTATGTGCAATGGGAAAGAGAAAATATCACGTAGGTGATAAAACTTGGGAAATTTATTCAGTGTTAATACTCCTGAAGAAGCAAGCTTCCAAGATTTCTTCAACGTAAAGAAAGGGGTATCTTTAAACTTAAATACTTTTTGGAATTATAGTTGTAAATTACACTTTTTATAACATAGCATTCAAAATACTTCATAAAGAGTAAAGGACTATTTTAATTTCAGTGATAATTTAAATGGCTTATGAAATTGATCATCAAAGCCATTTTTTAAAAATTTCATGCAAAATGTAATAAATTTCATATGAATAAAACTTCCCCACATTTATCTTTGGAAGACTAAAAGCAGGATGATTTACAGAAGATTAGAAATATACCTTGTTGCAAAAGCTGCAAAGCCAAACTACATCATGAAAGAAAATCTCAGGCTCACAGGAAAGTGACTGTCACAGAGCATTTTTGTGAATGTAAATATTTTATTACTTTTTGGTGAGGAAGAACATGATTAGTGACAAAGGGTAAGAAACTGAGTTGAAAAATAAAAACTCTGAAAACAACATGATGACCACTTTCTATTTCTGAAAAACATTTTCTTGAAATTGTTTTGAAAAATACATGAAATATTGAAAATGTTCAAACATGGCTTTCGAAGGTTGTAAAAAGCAAGCATGTAAAAATGAAAGAAGAAAAAGCGAGAAAAAAACATATAAAAGTTAAAATTTCAGGCTAAGTATACGTGTATCATTGCAACTTCATATTGTATGATTGATGCTTTTTGAAAATAAATCTGAATGCAAATTATTATGTAATGAAACACTAGAGTAGGTGATATTTGTGTTGATATGCATTAAACATAATTTATTTAAAATTACATATAGTTACACTAAGGCATCAATTTGGTCTTTGGTGTATGAATTTTTTTTAGTTCGAAAATATGTTTATATCTAAAACAATGATTATAGAAAATAGACACATTAATCCAGTTAAGAATAAATTTATAGGAATAAATGTTGTTCTTAAAAGTATCTCTCTTGTCTTCCTTTTATTTTTGTTAGGATGAATAGATTAATAAAATTCTGTGAATCCAACAGTCTAACCTGAAATGTATAACTGCCTATACCTGAAGAAGTTAAAAACACTTCTCTAAGTCTGTTTCTAGTACACATAACTCTAGACTCTTTCTTTAATATATTGTTACTGACAGGTAGACATTAATGAAAAATGTAGTTTTCTAAAAGAGACATCCACGGTCACCTTCCTGATTGGTGGTAAAATCAACCCAATGACATTGGCTAAAGAATGAGTTTTATTCTATCTAAAATCTCAATCTAACTTCACTTAACATCTCACATAATTTCCATGCATGAATCCTCTAGTCCATATCAAACAACCTACATTTGAATATTTGATTAAACTGTCCCCTCAGCTTTGACCTCCTCCTGCCATTTCCTCCTGCCATCTCTCCCTAGTCCTACAGAATACAAGAGTAGACATTACTCACACAGTTTTCATATGTTCCTGCAACTCTTCATTTCATTGTACCTATCTGTTTTAGAATACTTTTTGCCACTTTTTGCTTCACATTGCATTGTTCAGAGCTTTTTACGTGCAGGTTGTAAATTTATGCATTCTATCTTTTTTTATTTATACATTCTATCATTTCTCTTAAATGACACTTTAATTTCATTGATGATGACAACTGTCACCAGGACCCTTTTTTTAAATATCCTTCTGAATGTCTCAAACAGTATCTTGCATCCGGTGCATGTTTAGAATACCTTGCTCCATTAATAAACATTAGGTTGTATTAATTTCTGCTTGAAACTAAGGCGTTTTAGATGGCACTTTGAAATTGCCAGGATATAATTTAGGATAAGAATTTGATGGTTTTTGACATAAGAAAAATGGCCTTGTTACAATTATTAGGGTAACACTAATTATTATGACCCATTTAAAATTTTTCAAAGTTAGTATTGGTCAGCAATAACACTAAACCATCTGATGAACTCATTATAATCCGTAAATGTTACATGCCTTTCTCATAGGATAGAGCCCTCAATTCCAAGAGCCCTTCAATGTCCATTTTCTTTATTCATTTTCATCTAAGAGTTGCAGAAAGGAATTATTATTAAAATAGTTTTTGATGTCTTTGAAGTGTTGAAGGGCAAACATCTTTTATTTCCATGAACTTAGCAAATATATAAATGCAATCATTCCTCCCTTGACTAAGACCTTTTTCCCATTTTTTCATCAGTGCTTCAAAGCCTGTTTTTTCTGATTTCTTCTTTTATTAAAAAATTGCATTGCTACATCTTTCACTGCACAAGTCAGAGTAGTATAAATGTCTTTAAAAGAGTAGGACCATGGTAAAAAGTACTGCGTTAAATATTTTCATTTTACATTTATGTATTTGGAAACTGAAAAACTGACTGGGTTCTGGGAGTGCTGGTTTTATCTCCAAATGGTTGTGAGTTACTTTTGGCTGTAACGTTTATGAGCTTTCTAATCCTATATTGGAAAAAGATTAAATTTCTGCAGATGAGGTAGAAAATAAAAATTTCAGTGGTTTTGTTTTCTTCAGATAATGTTTAATTTGGCTTTAATCCTAAAGGACAAAAGAGAGAGAGAGAATTCAAATTTGAGTCATATATGTCTCAAGCACTATCTGAGATTTTACCTTTTCATGAAATCGAAAGCCAAGTAAGTCCACGGCACTACATACATAGAGGCTAAGTACAATTTGACCTTGAGACATGGTAGTTTCCCCTCTTTTAGTAATACTCAACTCTAGAGTCCCAATTTGTTGAACAGCTGATCAAGCACTGTCCACATTAATAGGTAAGTAAACACTTAACACCAAAAGTTTTGCATTCAAACATGTTCCATTAACATGTTCAGATAAATGGCACTTCTTGATGACTCTGATATGAGTCCAGAAAAATTTTTATATCCAAAATATATATTCGGTTAAACTCAAAAAACATCAATTCTCAGACTTATGGGTAGAGCTCTGTAAGAAAATGATGATTAATTTTGATTAAGATTGCTGCATTGATGAAAAAGATGAACTCAATACTCTTCCTTTCTTCTACCCAGATTTCTGATTATTTTGTCTGCTCTCTGTGTAGTAAATACATCTGAGCTGCATTCAGTTGACATCCCCAGAGATTAGACTGATGCTGGATACAAAATAAAAGCCAAAGGTCATTAACTCCTATCTGGGTGTTCCATATACTGGGTACTACAATTTTGTACACATCAGATATTTGTATCAATTCAATATCTAAATCTCTGTTTTGAATATCATTTTACCCTCCAAATATTCTCCAAGAAGATTAGCATGCAAGTGTCTTCACCTATGTGGTTAAATGAATTCAATTCCTCTCAGAATATTTTCCTTCTTGTACCATATTGCAGTAGAGTCACACCCTAACTCTATACAGAGACTTATCTTTTCCTCAATTTCTTCTTCACATCTGTGTTTGCAGCTTTGTCAAAGGAAGACAGAGCTTATGCAGAGCTTTAGTAATTCCTGCAAAAATTATTAATTTATCAATTTTTTCACAAGGAGTATTTTCAATTAATAAATTCTGCTAAGAAACACCTTGGATAAAAATATTATCATACTATTATTATTTTTTAAATTTAGCATCCAAAATTTTGTACAAGGTCTGTATATAGCAAAGAATCTTATTCAAAGGAAGTAAATTTATTTCAAAGTGATATGTTATTTATGTCTGCCAACAGCAACTAAAGCTTACAGAATGTGCTAGAACATATTAACAACATGCAATTTCATATCTAATTATTTGTGGCCAGTGAAACTAAAAGTCAACTTATGAACTCTCGGCTCACTTCACTCTAAGGGAACTATTTTCTAACACTGATAAAAGCAGAGATTTAAAAATAAGATATTGAATGTTCAATGACTCTGGTCAATTTGCACAGCACTTATATGTCATTACTGTTTTTTGGCTCAAAGAAGCAAAACAAAGAATATGAGAAGATATCCACACTTATAATAATTATATAATTGCTTAGTTTTAGAGTTCAGATAAAAATAGTATTGGAATGCTTTCATTAAAATTAAAAATAAATCTACATGAACTACAGATGCTCCATTTTGTGTTCTTATTTAGATTTGATATAGGGGAGCTTAGAAGCAACCTGTTATTTTAATGTGTGATTAAAAGAAGATAGATCTGAAGTGCTTAGTTTTACAAAATCAGAGATATATTTTGGTTTCAGATCCATGCAGAGGACCTTAATGTTTACCTGAACTGTTAAATATATATATATATATATATATATATATATATATATATATATATATTTTATTTTTCAAATCCTCTTCTGTAAATATATTGTGTCAATTTATTTTTTAAATATGTGCTGAAACATATTAGTGATAAGTGATTCCATAGTTTTCTTCTGTCAATAGTTTATCCAGCCTCATAGACTGCCAAAACCATTCCTGATCCTCTTTGCAGAGAAAATTCAAAACACCCAGACCCACAATACTTGTCCATGCATTGCCCTCCTTCCAGGGTGAATGTAATCCAGATCTAGCATCATCAGAGCGTGTATATCCGCAGGTTACTCCCCATACCCCTCAGTGTCTCTTCAGATTTAGCTTCATGCTGGAACACACATCATTATGAGATTAAAAAAGGATAAAGCAGCATCTGGAAAACTAAAATGTTGTAAAAAGCTTAAATTACATTTTATTCCTCAGGCTTAAAACACAAATTGAGAATTATTCAAATTAAACTTACTTACTTCCCATACCTTAAAATTATAATATGATAGCACAGGACAATTGCAAACAGAGGTAAAATCCAAAATTTTGCACATGGGTAGAAACAGACAGAAAATGTCATGTAACTTTTGGGGATACTAGATAGTGATAAATTTAAAGAGCAAAGGAAAAACTTCCCTTTCAAGTAATTATTTCAGGTATATAAGAATTTCAATATTTCTGAAATATATAGATGTGGTCAGTTTTAGAAAATAGGACAATTATGCTATAAATTCTTCAAGACCAATAGCAACAACAATAAAATATTATCTAAAACAATTTGAAAAAAAAGCTCCACCCAAATTCTCAGAAATTAGCTTATGAAAATGTTAAAATAATTGGAATTGTGTACTATATATTTAAACAGTAGCTCCTGAAATTCCAATAATATATTTTATGTGAGATGCATGTAAATATATGTTTACGTGATAATTAAACTAGAAAATTAGATAAGCATCTGCAAGCTTTTAGGTAACTGAATACTTTGCAGTTGGCAAAGCATTTTACAGATGCTCATTTAATCCTCACAACAACCCTGTGAGGTGGGCAGGGAAGTCATTGCCATCTCTACTTTGTGGTTTACACCCTGAACACAGAGACTTTTGGGGACATATCTGAGGATAACAAGTGTAAATCTCCTCTTATTTTTTTTCTTTCTTTGCTCCTAGTCCTACACATTTTTCTTGTTGATATCAAAATAATTATGAGTAAGACAGAGAAAATCTGAACCTGTGTAAGAAATAATGGTAAGTCAACTATGATTCTATGACATTTATGTTCATTGGAGGATAGTCTTTCAGACTACATTGTTATGGTGTGAGGTACCTATTTTTGATGATTGCTCATGATGAAATTAAGTGAATTAGACTGAAGTATAAACCAGCCAGCAAAGTGTTTGACAATTAATTTTAAATACAGAAATGATCAAAATTGCTGATTTAAATATAATAAAACAAGAGGAAAAAAGAAAAAAAATTCCCTAACATTTAGTAAAAGATAAGGTGTGTGGCTAGTTTTAAAATTAAATCATTCCCTGACATATCAGATATTTGTAACATACCTTAAACTATTCGTTCTATCCATTTAAAAATAGGAGTCTCCCGTTAAAATAAAAGGGGGTGTACAGGATAGAGACCAGAGTCTCGTGCTCAGTACAGTGCACAACTGGTGCACTGAAGTTGCATACATTATAGTGCAGGCAGCAAATCCCCATGCTCCATCAGTTTCGTATGGAGAAAAGAACTGGGGAGGGCAAAGGGAAATGACACATACAAGTCCATGATAGAGTGGAAATACCTTATGTAATTTAAACACAAGACAAGGCTAATGAGATCTGTCACAATAACAGTGTGGTTCTCAAGGGTTCACCCAAAGAAGTGATAAAAGAGGTTGTGATTACCTTTGCAAATTTCCTGTTTTAATGTTACCACCCCTATAAGTCATAGTCATCAGTGATCTTGAGCCTTTTTGTTTAGTTTTGCTTTTGAAAAAAATAAATCACAAAATATTGAAACAAATATCATTGTTTGGCTTAATTCAGGTATTCTTAATAAACAGTACCACAGACTTTATTAAGCAATTGAAAATATACACAAGGAACAATAACTTTTTCTTTGTATTGTCTTTTTTTTCAGATTTGACTTTCTTCCAATTAGATAACCCAGTTTCGATCATGAAAAGGGCACTTGTTTCTACAGGAGCTGTGTCCAGTTTGCTCAGTTCCAAGTACTGTTTCCACACGTCTTCCTTGTCATTGCTGAGGTTGTATCTCCACTACTCAGGAAGCAAATTCCACAAAGTTGCAAGAATTTACCCCCTAAGTTGTTCTTTCAGATTCTATTTCTCCATAGAGTTCAGCTAACTTTTTAAACTCAGGTCCCCAGTCTCCAAGGTAGTGATAATCCTGGTCTGATTGTGTCGTTGCTGAATCCAGTGAGCTGATAGACCCAGCTTCTGATCTCTGACCCTCATAGGCATAAGTCTGAAGAGAGTCATAAGGGGGAACACTAGGGTCTAGGTCTGCTTCTGCCAGTCTTTGCTTAATAAATTCCTGAACATCTATACTTTCCAGGGTGGACAATGTCTGGTGTCTGGGAGTGAGCTTCACTTCAGGTCTGATATCTCTCCGGTACTTGAACTCCTCAGCAGCAGAAGGATTCCTCAAGGCTGTGATGTCAAAGGCCTCTGTGTCTTCCTCTCCACCTCCCTCGTCATCGTAGGTGACCACGTTCTCCCGTACATCCTCCTCTGAAATGATCAAGGGTTCTTTTTTGCTGCGCCTCAGGGTGATAAAAAGTACCACAATTGCTGAGGAAAAATAGAAAGAGTATGAAGAATTAAGAAAACAGGAAGGAAATTCTTAGAGATTTTACATCAGCAATTTCCCATTTTCCCATCTTTCATTAACTACGTTCCAGAGTTAGGCTTGCATTGAAGCGAAATCCCCTCTGTGCCCTCTGAATGACACCGCAAGGTATTTTAATGCCTCCAAGAATGTAAAAGATGATTACCCCAGTAGACACTAAATCGCTGATCTTCTATAGAAAATTGTAATACTCTCAATTTACCAGGTTTCAGGTTTTTTGACTCATATTTCAGTATAATCATTTAGTGATTAAAGTGAGATAAACACATGATTAAAAATATGAAATTTTAACTAGAAAAATTATGTAGTGAACTGGTCTCTCTATAGATATTTAATCCTTCTAGGTGGATACACTAAAGGAAAGATGTAAGAAGGAGCCTTAATGTTAAACCCTTTAAATTTTGATGCTTTGTGGAAAATCAAAGCAGAAATATTTTAATGGCTGATCTCTATTGTCTATTATCCTTTAAAATTATATTATCACGCATTAATAATTACATTTTTCCATTCAGCTGCAAAATAACATTACATTATTTGTACACAACTTGTTTCATAGGAATTTTTTGATTTATGAATTTTCTTTAAAATTTATAAGTCAGAGCTGTGGCTTTAGCCAATTTTTTTTTTTTGAGACGGAGTTTCGCTCTTGTTACCCAGGCTGGAGTGCAATGGCGCGATCTCGGCTCACTGCAACCTCCGCCTCCTGGGTTCAGGCAATTCTCCTGCCTCAGCCTCCCGAGTAGCTGGGATTACAGGCACGCACCACCATGCCCAGCTAATTTTTTGTATCTTTAGTAGAGATGGGGTTTCACCATTTCGACCAGGATGGTCTCGTTCTCTTGACCTTGTGATCCACCCGCCTCGGCCTCCC
Source organism: Leontopithecus rosalia (assembly GCA_028533165.1). Lineage (NCBI taxonomy): Eukaryota > Metazoa > Chordata > Mammalia > Primates > Cebidae > Leontopithecus > Leontopithecus rosalia. Next base: position 18,768,989 of record CM052649.1, read on the forward strand.
AAAGTGCTGAGATTACAGGCCTGAGCCACCGCGCCCGGCCTTTAGTCAATTTTTAACCCATTTATGCCCGAGGTTGCAGTTTTGTGTGTGTGTGAAAAATCAGACCTTGGCGATGACCTTGAGTAAATATAAATAACTCCCACAAGCTTAGTGTTCCATTCCAATAATGGAACACTAGATATAAATGGGAATGAGGAATCTGAGACTCAGGAAAGAGTATCTGAAATACTAAGATCAAAAGATAATAGCAAGTAGAAGAGCTTGTATCATAACATGATTTCTCTCATCACAGATAATGATATTTCTACTAAAATAATATTCTACTTCAGTATTTCAAAGACATGAAATAATAAACGGAGTGCCCAATTGGACATGTGGCTTAGGGTAGCTCTTGCTAAATATGGTGGATTAGTCTTTATTTCCAATAATGCTGCAAACATTAGAAAATATGATAGAAATGTGTCTTGGGAACTCGGCTTTGGCCATTTATCAGTATTTTCAACTGTTTCTATTTGACGATTTTAAACTATTACTAGAGAAATAGTTCCCTCACATCAACTTTGTCACGGGCAGTGTTATTAGGCTCAGTATTATTTACTTCAGCTCTATAGACTGTTCTTTTCTTGCTCAGCTGATATTCTAGGCTTTATGATAGTGATAATGATGTCCATTAATATTTTAAACATTCTTTAATTCATAATAATTGGGGAGGTACATTCAATTGACATCTAAGATTATTAGATTTAGCAAATAAAAATAAATGACAGGATTCTCAATTAAACATGAATTTGAGATCAATAACAGCACACACGCACAGACACACACTTCTTAACCTACATTGAGCTTACATCCCTATTAAACCCATTGGAAGTTGAAAATATCTTAATCAAAAATGCATTTAACACAACTAATTTAGTGAACATTATAGCTTAGCCTAGCCTACCTTAAATGTGCTCAGAACACATTAGCCTAGAGTTGGGCAAACTTATCTAACACAAAGCATATTTATAATAAAGGTTTTTTAAAGAATTTTGAATCAGAATTCAAAATACAGTTTGTATTGAATGCATATTACTTTCACGTCCTTGTAATGTCAAAAAATCTTAAGTCAAACCATTGTATGATGGAGACCATCTGCAACACAGACATACACAGACACTCACCCCCGCCACACACACACACACACACACACACACAAAGATGGTAAGTATATCCCATATAATATTTGGAATACACACACACAGTCCAATATTGTGCTAAGCATATATGCATATGTTCCAAATACTATTATTCTATGTGACATATTTATATTATATATACGTATATACCTATATATAGATATAGATAAATTTCTTATTTATCTGAAATTCACAGTTATCTGGGTATACTGCATTGTGTCTGGCAAACCTGATTGTAAGTGAACTTCAACAAATGGTTGTGAAGTAAACAGCAGGTTATCTAACCTCTAATAAAGAACGTACTTTCCCCCGAGGAACTGCCATTTTACAGCTTACCTCTGCAAAGTGAATTTTATCTTTACTTTTATCGTTATTGTTACTTTGTCCTTCTTTATAGCTTTCCCAGTTTAATGTAACCCTCTAATCGATATGAACTGCTTTTATCTGTTATAAAACTAGAGAAAACTTCAGGAAGAGGAGTAGATTTTCGAGGCAGAGATGGAAAGGATAATGAGAAAGAGGGATGGTCACTATGCGCTGGGAGGTGTCCAGTTGTGCAGAGGAAAGCCGAAAGAGAGACTACGAAGGAATCAAAAAGACAGGAAAAAAAATCTGTAGAGAAGGTCATAGAACCATCCAGAAAACTGTGAAATGAAAGGATATTAGCATTAGGAAGGTAATGAGAAAGTTCAATGAGGGTCACTACAGCAGACATGGGGAGCATTGCATGAGTCCCTGTTGATTGAAATGAAGTGGTTACAGAAAGCTGAAAATGAAATGCTGACGCTACACATGCCTTGATCTACAATATTATACACAGAAAAACAGATTTGCCCATGTACTTTGCCTATACTTCGAAAACATTAGTTTACATACCACGTTACTTTGGGGTAAAAAGGGCTTTTGCCGAACACAGTAAATATGCATTTCATAACTCCCATGTTTTTTTAGCATAAATCCACCTTACAGCTTTCTAATTCAAAGCCCTAAACAACATCCTCCAGTAACTCACTCCACTGTATTTAGATGTTTTGATTTATCATACACTATGTATCTCTGTTCATCTTTATAATTAAATGAGGAGGCTGGTCGAGAACGAAAGACCTATTTATACAGACTGCCGAATTTATTATAATACAATTTCTTCCTTTCACCAATACATCAAGTTATTTTCTTTTATATTGAAATGGTTGGTGGTTGATGTCAAGGGAATTTATGTTTAGGCACATCAGGGAATATGTAATCAATACTGCTATAGAGGTATGGAGGTAATTTGCATCCTTTGATAATTGTGCAATTTTTCAGTCTTTGTATACGTATCATATTTACTTAATGAAATACAAGGATAGTCCTGACTTTTTAATTATCATGGCATATAGTTTCTTATTTCTCAAAAGTTAAGAAAATAATCCTGATATATTTTGATTCAAAATATAAAGACCATTTCATGTGAACTTTGAAGGTTTACATCTACCTTTTCCCCAGAGAAGGTATTATTTGCTATCTTTCCGGGTATTATTTGCTTGTATTCAGTTATTCCTAGACTTGTTACACACTTCTTTAATAATAGGATCAATATAAAAAATAATCAAAATCTGAGACACTTTTGAGTGAGAGGGGATGTTGTTTATAATTAGGTCCGGACATCAGGGCATACACAGACATAGGATCCCTCTAGTTAAAGGTACATTCAAATCAACTCAGTGAAGCATGTTGAAACACGGATAATACACTGTGTTCTTGATGAAGTTATTTTCATGCCTGTTGGTTCACCAGGTATTTCTGGAGCAGACGGCACCAGGTAGATACTCCATAAACAATTCTCATGTGAACAAACAAAAAACTAATCTCTGGGAAAGTGGTAATGTGACATTGTGATAAGTGAATTCTCCTGAACAGTAATAGCCTCACTGGGAAAATAGTTTTAAAATATTTTTTAAAAATTAGCTTATGGTTTAATAACATCAAACTCCTAATTGTACTGGAGAATATTTCTGAATGTTTCAAAAACAAATGAAATGTTTCCAATAAAAAAATCCTAAGACCAAAGGATATTTTAAAAGAATGAGTGCAGATAATAATCATACATATAAATAGAGTCACACCCTTATTTAAAAACTGACAGTCAAAATAATGCATTTAAATGACCCTGCTAATCTATCAAACCATACACGTGGGCAAGGTACCTCTTCTTACAGTGGGTCATCTGGTAAAATACAATATAAAGAACCAAGGTAGTGTTACGATAGATAGATAGATAGATAGATAGATAGATAGATAGATAGATAGATAAATTGTTTTTCTTTGTACAAAATCATAAATAATTTCTGATATATTTCAAAGCCAATTTTAGTTGCATAACTTGGATTGAAATTGAATAAGTTGTAATTTTTCTGAGATGTCTTTAATCTAAATAAATATTTCATCCTTGGTTAGTACATTTCTTTTTCTTCTGCTCAAGTTAAGGCAGAATTTTAAATGCCCTTGAAATTATCATTTTATATTATAAATTAGAATAAATTTGTGGAGTTTTATGAATTATTTTTATTATCAAGTAATTCAAAGTTGGGGAAACTTTATGGATTTGTTTTCTCATACTGTGTATTTATTCATGTATATTATGTTTCGTCCCTGTGCTTGGCATTCTAAGTGGCTTTCAGTTCCCATAATTTAAACTGTCATACAACTTGCATTTGAACCCATTACATACTGAATCTCAACATCCTCCTCCCTAAGAAGCTTTCATAGCAGAATTTTTTAACCCTCAAATATCATTTGATTCTTTGTCATACCATTATATGTTGGCACTACATTTGGTAGAATTGAGGTGTCCTGAGTTGAGGAGGTTGTTTTGATTCGCTTAAAGAGTGTGACTTGCCACACTTGGTCGTGGCATCTCTTTCTGAAACCTTAGATTTTTAAAGAAACAGTAGCACACAAAACCATTGAAATAGCTCAGATGAAAAGCAGGCTGACCTTTATCGCCTCACCAATTCCATCTTCTTCTCTTATTCCACCACGTGTTCACACCAAATCCACTCTCACCCCCATTTATCAGGAAATTGATATGCAATACAGGGATTAATCCATGGCTCACTTACGGTGGCCTCACTTAGGCCACCTGCTTATACACGGGGTCTGGACTGAAAGGGTAGCTGGAAGAGGTCCCAGTCAGATCCTGACTCAATGACTTATGCCAAGTTTGATCAAGGTTTACCTTGCCAACTGCTGTAGTCCCTCTGGCAAGAGATGGGGTAATGTTGAGAAATAGAAGTCAGGCCTCTGGGAGGAAGAGAGGACTTCTGCTACCTCTACTGTCATGGTAAATTCTGACTGCATCATAAAGACTCACTCTAAATTATCTTCCATCTATCATATACCATAGACATAAAAATGGTAATCTCAACAGAAAATAATCCAACTCATGTTCCTATCTATCATTTAAGTTAGGCTCTTAGATTCATAAGCACCATTCAACATATAGAGAGATGAATTCTGACCGTGTTGCAAAATGTTGAACCACATGTAATCTTTCATAAAACAAAAAATAAGTATTACAAAATTCTACAGATGACTAAGTGCCTTTCAACTGAAATGCCATTTTCACAGGTTTGGAAATAGAAATAAGAAAGACTGAATGTGTGGCCTGAGATCATGCAGTTACTGGCAAAACTAATCGCAGCCATTTTCACGAATAAGAAGCTGAGAGGGAAAATATTTTTAATATTAAAACATTAATTTTACAATTTACTTAGCTGTGACTGTTTAATATTGTTTCAGAATTAGAAGCTCAAAAATAAAGTTTTGCTATCTTTGGTTTTGTCAATATTTTAGTTGAAAATCATAACCTTACAAATTAACATCATTTAAAAATTACTGATAACTATATATTATAGGCCTTAGCTAGATACTTTCTGAGTAACAATAAAAACTTATCAATGCTGTGAAAAGTGTGCACTGCTTTATAATATATAACTGTAGTTACAATGCATATTTTCACTAATTTTATTAGTTGAAACTCAAATATGCTTTTACAGCATCTTCTCACCAATTCCATCTTCCTCTCTTAGTCCACCATACATTCCCACTAAACCCACTGTGATCCTCATTTATCCAGAAATTTATATCCAAGATTAGGGAACAAGCCTCACCTAGGTCACCTGCTTATACATGAGGTATGGACTGAAAGGGTAGCTGGAAGAGGTTCCAGTCAGACCCCGGCTCAAATATGCTTTTACTACATATTTGAGTTTTAACTAATAAAAATGAAAAAATAAACATATAGTAAATTTGTTAGTCTTGAGGAATATCACAAAATTTATAAATGTTCTATTACTTATCTCAAATGAGAAAACATTTTCATGAAAACCAATTAAAAGGAAGTATCATTTCATGAAAATGTAAAATATTCTTTCAAATAATGCACCTCAAAATGTACCTAGACACTTAACATGTTAATTACATTTTTGGTATTTATCTTAGTAAATGAAAATAGTTTTATGATGATAAATGAGCATGATATCTGAAGACAACATGCCTCACCCCAGTGATCTATTTTTAAGAGTAAGAAGGCTAGAAGAACTCTCATTAACATCTCTGTGTTCTATTCTCTGTGCCTTCAATTAGGACTCCAGAGAGATACAGGGTAATTGTTGTCATGCAGCTTTGTTTTCTCTTTCTGGAGTGTTTGTGCTCTTTTTCTTTTTCTTTTCAAATACCAGAAAAGCCGAAGCATGTTTATATCTAAAGAAAATAGCCGTTCTGACCAATAAATATGTAAAGTTTCTAAACTCTTTTCCAGACTTTCCTCTCCGCCACACATCTACTCTACATATTTATTTGTTTTTATATATTTATTTATTTTTGAGACAGGGTCTCACTCTGTCACCCGGGCTGAAGTGCAGTAGTGTGATCACAGCTCACTGCAGCCTCCAACTCCCGGGCTCAAAGGATTATCTCACCTCAGCCTTCCAAGTAGCTGGGACTACAGGTACATGCCACCATGCCCAGCTAGAAAAGACTTGAATGTAATGAAATAGTTCCTGCTATGGTGCACCAAACTTCCATGCTTTATGTGCAATTGATCATTTTGGTGCTTAATTTATTGAACTTGTAAGCATCTTTTGACTTTATGGACAAGATCTACTACATAGCGTAATGCTCCATGACACCCTACTTTCCCTCACTTTTGTGACATTATACTTTACTTCTTTCTACCCTGACTTCACTGACCTCTGCTATCTCACCCTTCTTATTTAGCATTCACATTGTAGTTTTCACTGCTCAATCCCAATCCCATGTCTCTCTACATATATTCTCTTGCTGGATAACTTCAATGAAGTGCACTTCCAATGTCTCCTAGCTCATGGAATTTCAGGATCTACATTCAGCAAGATAAAAGAAGCTTTATTTGATGCTATTTTAATTCATGCAGAGATCTACATTATCAAAGATCATCTCTGAGTCCATTTAAAGTAGCTTGATAGTATTCACTTTTCCTCAGGTCTGTTAGGAGTATGCTACTCCAGTACACGCTATGTCTAAGGGAGACAAGGGCAGAGTTTTCCTGAGTGGTTTGCCTACATGCCTTCTTGTCACCAGGAGTTCATTTTTGCAAATTGAAGATTTTGTAATGGGACTCTCTGGCTGAAAATCTTTCTTTATAATCCTAAAACAAAACCCACCAGCTTTGCCATGTCCCACAAGGCTCCGGACACTCTCACCCTTTCCTACAAATCCCTTCTCCTTTCCAGGTTCATTACACTTTAATCTCCACTCCATCTATACACATTATTTGTCTCTAACCCCAGGAACAAAACAAGAAACATATTTTTGCAAGAATACCTCTTTCTCAGAAAAACAGTCAATTATTTTTTCATGTATGCACAGTACCATAAAAAGAATAAAAACAGACTGCTAAGAGAAAAAAAAGGGTTAGGACACGGGTGCTCACCTTATAAAGCAGAAAGATTCCTTACATCCATCTTTCTTGTTATTACAATATGGATTTGCTATCTTGTTTCAAAGAGCAATCTAAAGAGTTTACAGTTATATCAGCTCCTTATGCAGTAGTGAAAAGATGCAGATTATTACAACAGATAAAGTAAAATTAGAGAAAGTGTTTTATTTTGTAATAAACTGTAATTAAAATTTCAAGTTAAAAAAGTTTATTGTTTTTAAGGTAATAAATTGAATTTAATAAAATTTAATATCTAAGGTCAAAATATATTTAGTCAGTATGTTAACAACTCAGCTAACATTAATGATTAACTATTTTGAACTAGAAGTTAATACAAGATGTCTATTTTTATTTATTTTCAGATTAGTTTTATGATTTATTCATTTATATATTTAAGGAGTGCAACACAATGATGTTTTCCCAATAATAGTCTTCACTCTTAGTACATAGTGAGATGCTTAGTACAATCAAGCAAATTAATGTATCTGTCATCTCACATAGTTACACCCTCTTTTTCATGGGGAGGGGAGAAAACACCTAAAGTTTACTGTCTTTGCAAATTTCCAGTACATCCCAATAGTGTTATTAACTAAAGTCCTTTTGTTATATATTAGATCTCTACATTTACTCATTCTATGACCATGTGACCCTCACCCTCATCCTGAATGAATGGCTGACCTCCTCTGATCTCAGAAGATAAGCGGGCTGGGGTCCTGGTTGGATTCATTTAGCATGATGCCACTTGGATTCTTGAAAAAAAATTTTAAATGTTCTTTCAAGATTGGATTCTGAATATTTTAATATTCTTTCTTAAGTATAAACTTTTTTTCTTTTTATTGCATTTTAGGTTTTGGGGTACATGTGCAGAACATGCAAGATAGTTGCATAGGTACACACGTGGCAGTGTGTTTTGCTGCCTTCTGCCCCTTCACCCATATTTGGCATTTCTCCCCATGCCATCCCTCCCCCGCTCCCCCCCATTCCTTCATCTATTATTTCAGTTCTTTCAACACTTCAGTTCTTTCAGAAGGACAGAACTGAATAACTTGCAACACTGAAAGAACTGAAATAACAGAAGAGTCTAATTATTTTGAGATTAATGATAGTATTCAGAAAATTAATTCAAAGGAAATTGGTGCAGCTGTTTCCTTACCCACATTATGGTTGCCTTATGCATGCCTAATCCTTAACTTTGTCAAAACGATTTTCTCTTATTCAGAATTGCCATCATACAAACTTGGGTTTAGAATGACTTACCTAGGAGAATGAGAACACACAGAAGAATAGCGATTAAGGCTCCTGTACTCAAACCAGCCGAGGACAGGAAGGCTTCTGCATGGCAGGTCCGCACACGCCCATCTCTCTCGCATGCACAAACCCTGATGGTGAGGGTGCTGCTGCTGCTGAGAGAGGGGATTCCACCATCAGAGATCATAATGGGCAGATAATACACATCCTGAACAGTTCGACTAAATCTCCTCCGCCTTGTCAGAATGCTGGCTGTGTTATCTATGATAGACATAAGCAAAACAAAATAAACTTAGTCAAGCCGCCATTCAAGATTCACATTTGCTTTAATGGATAAAATGGGGATGTGTGAGTTTCGTGTTTCAGTTTATGAAATGGACAAGGAAACATGAAGGGGCAATTATTACAGAGAAGCTAATATTGGTTCTCCAATAGAGGAATCTATTTAGAAAAACTAATACAACCACACTAAAGATAAAGGAAAATAGTAAAAAGACAAAGGAGGGAGGAAGCAATACTCCTTTTGGACATGGACCTAACAGCTACAAGATTTAAAGGTATACAGATGGCCTGAAGTCATATACTTAGGGTCCTATACTTTGAGGTGAGCCAAGGAGATTTTTCCCAAACCTACTGACTCTGAGTATATATGATAGGAGCACAAATCTGTATTTTTAGCAAACTGTTCAGGTGATGTTGATGCATAAAAGAGATATAAGAACTACTGGTTTAGATAATATTTCTATGGAGATAGTAGATCAAGCAATAAACTATTTTAGACTTAGCTGTGATTTGAAACACTATTGTTTGATCATGGGGAAGTTAAGGTGAAGAAAATAGCTAATCATCTTTTTAAGAATGTGTTTATTAAATGAAATGTACTACAGCAAATGCCTGCATGATATATTGTGTTCAATCCTTAAAACCTTATGAGGGCCAGGGTGTTAAATTCTTTAATATATAGCTGAAAATAATTTTTATTAAAATACGAATTTAAAAATAGATAACCCTCATCTCAGAATGTTAGTTGCCTGAAGTAACAAAGCTAGTAAATGATACGGATAAAACCTCTATTCTAGAACCCTGCTGAACACTACAGTGTCACATTGCCTCATCTTCAATTCACTGCCAAATGGTATTGATGCCCTCAGTGCATATGTTTCGTTGCACTGTTATTCCTCGTCCCTCAATGCATATTAGCTGAGAACCCAGGCAGTCCATACTTGGATGTACAGTTCAGATCCCTTCATAAAATTACCTGTCGTCCTAGCCATAGATTGCCACCTGCACCCAGGTTGCACCCTTCTGAAATAGCATATAACTAATGACTTACTGCTGAAAGGTTACAAAGGTTGGGACATCCACTTTCTATACTACTGACAATACTGAGAGACAACTTTAGCTACAGAGCTTTTCCATGGGCTCAGCCATTAAGAAGTCATTAAACCTGAATGGCAGCTCCATGTGCCACTCTACCCAGTCCTTCTTCCTTCTCCTGTGATCTACTGATGTTGATCCCAATGGCATATTCCACTAACACCTGCACTCCAAATGCCAATTCAACTCTGGGGAACTCAACATGCAGCTATATCTATGAGTTAATTATTTTGCATTGCAAAGTAAGTGGGTCATTAGATAATCATAATTAGGGCTTCTTTTTCTCATATCAATGTCTTTTATTCTGAAAACTGAAATAGTATTTCACATAGGTACATTTATAACAGTCAGTGCAATACCCTACAATGATATTATTTATCGTGCATGACTAAATTAATATACTAAAAAACTTTTTCAAATATTCAATGTACTACATATAATAAAACAGAAAAATATACACACATATACGATTGAGTTCCTGAAAATCATAAATTAAATAATTTAATGAGAAATTGAAAAAATTTTCTAAGTCAGTGAAAAGGAATATTTTAAAACTACATCAGCTGTCTATTCTTAAACATGTTATAGGATAGAGAAAGAAGCAGCAGAGGAATGACATCATGTGTATTATATAATATTCATCAGTCATGGGTACTTTTCCCAGAAAACCTGACCTTTGTGGAATGATTCACATTAATACTCCTGAAGCATGCTATTTTGCAGGATAACTATTGGAAATGCAATCAGAAACAAGACAAATGCCAGAATATGTTTCTAGTGCATTTTAAGTCCTGAAACAGAAATCTCTAAGATGTAGAGACATAAAAATATGCCTTCTTTTTTTTCCAGTTAAAGTTTTCATTTTTGAAAAGAAAAGAGAATTCAGGAGGCAAAGAGCTTCCCAGCTAGAAAGGCTTAGCACAGCAGAATAATGAGCATTTGACAAGGGATATTCTGTACCTCACAGGAACAGCAAAATGTATACTTGGCAGAAGGCTCACTGAACTTGAACAAGAAAACTTTGAACACTGAGGAAGAATGTGCAAGGAAGAAGATACATATGCAGATAGATACACACATACACACATATATGTGTGTGTATATATATATATACACACACATATATATACACACACACCACAAAACACACCACACAAAAATACACATAAGTACATATATATGTATACATATTAGACACAATAAAATACGTCTTGCTGAAACTGCAAAATTAGGCAACAAGACCAATAACAATTCTCTAACATGATATACAATGGTTAAAATATAAATAAGATACTATAGAAAGTCTCAAAAGGCATCCAAATGAATAAAAAATTAATATGCACTGAATAAAGACAAAACATAGCAGGATGGGACATCTGTGTATGAGAAGGGCTAGCTGTCAGTGTCAATCTCTAATGTGCACCATCGCTGGGTTCTTAATTCTCACTCTCTATAACTTGAAGGAAGACATCAGATTATAAAACATTTGAAAGCCGAGCTAGTAAAGCTAATGTATTAGATTAAGATTCAAAGAGATTTTGTATAGCTAGAAAAAAGAAATTTAACAATAAGACAGGAAATAAAAATGCATATTAGAGGGTAAACTTTGGAAACTATCAATAGGAAGGATCTTGAATAGCAGCTATTATTTCAAAATATAGATAGATGATTGATAGGTAAATAGGTAGTTAGGTAAATGATAGATTAGACATATAAATATAGACATATAGCAGTAAGTCTATAGCACTGTCAAACAAAATAAACAATCTGAAAGCATTCAATAAAGATAAGAAATTTCTGCTTCTCATAATTGAAAGGGCTGCTGTATTGGAGTACTGTGTGTAGTTTTGAGCTTACTACACAAAAAATGAAATTTTAAACCAATAATATGTGTTCAGAAGACTTTGAGACAGGAAAAATATTTCACATTAAGAATTAACAGAATGTTTACATGTCATATATAAATTTTGTTAAGAAAAGTTCCCCTGAAAATGTTCGGAACATTTTGGTAAACTTTTTAATGTGTTTTTTATTATCATCAATATGTTTCTAGTATTTGTAGAAGCTAAGCAAAACTTTAAATTAAATACAACTTTAAACTAAGTACAACTTTAAGTACTTTAACTTTAAGTATAACTTTAAACTAAGTACTTTAACTAAATTTAAGTACAACTTAAACTAAGTACAACTTTAAACTAAGTACTTTAACTAACTTTAAGTAACTTTAAACTAAGTAACCCTTAGTTTAAATCAGAAACAGTTTCCCACATATTTTGTTTCTTTTTTTTTTTTTTTGAGACAGAGTTCCTGTCACCCAGGCTGGAGTGCAATGGTGCAATCTCAGCTCACTTCAACTTCTGTCTCCTGGGTTCATGTGATTCTCCTGCCTCAGCCTCCCCATTAGATGAGATTACAGGTGTGTGTCACCATGCCCGGCTAATTTTTGTATTTTCAGTAGTGACAGCATTTCACCTTATTGGCCAGTAGATGAGATTACAGGTGTGTGCCACCATGCCTGGCTAATTTTTGTATTTTCAGTAGTGACAGCGTTTCACCTTGTTGGCCAGGCTGGTCTCAAACTTCTTACCTCAGATGATCCACCCATCTTGGCCTTCCAAAGATCTGGAATTACAAGTGTGAGCCACCATGCTCGGCCCCATTTTGCATATATTTTAGTATTTCAAAATAGATGACAATGCAATATTTATTGTTATATGATCCCACTTCCTGTTCAAAAAGGATGTGTACACAAACAGGAGGGAGCAGGGAGATTGTCACACACACATATATTATATCAGACTCATGCCTACACTCTAATAATATCCTGTGATAACTGAAATAATTGAAATTTAATTCCTTTGAAAAACAATCATAACAATATACATAATTGCTTCATCTTTGTAGCAATAAATATTCCAAAGGTGTTTATAATTGATAATAATTTTGTGGGGCTCTTTCACAAAAGCATTTGTCATAAAATATATTGTTAGGTAGCAATGCATTCAACTTCTGTATTTCCATAGGGATAGAAGAAGGTCACAGCATATGGCAGTGGAGTACAAGTCACATGCTCCCAGTGATCAGGTGCAGTTTTCTTGAGCTACTATTATGTGTCTCGTTTTTTGGTTCAGTATTTTGAAAGACCTTGCAGGACAGACTTTATATGCCACCTTTGTAAAGTATAATACAGTTTAAGTTAAAATAAACCATGCTCTTAAAACAGGTTTGGGGCCCAAAATAAATCCCATTTTTTAATAAAAAATTACCTCATAGCTTAGAAAATATTAAAAACTATGCTTTTTCTGAAACTGAAATTATTAGACATCTATGTACTCTCAGCTATTTCAGCAAAATCCATTTTTGATAACGCAGGCAGAAAGATGTATTTTCTCTCAAGCTTAGCCCAACCATTAAAATAATATTTCCAAATCTATCAGAGCAACAGAAACATCGAAATCCTCAGAAGTGGATCTGTAATTAGACCAAAAAATGTTTAATGTGTATGAAGAGAAAGCTAAGAAATGCACCTCAATTTCCCCCAGACAAATAAATAGGCTCGTTTTTCTTTTCATTCTTGCAGCAGCAATAGAATCTATTCATAATTTAACCATTATTAGAGAGCATGCATCAAACAACAGTGTTCTGCTTTCCCACAAACACCCTTTCCATAATAAGTACTTGATTAACAATGATTTGAACTATACTCAGCAGGAACTTGTCTTCTGATATGGTTTTCTTATTATATTGACCAGTAGAAAGAAATTAAAAGCAAAATGAACTAATATATCGTCTAACACTCCAGCAGCATGATCTCTTTATGCTCTCCAATGAAGGTTTATTTCTTCATATTTCCTGGCTTTTCCTTCTTTGAATCCTACGGTGGCTTAATCTCCATTTTTGGGCTCCGGATTCTGCTTGTTCATCTGAGTTTGCAAACATCCTTGTGGCCTCAATTTTCTTTCTGCCAAACCAGAAATGTATGAACCAATGTGTCATAATGTTCTGATTTGCACCCTGGAATGTCATCCCTTTGACCATCTGCCACACTCCTTCTTGATAATCTTAAAATCCAGGGTAAATAGAACCATCCGTTGTCTATTTCTGCTTTCGGGTATACAAATAATGCTGATACAAATTATAACCATCAAGTATATAGAAACATGTAAAATATGTTATCCAAGGAGATTAGTAATCAATCTGTTAATGTTCATACTTTTTTTTTTTTAAGATGGAGTCTCACTTTCTCACCCAGGCTGGAGTGCAGTGGCGCAATCTCACTTCACTGCAACCTCTGCCTCCCGGGTTTATGCAATTCTCCTGCCTCAGCCTCCTGAGTAGGTGAGACTACAGGCACCTGCCAACAGGCCTGGTTAATTTTTGTATTTTTAGTATAGACGGGTTTCACTATATTGGCCAGGCTGGTCTTGAATCCTGACTTTTTGATCTGTCCCCCTTGGCCTCCTAAAGTGCTGGGATTACAGGCGTGAGCCACCGTGCCCGGCCAATATTCATTCTTTATCAGATGCTACACAGTAGCTCTTGTAAGTTTCTTTTGTCCTTTTTCTTCCAAGCCTTGCTTTTCCAATCTCAGCACAAAAACATCTCTTTCTGCAAAGAAGCTGCATCTCTTACCAAGATTTCCAAGACGTGTTTTAAACTGTTCAATCCTTCTTTGCTATTATATCTACATATTCAAGACTTCATATCAGATTTTACAAGATAAACACAAATACACACGAAACAACTGTGTGATTCTCGAAGAATATCAGCAAATCTGCTCATGAATAACACATGAATTTGTCTAAGTGTTAATTTAGAAAGGAGGGAAATAAGAAAAAAGGAGATTTTAAAATGAAGTCCAAGCCAAAAGATTAAAAAAATCATAAACATATAATAATAATATAATATTTGCAACAGTAGAGATTAAGAACAGCCATTTTTTAAAAAAATAAGAGTGTGAACTTCAAGCTAAACCTTGTACTGGTTATTTATCACACACCTTTAATAAACAGTATTTTTTTAGTAGAGAATGAATGAGTTAAAGCAAAAAAAAAGCTATGTTTGGAGTCACTAGATTTATAAAGACTAAAAAAATTGTAAGTATAAATCTTCAGAAAGCTTTAACAAGTGAACATACAATTCTATTTTCAAAATGGTTTTCTTCACCTGCATTAATGCACAGGGTGGAGCAGATGACTCCTGTAGTACTGTGTCATTCTTAGCAAGGACAGAATTAAAGCACAAGAGTGGAACCTACATTTTCACAAAAGGAAAGCAAAACAAAGTGACATGTGATGCTAAAATTTGCCACTTATTTATTTATTTATTTATGAGTCAGAGTCTTGTTCTGTTGCCAGGCTGGAGTGCAGTGATGTGATCTCAGCTCACTGCAACCTCCACCTCCTGGGTTTAAGCAGTTTTCCTGCCTCAGCCTCCCAAGTGGCTGGGAATACAGGCATGTGTCACCACTTCCAGTTGATTTTTGTATTTTTTATTAGAGATGGGGTTTTACCATGTTGACCAGGATGGTCTGGATCTCTCGAGCTCATGATCCACTTGCCTCGACTTCCCAAATTGCTGGGATTACAGGTGTGTGCCACTGCATCTGGCCAAAATTAGCAATATTTTTGGTTTATTCTTCCACTTCTATTTTTTTATTTAGTGAATATGAGTCAGGTTTCCTTCATCGGGAGTAGAAGTAAAAAGATGAGAGGTGGTATGAGCTGGCAAATCCATAAGGGGAAAAATAATTTCATCTATCTATGTTTTATATATATATATATATATATATATATATATATATATATATATATATATATTACATGTATATTTTATCTATACATATATAATTTTATCACTACATATATACACATATATATAAAACAACAATTAGTGTTTATCTGTTTTACATATATATGTAAATCAACAACAATCAATAGAATTTGAAATAACAAAAGCGTATCTTTCTACCTAAAGCAAAAGAGCCACTAAAATGGATCACCGCAGTTATCCACACTTTAACATTCTAGGGTCAGGATTGTATACATGCTGTTTAACTTCTCACTAGTCAAGGTCGAGCATCTGCATTCAGGTAAAGGATGATGTAATTCTCTCAAGGTGCGGCTGAATAAATATTAGAATTTGACTGGTAGGAGAAAGGAGAGCCACCGTGGAATAAAAAACCATGTGTTCCAATCTCGTCCCTGACCTTAGATAAGTGACTCAGCAGGACAGAGTTGCAGCCACATCCATTAGAGGATATTTGAGGCTTGATTTGCAACTCAGGGCAGATTATATGTGCGTTATTTTGTTTAGGAATGGGAGGAATCGCTAAATGGTCTCTTGAAACCCTGTGGATAAAAACAAAATTTTAAATGGTTATAATCTGTAGAGAAATTAAGCGTATTACCACACCAGCTGTGAGTTCTTATTTGAAGGACAGAAATAATCTATGGGAATACTGATTGCTACAAATCTGACAATGCCGAAGAAATACAAGATAAACACTTAAAAATTCCCATGATTTCCAATGTGTATCAAACTAAATGCCTGCATTTCCCTATCAAAGGAGTATGAAATTTGAAAGGACTGACTGCAATAAATCCCTTTCTAACAGTTAGGTAGTCAACATTGAAAATATCCCTCATTGTAAGTTCTATGCAATATAAGCTTAAAGTTTTATCATCTTTCACCAACACCACATAGCCTCAAGAAAAAAAAAGTTTTCCTGTTTCCTTTTAAGTGTTCTGTTAAAAGCTATAAAGCAACTTATAAATGTTATGATCATTTTTTAGAAGAATGAATGCTGCAAAAAATAATAAAAAGTAATAAAGCCAGGGGAAACACTAAATCTTCAGAATGCCACAACAAAGTAAAAATGATGGCCCAAGAAATCTTTTGTTGCATATGATTAAAAATTTTAATTTTCAGGCTGAGTGCAGTGGCTCACACCTGTGATCCCAGCGTGTTGGGAGGCTGGGATGGGTGGATCACAAGGTCAAAAGGTTGAGACTATCCTGGCCAACACAGTGAAACCCACACTATTGGTGGGAGTGTACATTAGTTCAACCATTGTGGAAGACAGTGTGGTGATTCCTCAAGGATCTAGAAATGGAAATTCCATTTGACCCAGCAATCCCATTACTGGGTATATATACAAAGGATTATTAATCGCTCTATTATAAGGACACATGCACACAAATCTTCATTTCAGCACTGTTTACAATAGCAAAGACTTGGAACCAACCCAAATGCCCATTGATGATAGACTGGACAAGGAAAATGTGGCACATATACACCATGGAATACTATGCAGCCATAAAATACGATGAGTTCATGTTCTTTGTAGGGGGACATGGATGAATCTGGAAACCATCATTCTTGGCAAACTGACACAAGAACAGAAAATCAAACACCACATGTTCTCACTCATGGGAGGGTGTTGAATAATGAGAACACATGGACATAGGGAGGGGAGCATTACACACTGGGGTCTGTGGGGGGGAAACTAGGGGAGGGACAGTGGGGGATGGGGAGTTGGGGAGGGATAACATGGGGAGAAATGTGAGATATAGGTGATGGAGAGGAAGGCAGCAAACCACATTGCCATGTGTGTACGTATGCAACAATCTTACATGTTCTTCACATGTACCCCAAAACCAAAAATGCAATTAAATGAAAAAAATTATCTTCACCTGAAAAAAAATATATATATATATAAAATTAGCCAGGCATGGTGGCATGTGCCTATAGTCCCAGCTACTCAGGAGGCTGAGGAAGGAGAATCTCTTGAACCTGGGAGGCAGAGGTTGCAGTGAGTGGAGATCGTGCCACTGCACTCCAACCGGGACACAGAGTGAGACTTGGTCTCAAAAAAACAAAGAAGATATTACTTTAAATTTCCAATGCATTTTTCCTGTTTTAAAAACAATGTGCTATTTTCATTCATTTATTTTTAAAGAACTCAAGTGTCTAGGAAAATGGAAATCACATACCAAAAAAGAGAACTTAATGAGTAGTAGATATTCTTGACAGCAAATCATCAAAAGGAAAAAATAAGTATTTTCAAATTTCAGGGACAAATTAAATGTGATTTAGAAACCTGTAAACAGAGATAGAAATGCACATGTAATTACTATTAATCTCTTGCCCTAATAAAATCTGTTAGATTTACAAATGTACCCTACAGTTAGAATTAAGCCTAAGAATTAGGTTGGCAAATCTCGTTACATCAAATAAAGCACAGTCCCTCAAGAAACATCATGAAGATCATGAAACAGAACACATTTATCTTTGTAGACCAATGATGATTTCACATTGGCGGATTGGGTAAAACTTGCATATTACAAATGAATGAACATAGTTATCGTACTCCTGGAAGTCGGGCTCAAGCTTATATTCAGAAATTTAGTAATAATATGGCCATAATTTATTTGCTATAGATGAGAAGTTAAGCAGTTAAAATTGTGCAATGAAATTATTTTATGCTAAAATTAAAAGTTGACATCACAATTTAAAGAGGAGGTGAAAATAAGTAAAAAACCACATTTTAATCAGGTAACATTTCATACTTTTTTGTTGTTTTAGGAAAATACAGTTTTAAAAGGCTCTAACTTAAAAACTATCTTTAAATTCTGGTTTTTGAATTTTAAGTAAAATGTTATTAGCAGCATATTAATAATAAAAATAAGGTCAATATTAAACAAAATTATAGATTTTACTGTATATTTTAAAAGAAAAACCCTTCACTTGATTATTCTCTGAATCAGGGTTTAATACTTAATAAATAGGGAGAAATAACTTTCCAGGTAAATGTGGAATATTTCTTGGCATAATTTTTTCTAGCCAACAACAATTGGGTACTAAAGCAACTAAACAGTGAAAGGCAGAGTATCTTATATTGGAGTAGAGAATACAGCACAGTGCTTAGTCATTAGTGTGTTCTCATGGGTGCATTAAAATCCACGGAGTCTCTGCTTTGCTACACTTCTCTCTCTAGATTTTTCCCACCAATATAGCTGACACTGCATTCTGTCAACTTTATGTTGTCTTAATCCATCATTTACTGAAAAGTATTCTCTGATTCACTCTCCCTTGTGGAATGAACTCTATCCTAAAAGTCAAACCATGTTCCACAGCTTTTAACAATACAATTTTCAGTGATCTCTCTAAAGTAACCCATTTCACCTCCATCAATTGCAAGTTACATTTCATATCATCCTTATTTCCCCAACTAGACAGCAAGCTCCTTGAAAGTGGAATCTGTGTCTTTGAATACCTTGAATGGGGATAGTTTAGATAACTGCTGTATACCCAGCAGACAGTACATAACACTGGAAAGATGAACTAGCAGAAGGAAAACAATGTCAAGAACTATCTACGGAATTTCTCTTAGAGGAAAAACATTATTTCCAGATAAATATGGAATATTTCTTGGCATAATTTCTTGGCCAAGTGTGGTACATGCTGGACAGATAGCTTAACATGTCAGCCTGAGGGAATAGGGGTGTGTATGTGTGTGTGTGTGTGTGTGTGTGTGTGTGTGTATAAATTGTGTGTCTTCACTTTAAATTAGATCCAATAAGTGAATATATTCATATTAACAATATGCAAAGGGCATTTAATGACATTTCATAAGAAGTACTGTATTTTCTATCAATTATCATTATTTTTCTGTGTGATTATATTAAACACTCCATTGATTCTGGTAAATGTTTAATCATATTAGTTTAGATATACTTTATTTTACACTTTACTTTTGAAAAACATTTATTCTTATTTCATCTAATTTTCATTTGGCTGTGATAGCTCCAAATATTTTGCCAAAGGAATTTTACTATAAATAATACAGTTGTTGTTTTCTGTTATATCTGGTGTTTTAGAATATCATTTCTTAATTGTCACATGAATGTTATCTCAGAAAAGGATTCTTTTATTGTAGTTCTTTCTTTCAAATATCACTAAAAGAAGATCAATTGGCTGTTCACTCCTAATTTTGCAAATGCGTATTTTGACAATATCTACTGCGTTAACAATTTAAATTCACTGTATGGAAATTTGTAAAATTATTTCATCATCTGACAAGTTAGAAGATTTTCAATCTTAAATCTATACCTTTCTTCACTCAGGATAATTTCTTTAATTATTCCATTATTGTTTTCCATCCATTTATTTATGTTTTAGTTACCTTCAATGTGCCCATCGGGACTCATTACATTTCACGTGTGGTTTCAAATTCTTTATATTTTCATCTCAATTTGCACCAATAGAATAATAATTACCTATATATCTCCATTTTACAAAAGAAAAACAGAGATACTGTGAACATAACGACATGGCCATGATTTAATCTATAATTAGTAGAGAAGCCAGGTTTCAAACAGAAACAAGCTGTTTCTTGAGTCTAACTCTGAAACATTCTATGTGCTAAACCTTTTGAACTTTCTGCTCACTGATGTAGTTTTTAATAGTATCCATTTAAATTGTATCATTGTACCAGATTTTTTTTTAATTTATTTATTTAATTTTTAAATTTTTTTTGAGACCGAGTTTCACTCTTCTTACCCAGGCTGGAGTGCAATGGCTCGATCTCGGCTCACCACAACCTCCGCCTCCTGGGTTCAGGCAATTCTCCTGCCTCAGCCTCCTGAGTGGCTGGGATTACAGGCACGTGCCACCGTGCCCAGCTAATTTTTTGTATTTTTAGAAAAGACGGGGTTTCACCATGTTGACCAGGATGGTCTGGATCTCTTGACCTCGTAATCCACCCGCCTCAGCCTCCCAAAGTGCTGGGATTACAGGCATAAGCCACCGTGCCCGGCCCAGATTTTTTAAATTGACAGTGTTTTCATGTCAGCTTAAAAAGTCTAAGTGATTATATATCACTTAGATATATAATCAAGTTTCAATATGTTCTAATACGTAACACCTGCCTGTCCTTCAACTAACTTGACCCCCTGCCATGCCCTCTGATCTTCCTCTAAGAAAGGTGTTTTGAGCTCTGATTACCAGAGATTCCTCCAACATAGTAAGGGATAGTAGGTAGAATTGAGCCAGAATCTAAATATCTTCTTGTAAATTTCAAAGTCTCTCTGCCTTGGAGGTCAGTTTTGGAAACCACCCATAGGTCAAGTTTATTTAACTGTCCATGTTATTCCGGTTAAGATTTGGAAGAAATAATTACTTTAAAATCGATTCTTAGGCTATAATTTCCGTGCTCTGATAACTTTTTCAGATGGCTATTAAGCTGGTCTTTTCTTCTCCTGCAGTCTGTACACCTAATCTTTCAGGACTAGTTTGTACGGTGAGAACACAGTTCTTTAGGAAGGGAGGATGTGTAGCAGGCATGTAAAAGTAACAGGCAACAAGTTCCTGAGAAACAGGGAAAATTGAAATGGTACCTAATCCTTCAGAAATTTTGGAGAGAAACTTGGAATAGCTCAGTATAGGAGATGGAGTTCTAACCCAATTTTAATTAAATTTGAAACAAAATATCTGTAGCATTCAAGGGAATATCAAGGCAGCAATCATCTTCCTGATAATTAGATTATCATTGAACAGCATCCTTTCTTTAAGCTCTGTTTATGTTCCAATTATTTAATGAAAGTGTTTCCAAATAGCTCTTCATTTATAAAATGTAGGTCTAGATAAAATATGCAGTTTTTGATCAACCAATTCTCCCACTAAAAACAAAGAGAGAAGCTTAAAATTTCCACTTTCAGGCATCAGAAAACTGCTGAAGCAAGACAACTAGAGGAGTTAATATTCTAGAGAAGGAAACACTGTGGAGATGGAAACTGTTGATTGCAAAACATCCTTTCTTCTGCAGGTATTTACTTATATTAGGAACTAACAAGAGGGTGGGATTCTAAACTGGGGGCAGAGAAACTAGAGGAGCTTTTGGAAGTTTCCTGGGTCTGCAACTAAATTGGAAATTGAAGGACATGGTTGATTTTCCCTAGACATTTGTTAGGTTGAAAATTTAAATTGACAGTTAAATTGGAAGTTTAACAGAACGCGAAAACTCTAAGCTGAAAAGTCCTGGAAGACAAAGGAAAGCTTTTTTGTTATATCCTGGTGTTGAACAGTGATTAAAATTAAGGACCACTGTGAGAGCACAAGCAGGCTCTCAGTCTAGAGCCCTAGAGGGTCATGCTCCAGAAACGAGACAAATCAGAGACAAACTGACACTAAACAAAACTGCAAATCAGCCATGACTCAGTTCAGACTCTGAATGGATTACAGTGAATATAATCCTCTCTAATTGCTTACCAGATAAATGGTGAACACTCTCTGGAGAAATATATTATCGTTTATCTTCTGTTAGTGCTATATCTTGAATGTTTTTGTCCCAGACAAAATTTATATATTGAAATCTTAGTCACCAATACAATAATGTTGGGAGGTGGGGTGTAAAGGGTGATGTTTAGGTCTTGAAAGTTCCAGTCCGATGAATGAATTAATGCCACCATAAAAAGAGCTTTCAAGCTGGGCACATTGACTCAAGCCTGTAATTCCAGCATTTTGGGAGGCCAAGGCAGGTGGATCGCTTGAGGTCAGGAGTTTGAGACAAGTCTGGCCAACATAGTGAAATCCTGTCTCCACTAAAAATACAAAAATTAGCTGAATGTGGTGATGTGTACCTGTAGTCCCAGATACTCAGGAGGATGAGGCAGGAGAATTGCTTGAATCCGGGAGGAAGAGGTTGCAGTGAGCTGAGATCATGCCACTGCATTCCAGCCTGAGTGATACAGTGAGACTCTATCTCAAAAAAAAAAAAAGGCTTTCAGGAGTAAGATTTTCTCTTCCACTGTATTGCCACATAAGGAAAAGTATTCCTGCCCTCCAAAGATGTCATCTTGTAAGCAGAGACCAGGCCCTTACAGAGAACAACTGATCTTGGACTTCCCAGCCTCCAGAACTGTGAGAAATAAATTTTTCTTCTATACAAATTTTCAGTATCAGGCATTCCACTATATCAGTACAAAACAAGTGACATTCAATTAAAACATTATTGATCTATCAAGAAAGAAGACCATATGTCCCAGTCCTGTCTCCCCTTTCCCCTACCCCCATCAGGACAAATTTAATAAAAAATGCAAACAAACAATAAACTAGCATTTGTTCGAGATGTTAGAAAAGGCTGACCAGTGATTGTAAAATTATTAAGATTAAAATGGTAAAGAAAATTTAAAAAATAAACAATTTCACTAGTGATTTACATGTTTGTAAAATAATCAAGTAGATATCAACCAAAGTGGTATATAAACCACATTTTCTTTGAATGGATGTATTTGTTCTCTTAGGACTCTTACTTCCTAAAGCAGTTCATTAGCTCCACGCTAGTATTTCTACCAATATATTCCCAGCACATGTCACAATGAATAATAAAAACTAGGTCCAAAATAAGGAAACTTTTAAATTAAACATGATAGAACATTAAAGAAGACATTTATTCTGCAATGTTCAGAAAAAATTATCAGATTCCAAATTCAAGAAGGTTAGAACATATGGCAGGAAAGATCCCGTGGGAATGGGGAAAATCTGACAAAAACATAACACCATGTTAAATTTAGATATTTAGCAAAGCTGATTTAGATATTAAATAGGAGAATTTCATCAGAGTGTAGATGGGAGAAAGTCTTCTTAGTTGGTATGAGGAAATTAGCTACCTTACGGTGATTCTAGGTGTAAACACTGCTAAAGTATTTTCTGGTACAAACTGAGAATGCATGCATTTGTAAGTTATAATAAGCACACAGGTGTTTTCACAATGGTTGCTAGTAGGAGTGAATTCCACAAAGTGTCAAGAAATGTGAAGAGTGGGATCTGATATTGTACCGACTTACATGCTACTCACTTAGCCTGAAACAGTGTTACAGATGCTGGAAGAAAACACAAGCCTTCTGAATCAAAGACAAAGGATTTTTTACTTACATCACAGCAAGGAGCATAAACTCTCCTTCAGATTTGTTCGCTTATACTTTAAGGTGAAGAGGAGTGATGAGGAGGCTCCAGGTGCATGTGGAGCACACAGTGAGTTTGTACCTCGGCTAAGGAGTCTTAAATTTAGGGAGACTGGATCTTTGATAATGAACTGTAAAAAGTACATGCCCAATATCTATATCCAAGAGTATCATTATCCTTATTATCCTTATTACATCATTACTGTCATTATCCTTATTATGTTATCATTATTACATAAATAATAACGTTATCAAATAAATACGTCTTTTGAACCTAAGGAAGACAACTTATCTTCCAAGTCTGACTGTTATACAAACATTGCATAAGAGATATTCTGGAAGAAAATAAAAATTAATGCCTCTGTTTGCAAGACATAAAGAAAAGCAAGAGTTTCATAAGAAATTGTTTCCCAGCGTAAATATCCTGAGGAGAAGAGTTAAAGATCTGAAGAAATCCTGGTATTGTTGCTCACAAAGGGAAAGTGTTCCAGAGCCTTACAGTATTTTACAAAAATTATAATTAAAGATGATCGATACCACTGCATTTGCCTGCTCACAGTCCATTATCTACATATCAACCAAAAGAGTCCTTTAGAAATTGTACTACATCACTCTTATTAAAAAGTCAGTTTCCATATCTTCCTTTGAAATTATGATTATTTGTAAAGAAAAGAAAAAAAAAGGAGATTGACTTCTCATGGTCTAAGAAATCAAGCTGCTATACATTGCCTCTCCAGCCAACATTAAATTTAATTTCCACTTTCAATACCTATGTTGACTTTCTATGGAAATTTAGCCAGTCCCTTAAGCTTACTGTGCTGCTCTTCCCTTTACCTGAGGGCCTTTCGGCTTGCTCAACTTCCTGCATATAAATTTTAGCCATTCCCTCTTTCCTTGCTAAGCTTCATTCATCATTCAGTTGTCAGTTTAGATACCTCCATTTTAAGAACGAATCCTAATGCCCTGTTGCAGGACAGGCATGCCTCTTCCATGCTGGTTGAGCAGCACGTTTAGTCCTCGTTTCATTTCAGTGTATGCAAGATGTCTTTGAGAACAAGAAATAGGTCCTGACCACACCTGTGATGGATCATCACTTGCCATAGAAAGCTACAGGAATTGTGTTTAAATGCAAATTGGCTGAATGAATATGTGAGTTCCAATTTTGTGCCTGGAAACATGATAAACTTGTTTTAGTGAACTCTTTCGCTCATGTAGAAATTAAAAGAACATATAACCACTTAGATTTGAAACACATTATTATGCCACATTTGTTTCAGATGCCTTTTTAAGACATAAGACGTTACACTTACAGTCTTTCCTTTCTACCTAAACTCGGCAACTCTTGAATTTAATGTACTTCTTTCCCAACTATAGATTTCAATTGTACTAAACATTTATACAATTTAATGTATTTTCTAGGTGTTCAATGGCTATAATTATATATATAATATATGCTATATATGCAGATATTGTGCATATATGTAATTAAAATTAAAATTTCTAAACGATATATAGCTATATATATTATTAAATTTCTGTATATATTTATATGGTTCTATATAGTTATCTATATATGACAAAACTATAGTTTTATTTTGATATGAATTTCTTATTATTTTCATACATATTTATTTTCTTGTACTGTTGCCTCATTTTGTCTAACCAATTTTTTATCTTTTTTTGTAAATACGTTATTAACTTATTTCTGTATTTCAAAATTACAAAAGTATTTTTGTCATCATTTATGCATTTTTCATTAATAGTAAATTCATTTTTTGGATTTCTTTCTCAATTCATTCACTCTCTTTTACATTTTTGGTTCTGAGGCTTATCATGAACAACAATACACATCACTTTGTCTCTCTCTTTTTTTGAATAATCTCTGTTTCTGTGCACTTGCTCTTTGTCATAGTGCAATTTGGGAGATGTCACTAAACCAATGGCTTCCTGATGGCTTATCCTGGTTTGGGGTCTGTGTCTGATTTCTGTTGTTTCTCTCAATATGGACTTTCATGTGAGAAGTAGGCGCAGCAAGTAATAATTTTTCTTCTAGGTTTATTTCTTTATATTCTGGGGGTTATAAATATCAATTAACCTACAAAGGCACAGAAAATAATTTTTCTTCTAGATTTCTTTTAATGTTGTGGGGGCATGTAAATGTCAATTATTTTACATAATACAAAGCCCAAGCACTCAAGACCAAGCAGCCCAGCATTCTTTGACTCTTATTCCATTGTATTTTCATTCTGGTTTATCTCCAGAGTACATAAGTCAATATATGTATGTAAGCATATATGTATACAGTTTGGTAGGGCTATTTGATTTTTAATTCCATCTTTATGACATTATTATCTATCATTGCTTTGTATCTGGAGGCAAGACCCTCTGATTCTAACGTATGTATATATGGCATTATTAATTCAACAAAGACTACTAAGTCAGTGATTCTAATAATGAAAAATGGATTTAAAAACTGAGACTCAGAAGGTTTAGGGGCTGAATTTATGGGGCACAACCAAGTTTGTTAACGTAAGCACATATTTTGAGCCATGTTTTAATATCTCCACCCAAAAGAATCGCTGTTCTTTTCTATCCAAGAGATTTATGTGTGATTCATAATTTTAATACTCAAAAATTGTAAATGTATTCTTACAAAAATTTTAAACATTTTTCCCATTATAAAACCATCCACAGACTTCTCACACTCAAGCTGATGTAAACTTCATTTGCATTGTTAAAAAAATGTATACACAAACTCCTTTAAAATTGTGCATATATTTTTAGAAGAAAACCTATTGTGAGTTCTGGCACTAGTAATGTCAAATCACTTAATAAGACATTTCAGATATAATAGGGAATAAGTGGTCAGGCGCAGTGGCTCACACTTGTAATTCCAGCATTTTGGGAGGCTGAAGCTGGTGGATTACTTGTGGTCAGGAGGTCAAGACCAACCTGGCCAACATGGTGAAACCCTGTCTCTACTAAAAACACAAAAAATTAGCCAGGTGTGGTGGTGGGCACCTGTAATCCCAGCTACTTGGGAGGCTGAGGTAGGAGAATCACTTGAACTCGGGAGGCAGATGTTGCAGTGAGCAGAGATCGGGCTATTGCACTCTAGCCCAGGCAACAAGAGCAAAACTCTGCATCAAAAAAAGAAAAAATATATATATGTAAATTGTTAATTTAATTCACAAATTCCAGATATAATAAATCTTGTATGAAGAACTTTTCATTAAGAATGTGGGATTCAACAATAGCAAAATTATTCTGCTTTTCTAAAATACGTTCAGACTTATGCCTATGTTGGTTAAATAGCTTGAATTAAACACATCTTCAAATTTAAGTCCAATTTTCATTGTAATATCATTAAATTCAAATTATTTTAAAAACAAAATTTTTGCTGGAATAGAAAAACATCTAACTGAAACATTAAGTACATGGATCAACATATGATTTCAATCTCCTAAGGAAGCAAGTTCAGTAACCTCTGCCAAATTATATAATTCTTTGAAATATGGAAAAATACAATTTTTTTGCAAGTTTCACATGTGTGATCATACTAACTACATTTGAATTATAAGACAGCCTGTTCTAATGTAGGTAAATGTACGATAGTTAAATGCAATTTGTCATGCACAAACATACACAAATATTTATTCCCATAAGTAGAGTTGACATAGGGTCATTTAAAATGTGAGACACAGTTAAGCTTTGAATGTTCTTATAAATCTGATGGCTGTATGCACATGTTGATACTTTGTTATATTTAGAGATATTTAGGGAAAATGGGAAAAATGCTTTTGGCAGGTTGTCATTTAGTGACTTGCATTTGAAAATCTTCTCCTGGAAGTGAAGAGAGGGGGAATCCAATATTTACTTCAAAATGTGTGTGCCATTGTTTTCTGCATGTGATTCTGGGTCAAGTGTTAAATTCCAAATAGCAGAATATTCAGATAAACATAATCAAATATATAGTTTGGAGAAAGAGAAAGTTGCTGCTAATCAGCAAATTGCACATACTCTATGGCTTAATGTTTCCCTAAGGTATGAAGAATGACTTGTATGAAACCTTGAGAAATCTACAAAAGAGGACATCAAATAATGAAGAAACTTCCATAGTTGCTAAATTATGGGATTATTTTTAACAACACAATACAAAGAGCTAAATAAAAGTGATTCAAAAATTTCCAAAATGCTCTGCATACCTATGCGTATCTTTCTACCGATATTTTGGACAATGTTCATAATAACAAGAGGAAATAAAATTTGTACAGCACATCTTGATAGCCTTGTTCATACAAGATGACTGCAAGCACTGCATTTCCTTTAGTAACTGTCTCTAGGATATATTTTTCATTTTTCCTAATTTGAATATTTTCTACCTCCAAGCAGTGGCAGCAGCTCTCATAAACAAGTTTGTCAGCTAAGATTTCTCTTAAAATTTGCCCAAGAGCATATTGCATGTACATTTCTTGTTTAAAGATATGCTTCTGAATAAATTCAGTGAAAGTTATTTGTACATATGGCTCAATTTTAAATACAAGCTATTCACAGATCATAACACAGCAACATCAAACTGACTTTCAATGCTGATTTGCAAGATGTTTGTGGGTGTATAAGAATAAACCCTATTACATATACGGTCAAAGAAGAAACCACAGAGATAAACAAATAAATGTATATATGTTCACCTTCATTGTCCTTCAGAGTGAAGTTTGGATTTATGGGCAGGTGTTCATCAAGAAAGAAGTTAAACCTTGGTCCATTGGCAAAATCATCTTTATCAGTGGCACTGATGGTGTGAATAACCTAAAGAAAAGACATACACTAAATTGTAAATTTTATTTTGCTTGTTCCCTTGATTTTAATTACATTGTATTCTTTCTGTTTAAAAAATACTTTAAAAATACCTTTTATTCCAAGTTGAGTTATTTTTTTCAAATTCAGCTCATAAAATGATCAATTAAATTGCCCTGTCTTGGATTAGAGATTAGGAAAAACAGGGTACATAATTTCTAACCATTCATCACACTTTATTTTCTAGCATAGCACACACAATGAACTTTTTCTTAATCACCCATGGTTCTGTGGGGTCAACTAGGTGTAATGTTTTCACATGAACACCTCTTGGAGGAGACATCAAGCATTGTTTGGACAAATATAAATATTCCAACGTTGATTCAAAACAGCTTATGAGTGTATGTTGGTCTACGTAGTAACTGCAAGAACAATGGAATCTTGGTTTTATTACTTTTTCAAGAGGCCTTTAAGATCATGATCCAGTCCCTGTATTTGACATTTGAGGAGGCTGAATCCTGGAAAGACGGTGATGTGCCCCAAATCTCTAAAATAATGGTAGAGGCAAAACAACACCCTCAGTGATTTAGAAATAACTTCTCTCCAGTGCTCAGGAGGAAGCAATTCTTTAAAATCTGGACTTACTGTATACTAAAAAACAGAGTAAGTTAGAATTTATGGTGGCCCAAGGGAAGAACATGTATTTCAATAACTATGGCCAGTCTGCTCCTAAAAAATAAATATCAAAATAAACAGAGAAAAACATATTTTCCAATTCAAAAATTATTGTTGTAATGCTTAGGTGTCTTCATTCAACCCTTTCCTTAGAAAAAATAAGAAACAAAGAAAGGGTAGGTAGAGCTGTGACAACAGTTTTTCCTGCTTCTGAAAAACACTGTCTCATTTTAGAAACTAACATAATTTCTTAGAACATTATATCGAATTTCACCCAATTCAGTATTTTACAAGGGAGGTAATTCACCAAAGGATATCACAGTTAAAACCTAAATGTCTCTCCATGTTCTGAGCCCATTAGTTTGTCAGAAAGATGAGAAGGAAAATAAAAGCACTGAGAAGTGGGGGTGAGCGAGAGTAAACCAGAAAAGCATGTGTTTTCATGAGGTGGCAGTGAAGAAAGCACTTCAGGATACAAAAGAGATCAACTTCCTCATTCTGTTTACTGAACTCACTCTCACCTCCTTTCCATCACTTCTTCAAAGATACACGTTCAACAAGATCCTATGTGCTTCTTACCCCTGCCTCTGCCTCCAGACAAGTCTCTAGTCTTTGTTTCCCTCCATATTTATTTACAAGCTGAAAACCTTACTGTTTTCTTTGTCCATTTAAAGTACAACTAGTGTCTGGATAGATTGCTTTTCCTTTTGTTTGACTTGGAGTAGGAGAATACATTGATAGATAATCAAAAACATTATGGCAATTCCAGTGCTGCCTCATCTGAGGAACATACCTACATTGGCTCCACATCAGTTACTTAATATAAAATTGAACTATATGTCAATATTTTAAGTTTTTTAAGGGTTAAATAAGTATTTAAGCAGGTATCACATACTCCCTCACTTCCTCCAACACCTTCAAATATTTAATGTTACCTCTCTTTTTTCCCCTTCTTTGTAAAACAAATATTCTATCCCCTTTGTCTTGAATTTTAGTGATTCTCCAGTGTGTGACCCTACTTTTTCTAGGATACCTTATAACATTCTGATACATTTGCAAGTTTACTTTTTATCTGAGGATAGAATTTTGGAGGAGATTGGTGAAGAACATTTCATTTGAGTTAACTGAGCTAGTTTATGTTTTCTTTTATCACTGTGTGGGATTATTATTTTCTTTCCTAGCCATTTTAAAGTACATATATAAATTATTTTAATATTTTCTTAATATTTTACAAAAATGAGCTCATTATATCTGCTAAACTCTGATATAATTCATATTCTTTCAGGCATCTTTTTCACTTTTATGCAGATAATTTCAAATGCAAATTAAACAGGAAGTTCATGTATGACAAATGTGTTTTTTTAGGAGAGGAACTCCTAGTCTCCGCATAAAAATGAGGATTTGATTATCATGTTTTGTTTAACAATGTCCCAAGCATCTTGAACTCTTATAGAATTGTTGATAGTGTATCTAAGCTTAAATTTTTATTAATTGTATTTCCGAAAAAGAATTTTCCAAAAACTAGAATGACTTTGTCCAAAATTCTGTCACATTTGCTAAGTCTGTGTTCTGTGTTGGCATATTAAATTTTTTTGTTTTACAAATCACCTTGTCTCTTCCATCAGATAATAGAATTTACATCCACTGTTACCTTAGACTTTCATTAGAAAATATACCTGAGAATTTAACATGTTTGTGGTTTTTAGAAGTTGTAAACTTCTGGCAGATATCTATATAATTAACAGGTTTACATCATCAATATTTTCTATCCCTTTGTCAGAATTGTGATTTATATACACTGTGTTACCTTGCTATCTTTCTGTGTAATTGCTTTAGTAACATAAAATCCCTAACAGTATCTTTTTAGATTCCTGTTTTTTCTAATATGTGATCTAATTAGCACATAGAATGCTTATTTATTTTGAAAGATATCAAATAAATGATGCTACAAATTTAGTCTTAAAATAGCAGGCTGGGCGTGGTGGCTCAAGCCTGTAATCCCGGCACTTTGGAAGGCTGAGGTGGGTGGATCACGAGGTCAGCAGATCGAGACCATCCTGGTCAACATGGCGAAACCCTGTCTCTACTAAAAATACAAAAAATTAGCTGGGCATGGTGGTGCATGCTTGTAATCCCAGCTACTCAGGAGGCTGAGGAAAGAGAATTGCCTGAACCCAGGAGGCGGGGGTTGCGGTGAGCCGAAATCGCGCCATTGCACTCCAGCCTGGGTAACAAGAGCAAAACTCCATCTCAAAAAAAAAAAGGGTGAAAAAAAATGGAGAGTTGCTATTTATAAATAATTACCAGGGAGTTTTTTATGATATCTCCAAATAAATGTATCCACTTTAAAAAATATACTTTCTATTGTCTATTAATACTAAGTACTTTATTAGGGAAAAATCAGTATCACAAATATAGAAACTCTGTCTAATCTACTACCATAGTGTTTGATTTGGTAAATAAACTTGATTGGCTCAAACATTTTAAAAAGAAAGGTTTTTTGTTTGTTTGTGTATTTGTTTGTTGAGGCAAAGGCTTACTTTGTCACCCAGGATGGATTGCCAGTGGCATAATCTCTCAGTCTTAGCTCACTGTAACCTTTGCCTCCTGGATTCAAGTGATTCTCATGCCCAGTGACCAAGTAGTTGGGATTACAGGTGTGCACCACCATGCCCGACTGAGTTTTTAAGTTTTGGTAGAGACTGGTTTTTACCATGTTGGCCAGGTTGGTCTAGAATTCCTGGCCTCAGGTGATCTGCCCACCTAGACCTCCCAAAGTGCTGGGATTACACGTGTGAGCCACCATGCCTGGCCAAGAAAGTTCTTAACTTAGAAATAGGAAAGTCAAAATACCACATGTTCTCACTTAAAAATGGTAGCGAAACAGTGGTGACAGATCAACATAAAGATGAAAATGACAGACACCAGGGACTCCAAAAGGGCAGAGACTAGGAAGGGGGAGGGGTGAAAAATAAACTGTTAGGCACAGTGTTCACTATTTGGGTAACGGGTACACCACAGGCCCAGTCCCGACCTGAACACAACATACCCATGTAAAAAAATGCCCATGTAACCTCGCAATCTAAAATAATATTTTTTAAAAGACATAGTATGCTGTTTAAATTAATCAATACATCTGCTTCAAAATATAATCCTTACTAGTATATGCTTACATTTATTTGATAAAATCAACTTTTGCTATTTAAATGAACTTGATTTTTGACAGTAAAGAATCTCTATTGACCTAGTTAATTTTTTCATGCAAAATTATATAGTTAATAATTGTATGTGGTGGAGGCAGAGAATAGTGTTATGTAATAAAATGTATTTTATGTGTTATTTTTGTACATTTGTTTCTAATGAAAGAAAGAACACAGAGGAAATTTAATATGCATAAAATAGAACAGATTCCCTCTATTTTTTCAATGTTTCTACTTTAGGCGTATCTAAATTTTTCTGAATTCATTTTACTTTGAGAGCTGTCTTTAAATTTCATGCATGCATGCCCTTCCGTTTTAATACTTTTCTTAGGCAATATCCATAAAATATATTGTTTTTCAGAACAGGAAAATATATCAGCTAAGAACTATACTGCTGTGGTTTACATTAGTATCGCAATTTACCTGAAATCACAGTTTAAGTCTGGCTTAAACTTTCACAAAAGGCCAATCTCTTTGCCATAGCTACATTCTGATACATTTAGATGTACATCCTCCATAATAGAAATACCCATAATTCTAAAAGCAATTGTTATTAAAAGAAGAACTGTCACACAGCTTGGTAATACAAATATACTTCAGAAAACTGATTTCTCCAATTGTTGTTTAAATAGAGTTTCGTATTCCGACTCTGCATCACAATGCATCAAATTTCTTCAGAAGAGTTTTCAATATGTGATTAAAGGAGTCAAAGATTATAAAACAAAAGAATACAGACTGGGGCCATTTCACTCTCTAATGGGTTAATCACAGGAGTAGAGCACATATATTGGTAATGATCCTCTAAATGTGGACGCCACAAGCAATACTTAAAAACAATCTTTTCTTCCGTCAATTAAGGATTAAATTTATTTTGGTGGAAGAGTGGAAAATAAATCCACAAGCAACATCATAAAAAGTTCAATTATCTTATAATCACATCTAAAATTGTTCAATGTTAAAGGCAACAATGTTAGCCAAATATATAGTGTTTTAAAGAGCAAAAGGAGTAACCACATAATCAACTTACAAAACTTAATCAAAATGTTAGAATGTAGGGGTACTAAGTGTAGTAATTACCTTTTGATAGACTTCGGTTTTGTGTCCCCACATAAATCATGTTGAATTATTATCCCCATAATCTCCACATGTCAAGGGAGGTAATTGGACCATGATGGCAGCTTTCCCCCATGCTGTTCTGACAGTGAGTGAATTCTCAGGAGATCTGATTTTTTTTTTGAGACCAAGTTTCCCTCTTGTCACCCAGGCTGGAGTGCAGTGGCGTGATCTTGGCTCTCTGCTACCTCTGCCTCCCAGGTTCAAGCAATTCCCCCATCTCAGCCTCCTGAGTAGCTGGGATTACAGGCAGCCACCACAACATCTGACTCATTTTTTTTTTGTATTTTTAGAATAGCCAGGATTTTACCATGTTGTGTAGGCTGGTCTCAAACTCCTGATCTCAGGTGATCCACCCACCTCAGTCTCCCAAGGTGCTGGGATTACAGGCATGAGCCACCACGCCTGGCTGATCTGATGGTGTTATAAGGGGCTCATCCCCCATCTCTCAGGACTTCTCTTTCCTATAGGCTTGTGAAGAAGATGCCTTGCTTCCCCTTGGCTTTTCCCTGATTGTAAGTTTCCTGAGGCCTCCCCAACAAGGCTGAACCGTGAGTCAATTAAACCTCTTTCCTTTATATATTACCATGTCTCAAGTAGTTTTTATAGCAATATGAAAACAGACTAATACAGTAAATTGGTAAAGATACTGAAAAATGTGGAACTGATTTTGGAACTGGATAACAGGCAGAGGCTGGAACAGTTTGGAGGGCTTAGAAGACAGGAAGATGTGGGAAAGTTTGAAAATTTTTAGGGACTTGTTGAATAGCTTTGACCAAAGTGCTGACAGTGATATGGACAATGAAGTCCAGTCTGAGGATGGAGATGAGGAACTTGCTGGAAACTGGAATAAAAGTGATTCATGCTATGTTTTAGCAAAGAGACTGGTGGCATTTTGCCCCTGCCCTAAAGATCTGTGAAACTTTGAACTTGAGAGAGAAGATTTAGGGTATCTAGTAGAGGGAATTTTTAATAGCATAGTGTTCAAGATGTAACCTGGGTACTCTTAAAAGCATTCAGTTTTATGCATTTCAGATGGATGGTATGACATCAAAACTTATGTTTTAATGGGAAGCAGAGCATAAAAGTTTGGAAAATCTGAAGCCTGATAATGCAATAAAACAAAAAAACTTTTTTTAGGAGAAATTCAAGGTGGCTGCAGAAAGTTGCATAAGTAACAAGGAGCCAAATGTTAATCACCAAGACAATGGAGAAAATGTCTGCAGGGCATGTCAGAGGACTTCACAGCAGCCCCTCCCATCACCAGCCTAGAGGCCTAGGAGGATAAAATGGTGATGGGGGCCAGCCCAGGACCTTGCTGTTTTGTGCAGGACTTGGTTCCCTGCATCCAAGCCATAGTTAAGAGGGGCCAATATACAGTTCAGGCCATTGCTTCAGAGGGTGCAAGCCCCAAGCCTTGGTGGCTT
Organism: Leontopithecus rosalia; assembly: GCA_028533165.1. Classification (NCBI taxonomy): domain Eukaryota; kingdom Metazoa; phylum Chordata; class Mammalia; order Primates; family Cebidae; genus Leontopithecus; species Leontopithecus rosalia. The sequence continues at coordinate 18,803,927 of CM052649.1, forward strand.
ACATGTGGTGTTGGGCATGCAAGTGCACAGAAGTCAGGAATTGAGGGTTGGGAACCTTCACCTAGATTTCAAAGGGCCTAAGGGAATGCCTAAATGACCAGCAGAAGTCTGTTGCAGTGGTGAGCCCTCATGGAGAACATCTACTAAGGCAGCGCAGAGGGCAAATGTGGGGTTGGAGCCCCCACAACAGAGTCCCCAATGGGGCACTGCCTAATGGAGCTGTGAGAAGAGGGCCTCTGTTCTTCAGACTTGAGAATCGTCGATCCACCAATAGCTTACACTGTGTGCCTGCAAAAGCTGCAGACACTCAATGTCAGCCCAATAAAACAGCCAGGAAAGGGCTGTACCCTGCAAAGCTATAGGAGTTGAGGTGACTAAGGCTATGGGAGGCCACCTCTTGCATCAGTGTGACCTGGTTGTGAGACATGGAGTTAGATAGGATAATTCTGGAGCTTTAACATTTGACTCCACTGCTAGATTTTGGACAATCCTAGGGGCTACAGTCCCTTCCTTTTGGCCAATTTCTCCCATTTGGAATAAGTGTATTTACCCAATTCCTGTAGTCACATTGTACCTAGGAAGTAACTAACTTGCTTTTCATTTTACAGGCTCATAGGCAAAAGGGACTTGACTTATCTCAGATGAGACTTTGGACTTAGACTTTTGGGTTAATGCTGGAATTAGTTAAAACTCTGTGGACTGTTGGGAAGGCATGATGGTTTTAGAAATGTGAAAAGGACATGAGATTTGGGAGGGGCCAGAGTGGAATGATATGGTCAGGCTTTGTGTTCCCACCCAAATCTCATCTGGATTTATAATCCCCACCTATCAAGGGAGATATCAGGTGGAGGTAATTAAATCATGGGGGAGGGTTCCCTCATACTGTTCTTGTGATAGTGAGTTCCAAGGAGATTTGATGGTTTTATAAGGGGCTCTTTCCCCATTGCTCAGCATTTCTCCTTCCTGCCACCTTGTAAATAAGGTGCCTTGCTTCCGTTTTACCTTCCACGACGAGTGTAAGTTTCCTGAGGCCTCCCCAGTCATGATGAACTGCGAGTTAATTAAACCTCTTTCCTTTATAAATCACCCAGACTCGGGCAGTCCTTTATAGTGGTATGAAAATGAACTAATACACTTTAGAAAATAAGTAACAAATATATAAATAGAGGAGGAATATTATGCAGATAAATAGTTAATGAGATTTATCAAAGAAGAAAACAACTTGTCAGAGACACATCCCTCTCCAAAAAGTGTAGAATAGAATGAGAATATGGTAACTGCATTTATAGAATAAGGTGTATCATATTTAAAGGACAGTATAAGATATGCATAGAATAAGGTAACACATGCATAGACTAAAGTAAATCACATTTAATGGAGTTTGAAATTTATCTAGTCCTAAATTTATAGAATTTCAGTCTTGGAAGGGCCCTGAAATTCTGATGTTTATCTTTATTTTGGAGATGAAGAAAGCACCTGTTAATGTCAAACAATATCATTTCTTGGAAATGCTATAGAGCTTTTGCAGTCAATGCAGAGGGTAAAACAGATGGCCCATACCATCAATGTCACATTGAGAAGGGAGCAAGTCCTAGAAAGAATGGACAACTGAATCTATATGATGAGAAACTGGTGGAAAATATAAAAGGTCAATAGAAAAATTCAAGGTTATAGGCCAGAAAACAGACCAGTGTTTTAAATTTGGGAGCACATGTTCACATACAGAGAAAAAAAGTATCAATTGAGCCAAGAGCAAGGGCTAGGTATTATCTGCCCAGATTTTCAGCAAACTACATAGGTAGCATTGGACTAGCAACCATTGTTGTGCCATGTGATGAGAATATATTTTATCCTAAAAGCTTTGAAATGATCTTGAAATTTAAACATATCATGTTCTTGCTTATTTAAATGGATTTTTAAAATTATAGGTAGTTGGAAAACAATAATGTCTGATGCAAACATAAGGTCATGCTTGATTCTTTACATCATATTTCAAATGATATTTTCAATTTACCAATTTTTAGATCTTTGTGTAATCTGAAAATCACAGAGATTCATTAAGGCAAAAGACCTAAGTTTTAAGAGCTGCCTTCTAGAGAGACAGTAATTGAGTCCTAACAAGGTTGACATTTATTCTTAGGAGTGTTATTTTAAATGTGATGTTAAATGGTCTAGTGTTTCAAATTAATTTTCTAATTGTTTGCGGTATGAGAAGTCTAAGTAACATGTTTACATTGACCTGATATATAGCAAATTTGTTAATTTCATTCAAAACTTTTACCTGTTCATAGTAGCATTGTCACTGTTACTGTTATTATTAATGAGTGTTGAATTTTCACAAATGCTTTGGATTCTCCTGATTAGGTAGGTTTTTATTTTTCGTCATGTAAATTTAAAATATTATTCTTTTTGCTTTATATGATTTGCAAATATTTTATTTATGACAATTACATCTGTGATCGTGGAGAGAATAGCTCTAATTTCACTTATACCTTTTGATGTTAAGATTACACTGGCATAAGAAAATGTGCACAAAGATGATCCTGCCACCCTTTTTCTGAACTCTTGAATACCTTTTACAATTACTCTCATTATTTTCCTTAAATTTTTAGTAGAATTCACCATTAAAGCCATGAGAAGAGAATTTATTTGTGGAAAGGAGAGGTTTTTATTTATATATTTAATGCATTTAATAAATACAAGGTTTAATCAGTCCTTATTCTTTTCTTTTCTTTTCTTTCTTTTTTTTTTTTTTTTGAGATAGTGTCTTGCTTTGTCATCCAGGCTGGAGTCCAGTGGCATGATTGCAGCTCACTCAGCGCAATGCAGACTTGACCTCCAGGGCTCAAGGGATCCTCCCACTTAAGCCTCCCAAGTAGCTGAGATTACAGGCATGAGCCAATGAGCCCAGATAAATCTACTCTTGTGTCAACTTTGATAAATTTTACTTTTCTAAATATATATGCATTATGTCTAAACTTTCAAATTTTAGTAAAATCTGACAATGAAATATACAATTGGCTCTTGATATCTGTAGGATCTATAGTTATCACTTCTTGATTTTTCCTTCTTGATTTATCACTTCTTGATTCTTTATTTGCTCTATTTCTCTCTCCTTTGTCTTTAGCAGTTTACCAGGGACTTCTCTGGGTTTTCAAATAACTAAGCTGTGAACTTTTTAATGTTTTCTTTTGGATTATTTCCATTTCATTGAATTCACATCACAAATATGTTATTCTATTTCATTTGGATTAAATTGACTTATTTTTCTAACTTTTTAAGAGTGAATGCTTTGGTTTTTAATTTGCGTTACTTTATCTTCCTTCCTATACGCATTTAAAATTATAAATTTCCCATTAATTATGGTTGAACTGTTTCCTAGAAATTTTGATATGGACCTATTTACATTACCATTTCATTTAACTAGTTATTTCATTTAAATTTGTTTGTCTGAATAGACTCTTAGGTTACTTAGAAGTACATTCCTTTATTTGCAATATGACTTTTTAAGAAATAGTTTTTATTGCCATCTAGCTATACTTATTGTAATAAAAAATAATTAGGCCAAATTTGCTCATTATTAAACCTTGCATTGGGGCCCTGCAGACAGTAAAATTTTGGTCAATATTTTGTATGAATTTTGAAGGAATGCATCATCTGAAGTTGGTATATTAGTCAATCAGTAAAGTGTTATAACAGTAATGTTTAATTTTTAATATTACTCAAATTTCAGGTGAATATTCTTTCACTTACTTGGAAAAGTGTGTAAAATCTCTCAATTCAATAATAGCTGGATTTGTTTATATAGAGGTAAGTTTGAAAAGTATGCATAAATATAAAGTAGTTATTTCTACCCAGTGTACAGACTATGTATAAATTTTTGTCTCACTTTTTGTTTATTTTTAGGTACCATTAATATTATCCATTCAAATTTTAAGTATTAAAATCTTTATTTTTATTGTTTGGGTAATGAGGCAAAACTACATTTCTATAGCAAACATGAAAAACTGTCATTCTAACTTTGAGTTTTAAAAACTTCAGACAAATTTAAAATTATTTTGGCACTATTACATTAGTTATAAACTTTATATTTTGTTAAAATTTACATTTAGCTTGGAAATGTATCATTCTAGAATCCCTGAACATACATCCTATGTGAAACACTTTTTAAAAAATCTTTGTACTATAACATATAGAAACTCATACACAGCAATTTTTCAAGTAATTGAATTATTCTAATGTTAATGAACATTTTTTAAACATAATTAATGTCAGGAATTAGAACTTTAAACCCTGCCTTCTTCGGGATTGAGTATTTTTTAAGATTCGAATTTCTATTAGCTTGTTAGTTATATGTTCGTTTACTATTTTTATTGGTTAACTTATAAATTACAAAATAAATTTTCAACTTATAAATTTTATTTTAAATTAATAGCTTATTGATTTCCTCAAAAATTAAGAATTTAAAATATTTTAACTTCCCCTTACCTCCTTCCTTTCTTATGATTTCTTAGCCCATGTATACTCAGTTTATCTTAAACCCTCAGAAACTTTCATTTGATTGCTTATTAATCATTTAGTTCTGCCAATGATTGCTTTGTTCTTTAATGTATCTTGCCAATTGAGTTATTTTCATTTCTACTCAAAAAAGCTTTAATGGTATTTCTGACTCATGCTAAATAATTTTCACATTTTTGTTTGCCTATGAGCTTTTCTCGACTTTTGAGGAATATTTTTGGGAGACAAATAATTTCTGTCAGTTATTTTCTAGCATCTGTTGGGTATTAATTATCCTTTTATTGTTTTCCAGCTTTAGTTTTTCCTCATGAGAATCTCATTTATTATTTTCCTTTTGAAGTTTTTTTAAAATTTTCAATTAAAGCTTCTATTTTTATGTAATTGAAGACTCATAGGTAATTGTAAGAAATAATACTGGAGACCTCGTGTACTTTTATCTAGTTTCCCTCACGGGTAGCATCTTGCAAAACAATGTCACAACCAGGATATTGACAATAATCAGAACAACATACAGAACATCTCCATCACCATAAAGATCTCTCCTGCTGCCATCTTACAGTCACACCCACTCTTCATCTTTACCCTCTCACCTCACCTCCAGCAACTAATAACCTGTTCTCTATTTCTATAATTTTGTTATGGAAAATATGCTATTACAATGATATTATGCTTTATGGAAACTTTGGACATTGGCTCTTTTATTCACTCAGAACAATTTTCTAGAGATTCATCCAGGTTATTGCATGTATTAATTGCTTATTCATTTTCATTGCTCAACTGTATTATTATTATTATTGTACTTTGAGTTCTGGGGTACATGTGCAGAACATGCAGGTTTGTTACATCATTATACACGTGCCATGGTAGTTTGCTGCACCCATCACCCCATCATCTCTACATTAGATAACATCTCCTAATGTTATCCCTCCTATCCCCCAACCCCTGTTATCCCTCCCCTAGGCCCCCTCCCCACTGACAGGCCCAATGTATGATGTTCCCCTCCCTGTATCCTCATTGTTCAATACCCACTTTTGAGTGAGAACATGCAGTATTTGGTTTTCTGTTCTTGTGTCAGTTTGCTAAGAATGATGGTTTCCAGCTTTATCCATGTCCCTGCAAAGGACAAGAACTCATCCTTTTTTATGGCTGCATAGTATTCACAAAGTGCCACATTTTCTTTATTCAGTCTATCATTGATGGGCATTTGGGTTGGTTCCAAGTCTTTGCTATTGTGAACAGTGTCACAATAAACATATGTGTGCGTGTGTCTTATAACAGAATGATTTATAATCCTTTGAATATATACCCAGTAATGGGATTGCTGGGTCAAATGGTATTTCTATTTCTAGATCCTTGAAGAATTGCCACACTGTCTTCCAGAATGGTTGAACTAATTCACACTCCCACCAACAATGTAAAACTATATTTCACACTATGAATTTACCACAGTTAGCTTAAACATTCACCCAATGAAGGATGTCTGTGCTGGTTACAGCCTGGGTTTATTATAAATAAACTTGCTATAAATAATTCTGTACTTTTTGTTGTATAAGTATAAAATTTCCTATCTCTGTGGGAAGTGCCCAAGAATGCAGTTCTGAATTTTATGGTAATTGCGTATTTAATATTTTTTATGAAACTGTCAACATACATTCCCCAGAAGCAGTGCCATTTTACATTCTCACCAAAGATGTAGAAATGACATCATTTCTCCACAATTTACCACAAATTTAGCCCTTATGAGAGGCCTGGAGTGATATCACAGTATAGTTTTAATTTCTATATACCCAATGTAAATAGAAATAAAGAAAAAAAGATGTGGAATATCTTTTAATATGCTGATCGGCTCTTTCTAAGTCTTTGGTAGCAAATGTCTGTTCTAGTACTTTGCCATTTCCAAATTGGATTCTATCTTCTGTGTTTATTGTTGAGTTCCGAAAACTTTTAATAAAAGCAAACTATAGGACTCTAAGTAGAAACTCTGTAGTTTGTCTTTTAATCATCTTAACAGACTTTTCCAAAGAGAAAAACTTACATTTTGATGAAATTCAATTTATCACTGTTTCCTTTTATAGATTATGCTTTTTGGTGTCAAGTCAAAGAATGCTTTGCCTCATTTTAGGTTCTATGATTTTGATCGTGGTATCCTATGTTTTTTCACCTTTTGCTTTTAATTTGCCAAAGTTTTACTTTAATGCACTGAGTGGGTTTGTTTCTCCTTAGTTTCTTGAGTGTTTGGCTTGATATTTTTCATCAGTTTGGAATAACTTTCAGCTATAATCATCTTAAATATTATTTCAGTCCCATTCTCTTTCTCATATGCCTCTGAGAATTGAAGAACTTGCATGCCCCATATGTCTCTCATGCTCTTATTTATTTTTTCTTTTCATTTTCATCCTTCAACATGGGTTTTTTATTCTGACCTGTTTTCTGGTTCCCTTTAGTTTTCTTCCACTGTGTCTAAGCTGCTGTTATTACCAATAATAATTCAGATACTGCATTTTCTTAAATTTAAATTTTCCATTAGAATGTTTAACATTTTTCTCATCAATTATGCTTTTATAATGCATTTCAAGAAAATGATGTTAGGAAGTATGCATCAATTTTTGATAGAATTGAAATAAAATTTGCCAAATATTTTATAATATATTTATACTGTAAAATTATTTACTGGTTTTGAAATCATTGTATAGAAAATATTTAAGCATATAAAATAATAATCTTAATATATTAAGTGAATAAAACATATAACTGTACAACCCTTTCAAATATAACTTTGTCCACATTCATATTTCTAATTTTCTCATGGGAAATGTTAAATTAAATAAGCAGGAGGTCATATTATCCTGAGGCTATCACTGTATTTTTAGTTTCTGTGTAACAAAATGCTACCTAACTTAGTTTGATGGTTAATATTGAGTGTCAACTTGATTGGATTGAATGATACGGAGTATTGTTCCTGGGTATGTCTGTGAGGGTGTTGCCAAAGGAGATTGACATTTGAGTCAATGGACTGGGAGAAGCAGACCCACCCTCAATCTGGGTGGTCACAATCTGATCAGCTGCCACAGAGGCTAGAATAAAGCAGAAAGAAGAGGGAAGAGCAGACTTGCTGAGTCTTGTGGCCTTCATCTTTCTCCCATGCTGGATGCTTCTTGGCCTCGAACATCAGACTCCATGCTCTTCAGCTTTTGGGTTCTTGGACTTACACCATTAGTTTTCCAGGGTATCTCAATCCTTTGGCCACAGACTAAAAGCTGCACTATTGGACTCCCTACTTTTGAGGTATAGGTACTGGGAGTGGCTTCCTTGCTCCCCGACTTGTATACAGCTTACTGCGGGACTTCACCTTGTAATGGTGTGTTAGTAAGGAATCAATACTCTTTAATAAAATCCCCTTCAAATATACATCTATTCTTTTAGTTCTGTCCCTCTAGAAAACTCTGATGAAACATTATGTTAACTAAAAGAAACCTAACTTAGGAATATAATTTTAGTAACAAATAGCTGGGTTTCAGCTGATGACAAGACAGCCAACTGGTCATTTGATGTCCAAATAAAGCAAATATCTAGCTGCAGCCAATCAAGTAATTTCTCTACTTGGCTTCTGTGTTCAGCCTATGAAAGCCTGTAGGTCACATTGCTGGATGCAACTCTAAACTTCTTCTAATTCTGAGTGCAGCCCTACTGTGACTCATTCTTTGCTTAAATAAACTCTTAAATTTATTTTGTCTGGAGTATTTTATTTTAACAACATTGAACATGACAAAAGCTTTATGTTAAAAAGCCAGCCATTCAGTTATATATACATAAATTTTTCCCCTGACAGTATTAAAAATAGGTAATGATTACTTTAGTAAACCTCTATTAATTGTCCCTCATACACAAATACACAAAGGTATGTTCCTCAGGAGTATAATTTCAGCACCAGTTCAAAATGACTTGGCATGATTTTGGAAGGTGTATTCATTCTGGTTAGCTAAAGACAGTAACAGAGTATTTTTTGACTCGGAAAGGGTATATTTTGACCTATACCCTTTTCACTTCTGGATTCATTCATAGCAGATAGATTTTAAGGTGCTGCTCCTGGAATGCACACTTTCCCATAATCCCTTTCACTTCAGTGCGAGTATGACCTGTGTCTTGCCATATGACCAGAATATGGCAAATGTATTGATGAATCACTCACTTGATTACATTTTATGAGACTGTTTTGCCTGCAGGCTTGCTTCTCTTATTTGATTGATGAAATCAGTGTACACATTGAGGAAGCCTAAATGGCAAGCAACTATTGGTGGCATCTCAGAGACATGGGCAGCCTTGAGGAGTGAAGGAAAGTCTTGACTCTCTGGGGTCTGTATCTGAAAGAAACTGAATGCTGCCAACAGCCCTGTGAGCTTAGAAGAGATCCCCAAGGAAGAAGACAGCCGAGCAGACACCTTGACTGTAGTCTTGCAAGACCCCTGCAAAGACCCAACTAAGCCATGCACAAATTTTTGACCTATAGAAACTGTGAGATAATAAATACATTATGTTTGAAGTTGCATATTTTGTGTAATATCTTATACAGGAGAAAGACAAATGCACATCCCTGTTCAGTCTCCTACTTGCTCTATTTGCTATGGGCAACCAGTCTTCCAAATTTTCATGCTTCTTTAACTAGAAGCCACATGGCATCCAGTTTCTTGCCTCATGTTCCAGTTCCTTCTTCATTCTCACCACCCTGTTAATACATATATACTCTTCATGTTTTTAAAATGAACCATACTTTAGTATCACCTTCACTCAATCATCATTCCTGTGTCACTCCTGCAGATCCTCCAAAATAGACCAAGCTAGTCCCTCTGCCACAATCAAGTCCTTCAGCCTCCTCACTTAAAGTAAGGCTGGACGTACAGCATTCAATATAATTGTATTGATATAATTTGTGCATCATTCATGAATGAATTCATTTTTTTGAGTTACATTTTGGAGCTAAAGAAAATTCAATTGCTATGGTTCTCAAAAATTACTTGGTACTTAAAGCTTTATTAAATTATTTTCACTGAGTACAAAATTACACTGTTGGCTTTGGAAGATTATACCAAAGAATAATAAAAATAAAGCTGCTTGCATTTCTTCCATTCAAATGAGGAGGAAGGAAACAATTAACTTACCTGGCCAGGCTTAGAATTTTCACAGACAACAATATCATATTCCCTGGCAAGTTCAGGTGGATTGTCATTGACATCCAAAACTCTAATACCGACTGTGACATGGCTCAGCAAATCAGGATTATCTGCAAAATACACGGGAATGTATTTAGTATTTCCATGCACACTTTAGAGGCTAGGTTTAAAACAAATCCCTTTAATACTGTAGCTCGTCACTAGTTTCATATGCTGTAGTAGGACTTTGGGCAAAAGACAACTTTATGAAGGCACTCTTTGCTAGAACACATTAAACTTACAGAAAAATGAAAAATGAATATCAAGGCGTGACATGACTGCCAAAATGATATTTTGTAATATCAAGGAAATTACATGTTATCAGGAACTTGAGTGGGAGAAAGTTGTCAGAATTGATTGTACGCTGTCAGGGTCTACAGGATGAACAATCGGTTTCACCATTAATCTAAGAAAAACACGACAGTTGGTAAAAAATAACTACATAATCTTTAAAAAAGTATAATGTTCAAATCTACATACACTCAGAGAAAACAAAAAATAAATTTCTTTACACAAAGGATCATTTTCTTAAGAATACATGGAGTGTGAGGTGTTAAGTCACATTTGGGGAAAAACAAAGAATAACTGAAATCAAAATTTAGCATGAGATTCACACATGCAATTTACATGTAACTCTTGTAGATAGCAAAATATATTCAATAGTTTCAAATACATCTTAAACTATGTCTTTTCATTTTTTCAGTGGGTTTATTAACTCTGAGATGTAATAAGAATGTAAATGTCTGGTTTATTTTACAAGTCAAATCTAGAGATTTAGAATACATAATGAGTAAATTAAATTATTCTTTCTGGATTTCTCTCTGCTAATATATTTGTCATTCTCTGAAACAATTCAAAACTTAAATTATAACAACATAGTAATACATTAAAAATAAGACTAGTAAAAAAGACACACCCATATTAGGAAAAAAGGAATAAACATAGAGAAGTTATTTACAATAGTAAGAAAATAGGTGGGTTAAAAAGTATAATAAGAAGCTCTAAAATAAATGGAAAATCTAAGTAGTACTTTATTAAAATAACTAGAAAAAATAAATTCTTCAGTCAAAAATTAATTTTTGCAAAGAGAGAAAAAAGTCATCCCAGATGTTTTCACTTAAAGAAACAGGTAATTACAATCTACACATTTTTCCCATAGGAAATATAAGAAAGAGGAAATATTTCACAACTTTTATATATTTCTTTGGCTTGTAATACTTTGAAACCAGTACTAGACACTGTCACTCAGGAGGCATATTAGGTGTCAACTGTCTAAACAAAATAATAGTAAACACACTCCACTGAATTGTTAAAATCATTCTTGATCAATTTTGTTCCAGGAATGTTTGTTTAGTTCAAACAATTAAAGAAGGAAACAAACAAAACACAAACAAGAAAGGCAGAGGTGATGAATGGAAGTAAATTTCTATAAAGAAAAGTTATTCACAAATTAGTGAATTAAAGAAAGAAAGACAAAAAGCATATATATATACTCACTCAAGAACACTTTAAGAAATGCAAAAATAGGCTGGGCGCGGTGGCTCAAGCCTGTAATCCCAGCACTTAGGGAGGCCGAGACGGGTGGATCACGAAGTCAAGAGATCGAGACCATCCTGGTCAACATGGTGAAACCCTGTCTCTACTAAAAATACAAAAAATTAGCTGGGCATGGTGGCACGTGCCTGTAATCCCAGCTACTCAGGAGGTTGAGGCAGGAGAATTGCCTGAACCCAGGAGGCGGAGGTTGCGGTGAGCCGAGATCGCGCCATTGCACTCCAGCCTGAGTAAAAAGAGTGAAACTCTGTCTCAAAAAAAAAAAAAGAAATTAAAAAATAAAATATTCTAAAAAGCAGCCAATAAAACATAACAAATGACAATAAAAATTATGTAATAGATTATTCTTAATGGTGAAAATCTAAGAAGAATTAATTAACATAAACTAAAGGGACCTATGAGTAAGTTTAACAAAGTATATAAAAGACTTGTGTGCAGAATACTTTACTGAATTTCGTTTAAAAAGATGTAAAGAAATTAAGAGCCCCTATGTCTGTTGTTAAAGAGACAAAATATCACAAATAAGGCCAGACCATCCAGATTGATGATATTTTCAATATAATCTAATACAAATCCAATGAGAGTTGTTCATAGCAATTGAAACCTGCTTCTATTATTTACAATCACTAAGATAATTCAGACTTGTATGAAGAAGAGGAATAAAGCAGAGTTATGGGTCAGGTGCAGTGGCTCATGACCAGAATCCCAGCATGGAAGGCTGAGGCAGGAGGATCACCTGAGGTCAGGTATTCCATACCAGCCTGGCCAACGTGGCAAAACCATGTCTCTACTAAAAATACAAAAATCAGTCAGGTGTGGTTGTGCACACCTGTAATCCCAGCTACTGGGGAGGCAAAGGCAGGAGAATTCCTTGAACCTGGAGGCAAAGGTTGCAGTGAGCCAAAATCCTACCACTGCACTGCAGCCTGGGTGACAGAGCAATACTCCTTCCTCCCCCCCCAAAAAAAACAACAAAAAAGCAGAGTTGCTCTACAATTTATCAAAGCTTACTACACTTAACACTCTATGACTGTGTCATAGGGATAGACAAACAGAATGGAAACACAAAACAGAACCCAGCGAAGGATCCAATATACAAAGAAATGTAACATATGGTGATGATGGCATTGTAGATCAATGTTGAAAATATGGAATAATCAATAAACAGTACAACTTGTTATTCATATAATAATAATAGTAGTCGTAAGCATAAGAATAATGACATTGACCTTATGCTACACTTATACAAAATGTGTTTAAAATAATTAAATACATAAATATATAAGGCAAAATTATGCGTATTTTGGGAAAAAAGCTAGCATTAATATGTGCACTTAAGTTACATGGACAATTTCAAAACATACAATTCACTAAAACATGAAAGAAGCATTGATAAATTTGATTGCACTAAAGGATGACTTCTTAGTTTCTCCAAATATATCACGAAGAGGAAAAAAATTATAATATAAATAAATATATTTGTGGCACTTGTATCTATAACACAAAATATAATATATTGAAACAATTCTAAAAGCCAACAAAATATAAAAATGGACAAATGTTAATGGCAAACATTTAATAGAAGAGATAATATAAATAGCAAATAAACATGAAAGTATTCAGTCCCATTAGTATGAAAAAAATGTGTGTTAATCAAAATAAGTTAACATTTAACACAAGCCAGACTTATACAATATTACAAAGTTTGACAAGATTTCTCCTGGTACTGGATTGAATATAGTCAAAGAAAAATCTATCAATTAAAGTAACCCATGAGGAATAATTTGTATATTCTCATGCCCTTGATCCAGTAATTTTCCTGATTTATATTTATAGGAAAACTCTAGAATACATATTATATTATAGGAAAACTCTAGAATACATAGTACAATTAATGGTAACAACAAAAATAGGAAAATAAAAATATCCAACAACTCCTGAATAGATACAAAGGTCTGACACATTTATATCATACAAAAAAATAAATAAATAACAACATAGCCTCTATGTAAAGCAATCTTAGAAACATATTGTTCTTAGAAATGTTTCAGAAGACTTCAGTCAATTATTGTGGCATTTTGTAAAAACAGAAAACAAACAACATGTAAAACTAAATAACATATTGTAAAATTAATAAGATAATGTTTAAGATAATTCTTTTGTAACATGAGTCACATGATCAACAAGATAAGATTGAATTTGGTCTCCTACAGGACACAGAATGGTAGTAGGTCTACAGAAAAAGACTGATATTTGCCTGATCCCAAATGCTATGCTTTTTAATCATTATTACAGAATAGTGATTGTATTTTAGGAATTCAATCTTATCTTGCTGATCATGTGATTCATGATACTGCCTGCCCTATCAGGGGCAACAATAGGAGTTATAAAAAACAAAATGTTAGAGTAAGTTTAATGTAATTTCTGGCGCAAATTCAATAACTGCTGTCTGTCACTAAAAGTAGGATGATGTATAAAATTGTGGCTGTGATTTCAGGGCTGAAAACACACTATAGTTTTATAGCCACTTGTAGCCTTCTTGTAAACATTCTGGTATTTTATGTTTTTAGATATTTCTATATTTGTGAATAGAAAAGTACCCACGGGTGTCTATATATTATTTCTCATGTCCTTGGGCTAGTATTTTGCCCTTTGAATGTCAATCACTCTACCCATACAATGTATTCATGAGATTTACAAACATTTTGCTAAAGCTAAAATTGGATCATTCCCTAAGGTCTTAAAACACTATTTCTATTATTGTTATTATTAATTTTAATTTGTGCTTCATTTCTAGAAAACAATTCTCATATTCTTTTGACAGAAGAGTAAATGAAATATATTGAAACCATACAAACTTAAATATAAATCCTATTCTCAGTACTCTTCAGGAGCAAGGACTTTGATAAGTAATTTGCAATTTATTTATGTGCCTTAAATATTTCATCTTTAAGCCTACAATAATATTTATTTGACTTGCCAAGTTGTGTTTTTGAGAAATAATTATGGTAACTATGTTAACTTTATAATACTGAGCCTGAGAAAGAGCAGAATGTACATTTTAATTATTTCTGAATATTTAAACAGAAACAAAGCCAAAATACATGCATGTAATTTCCAGCACAAATACTATATAAAAATCATCTGTGCTTTATGAAACACTAATACAACAGGGACTCAAATCATCATAGTGCCCCATCTAGAGAGAGTGATACAGAGGAATTGTTATTCACTGCAAGTGCAAGCTGTATGCTACAATATTTAGAGTATATTTTACAACTTGAGAAACAATAATTTTTTTTTTTTTTTTTTTTGTGACAGAATTTTGCTCTTGTTACCCAGGCTGGAGTGCAATGGCGTGATCTCGGCTCACCACAACCTCCGCCTCCTGGGTTCAGGCAATTCTCCTGCCTCAGCCTCCTGAGTATCAGGGACTACAGGCACGCGCCACCATGCCCAGCTAATTTTTTGCATTTTTAGTAGAGATGGGGAGAAACAATAAATTTTATCCAGTGATTACTTTTGGAAAGACTGATAAGCGTGTAACACTATGATAGGTTCTAGAGAACACAGAACAACAAAATATGCCATTCTTCCAGATTTCCTACTACCCACATTGAATGGAAAAAATAAATACTATTTTTTCTTATATTTAATAACTTAAATGTTTAATTTACTTTTAGCCCAAGCCATTTTTATTTAAGTATGTGTTGCCCCAACAATCTAAAACACATTTATTAGCATATGCCTACTAGGGAATTTGGTAGATTTCTAATCTGATTATTCATATTCTAAAATTACTATTAAAAATATTTGTCAGATACATAAATAGATTAAATATTTCCTATCATTTTGCAGTTTATTTTCCTAAAAATATGCTTTTATTGCTTTTCTTTATGAAAATTCACTCAAAATGAAAAGCCTTATCTACTGCTATAATAACAAGTTATGGGGAATATGAATTTAAATAATCATATTTATAGCTGTCTAAGTTTCATAAATGCCCATGAGAATAAAGATGGTTTGTAAATTGTATTTTTGGTCTCTCTGATTTAGTTTTCTATAAAACAATTTTCTTAGAGGGAAATTTATGACTAAAATTATCCTCACTCTTTAGAATACTTACTGTGGGCTGATGCTGGAACATTTTAGCATGCTTGGTAAATGTTTTGTTTGTTAACAAATATGTTGGATTATTTTATTTAATGAATATATAAAAATAAGTTTTGCAAACAGGTGCTCAAATGAAAACATAAACTTTGCGCATAAGTGTATTTATTTGCTTTGAAATGAGAGTAGTTTTTCTGCTTTAAAATCTTGTATAAGAAAGTCATATTTAAGTTTTAGGTAGAAAATGTTTTAGGAAAAAATCAATACATATTATAAACTACAATATTATTAAATCTATTTAAACAATAATTTACATGTAAAGCTTTAACAATCCTTGGTCCATGCTGGTGCCACTAATATAGCTCTTTCCTCTTTATTTCTTTATATATTATTTAAATATCAGTTTAAAAATAAATCACATAATGTATTCAAAATAATTTGCTTTAATTGACATGTAATTGATATGTATATCATATATAATAAATTACTCCTTAAATATCGCTTTACTATATATTCCCATAGGAATTCTGGAAATTTTATGTGATAGAAAGTTAAGCCAACTCTAAGTATTTTAGGTCTCTTATTTCATAGTAAAGGAACATAACACATGTGTAGAAATATTTCAGAAATTACAAAGCATTTAGAAACACATCATGCAAAATTTATCCCATATATTTATTCAACTGTTGTCAGTTTGTGATGTGATTTCATTAATTACATAGTTATCATACACATTCTAGATGGAAGTGAATTTCTTAAAATGAATCTTGACTTTTTTCAAGATATTGTGTTGTTCCAGTTGCCTATACACCCTTTAATAATTCCTTATATATTGTTAATATTATTGCCTGAGAATAACATGAGTTGGAAGTTTTAAAATGTAAGTTGTGCCATTGCTGTTAGGAAAGAACACTTTGTTACATTAACCAGAATTATAAAGTCAAAGTTATTAATCTCTACTTGAAAGTAATTACATTGAAATAATGTAAGGAATTTTACTGATTATAAAATAAATGAAAAGTATGCATTCTATTCTTGTAAAAATGTCACAATTGGTCCACTCAATTATACAAGATAATTGAACAAATATAACATTTATTTTCTACTTTTTATAATAATTCCATTTTAACATTTTTTTTAAATCTTGGCCTAATCATCAATAATGCCTGTGAACATTTCTATCTTTCATTTTTGTAGAGTATACAGGATTTATCTCGTGATCAACCCTTATGCTGCCTTTTGCACTTATAATTACAATCATGTTTATAATGCTGTTTAGAACTTTACTAACAAAGTAGATTATAAGTTTATTCTTTCTTTTTCTAGGTATGCAAGCTAATTATAACAAAAATTTTCTTATCAGATAGCATTAACATCAGAAAATAATAATGTTAATTAAAGCAAAACAGCTACTATGTAAAAGAATTAATAAAAATAATGATCCATATATATTTTAATGTTTGTAACTGCAATATCTCAAGGTAGGATTATGGCCGTAACTCTGAGAACAGATCTGTTGCTGCTCGGGGTTAACGCCACCATTCTCGTAAATATAACACACACTAAGTTATTTATGAAGCCCAACATTCATTGATTCTAAGTGAAGGAAGAACTTGAAGATTTTTTCAAGACATTAAGTGTAGCAACACTTCTGACCCTATAAAATTACTGAAGATTTTATAATTGCCTAATTGTTCTCCTTAACTGCAAGATAATTTTAGCAAATCACTTTTAACAAGTCTTAGGAAACTTTCAGCTTAAAGTACATTACACAAATTCTGAATCCATTATGTGCATATAGCCCATTATTTTGTTTAATATTTAAATAAATTACATAAGAAGAAGTTTGACTGATTTGGAAATAAAACTGAAAAAAAAGTCCACTTTGGTCAGGAAAGTACAACTGATTAAAACCGGCCTGCCGGCCGGGTGCAGTAACTCACACCTGTAATCCCAGCACTTTGGGAGGCCGAGGCGGGTGGATCACGAGGTCAAGACATCGAGACCATCCTGGTCAACATGGTGAAATCCCCGTCTCTACTGAAGATACAAAAAATTAGCTGGGCATGGTGGCGCGTGCCTGTAATCCCAGCTCCTCAGGAGGCTGAGGCAGGAGAATTGCCTGAACCCAGGAAGCGGAGGTTGCGGTGAGCCGAGATCGTGCCATTGCACTCCAGCCTGGGTAACGAGCGAAACTCTGTCTCAGAAAAGAAAAAAACAAAACAAAACAAAACAAAACAAAAAACTGGCCTGCCATCGCAAAGGACTAAAACAGAATAAAATATGTAAAGTGGAAAACAGATAATGTGAGGAATATTCTCTGGGAGAAGAGAGCTACAAGAGCATAACCCCAGGACTTTCTTGAGCTTTGATAATACATTCATTCTAACCAGGTGAGGGATATCCTAGGAAGGATTTAAAAAAAAAAAAAAGTGGAAGTTATGTAAATTGTAAAATAAAAAAAATCTTCTTTCAGAGCCAGAATGATTACCTATGAAGAAAATACTATTTAATGTACAAAAAAACTATTAGAATTATTAAATCAGTTTAGCAGTATCGCAGGATATAATTTCAGTATCTTCATATATTTCTATAAGAATGAAAATAAAAATTTTAACATCTAATTTATGTAACAGAAATAAACATGAAAAAAATGTGAAATATTTGTATACTGAATTCTACATATATTGCTATGAGAAATGTTTAAAAGACCTAGGTAACTGGAAACATATGCTGTGTTTATTCCTGGATAAAATGTTCAGAAATGTTCATTGAGGTATCCATTCTCCCAAATGGAAACTTAGATTCAATGTGATACCAATCAAAAATCCAATATTGCTGAATAATTTGATAAGCTGATTCTAAAAGTTTTATGCAATATAAAGTGTTCTAAAATAACCCATACTATTTCAAAAAGAGAGAAGAAAAATGTGGGAGAAATCACACTATCTGATTTTGTATCATTATAAAACTGTAGTAATCACAACACTGTAAGATTAGTATATACATTGTCAGTGGTACCAATGAGAGTATAGAAATTGATAAACAGGTAAATGCTCAAGTGTTTCTGGACAAAGTAGCCATAACAATTATTGAGAAAATGATAGCATTCAGACAAATGGCGGAGCCATTGCAGATTCATATTAAAGAAAATTAATCTTGACCCTTACCACTCATCATCTATAAGATACGGCCTAAAAGAAACCATAGATTTGAATATAAAACTTCAAAATTTAAATATATAAAACTAATAAAGGGAATTTTTGTTACCTTTTGTTTGGCAAAGAATTTTTAGAAAAAACACACAGAAAAAAGGCAATAAATAGTAATTTTCAAAAAAATATTATTTGAAAAACTATTCAAATACAGCATTTATTAAGAAAATAAATAGATAAGACACAAATATATGAATATATTCAAAAAATGAACATCTGATTAACTCAGATATCCACATATATGAAAACCTCAAACTAAAACAATAAAAATCTAAACGACTTTAAGATTTTGCAAAAATCCTGAACAGAAAATCCACCAAAGAAGAAAATCCAGATGGCACACGAAAATATTTCAACATCACTTC
The DNA here is from genome assembly GCA_028533165.1 of Leontopithecus rosalia. Lineage (NCBI taxonomy): Eukaryota > Metazoa > Chordata > Mammalia > Primates > Cebidae > Leontopithecus > Leontopithecus rosalia. The sequence goes on from CM052649.1 coordinate 18,822,896, forward strand.
TCTGAGGTGAAATGCAAATAAAAACAATAAGATGTCATTACACACTTATTAGATGAGGGGGAAAAATACCCTGGCAACATACGTGAAGGACGTGAAGCAACTGCTGATGATAATGCAAAGCTGCATCGCCAGTTTGGAAAGCAGTTTGGCATGTTTTCACAAATTCAAACATCATATTTTGTTTAACAACCCTGCACCTAGCTATTTATCCAAGACAAGTTAAAATGTATGTTGTCACACACACTCTCTCTCTGTCTCTTTCTCTCTGTCTCTCTCTCTCTCTCTCTCTCACACACACACACACACACACACACACACACACACACATTGAATTGGGCACAGTGACTCATGCCTATAATCCCAGCACTTTAAGAGGCCAACGTGGGTGGATGACCTGAGGTCAGGAGTTCAAGACCAGTCTGACCAACATGGTGAAAACTCATCTCTACTAAAAAAATACAAAAATTAGCTGGGTGTGGTGGCGGACACCTGTAATCCCAGCTACTTGGGAGGCTGAGGCAGGAGAATCACTTGAACCTGGG